>JAWWEU010000158.1:6647226-6698429 GCA_035583155.1 Acropternis orthonyx | reverse complement strand
CTCCGCTCCGCTCCGCTCCCCCCGCGCCGCTGCCGGGGGCGGGCACGGGGGTCCCACCAGTTGAACGCGGCGGCGGCCGCGCTGCGCAGCGGAGCCGGCGGCGGGCGCGGGCGGCGGCCGCCGCGCCCCTCTCCGCCCCGGGGGCAGGGCTGGCACCCCCCGAGCGCCGCCGCCCCTCAGCGAACTTCAGGGGCGGTGCAGGGGCTGGCGAAGCTCCGCGCCGGGAGCGGGTCCTGACAGGCAGCGCCCCGTCCTCCCCCTCCCCACCGCCGGGCAGGCCCGGCCCTCCTCCGCGGTGTGTCCCGTGCCAGGTGCCCTTGTGCCTCCCTGCCCGCTCCTGCTCGGCACTGTCCCCCTTCGCTCAGCTAAAAGCCTGGAAATGCGTCTCTGTCCCCGCGC
This sequence comes from Acropternis orthonyx, assembly GCA_035583155.1. Classification (NCBI taxonomy): domain Eukaryota; kingdom Metazoa; phylum Chordata; class Aves; order Passeriformes; family Rhinocryptidae; genus Acropternis; species Acropternis orthonyx. Next base: position 6,698,030 of record JAWWEU010000158.1, on the reverse strand, counting down.
CCTCGCAGTCGGGAGACTCGGGAGGGGAAAATGTTAGGGATGGTACCGTGGACAGAACCTCCGTTCTGCTTTCCGCACGTTCATGTTTTTGGCTCGTGTGATTGAGGGGTTAAAAAGAGTTAAAGCACGGCTGAGAAACCTCAGGCACCTGAGACCCAGCCATAGGCTGAGGGGAGGGCAGGAGAGCCTTTCCCGGAGGAGGTGGGGGCTGAGGAGGTGTCTGCCATTAGGCATGTTTATCCTGACAAGTAGGAGATCCGTAAGGTGCTGCTTTGCTTTCTGGGTTTGTAGGCTGGGAGGCTGGTGGGTGTCATAAGGGGAAAAGCTGAGAACTGGCTGCTCCATTTAACTGCATGTTTCCCCCCCCTCTCTCTCCCTTTTGTAATACTTTAAGCAAATATCAGAGGCCATGATGAGCTCAGAAAGTTCAGGCTGGTGTGGATGCTCAGCCTACTGTTTAAAGACTGCTGATAAACGTTCTAGAAATAGCGTAATTTTCTAGTAGAAGTTTTTTTATTTCTAGAAGAAAAAAGTATATAGTTGAAATGAGATGTATTCTGGGAAAGGAGTGGATGTTCATAATGAAAGTTGTTTACTAGTAGAACTTGTCTCCTAGTGCTTTGGCAGCATTGCCTATGTCTCAAAGGCACGGTTTTGTCTTCCCTCACTTTTAATAGAAAAATGATACCTATAAAACATGATTTTATAGGCTAGGTATAATTCCATGGGTATTCAAGCAACTCATGCATGCTGGATTGTTCTTATTAAGAATTAATAATAGATAATAAAATAGTATGTAGATATTGCGGTTGTTGACTTATTTTTGAAGGCCAGAGATTTTGATGACATCAGTATATGTTTTCACATCTAAGCATGGGGAAACTTCCTACTAGTCTCAATAAATGCTGCACAAATATATATCTTGCTGCTGGAAAAACCAACGTGATTGGCTTGTTTCTCCAATCATGCAGGGAGAAAGAAAATTTTTAAGAGGTGCTTGTCAGTCGCAGCTCTTTCTCCTGAAACTAAGGATCAGGCTTTAGCTGTCCTGCTACTTTTCCTATTTCAGAGAAAAAGGGGTAAAATTTCAAGAACTTGGTAAAGCTAGAGCAATCAGAATGTCTTTTAGGGAAGAACAGGAAGGCTAGTGAATTATTCATACATATGTAAGTGCTCTATGGGCAGAAACTTTTAAATCTGTAACACAAAATCAAGTCCTGGCCAATGCTGGTGATATGTCATAAAGAGGAGGAAAGACAGAGGAGCTGTCAAAGACCAGTGACAGAGATATCTGTGAAGTACCGTCAAATTAGGCCAGCCGTCATGTGTGACCAGATTTTGAATTACTGTACAATTTGTTCATTGTGACTCATTTAGGCAGATTATTTGGCCATATTTTGTAGTTTGGCCCTGACCAAGATGGCTGGGCTGTTCTATAGCTTGTATTCTGTCCAGGATAGACAAACATCAGCCACAAAGTGATATTAATGCATTTACCAGAATGTAGTTTATATCCTGTGGGACCACAAGCCTATCACTAGTTTGGGATTCAAGCTTGCTGCAGAGTGACCTCTGGACATGCTGGTGATGAAGCAGTAATTTCTTTATGCTTCTCCTGTAACTAAAGTATCTTGCTTCATTTTTTAAATAGCGGCAATTTGAAGGTGCTGAGATGTTCGTAATACAGGTGGTTAGACTTGGAAATTTTTCAGTCTGGTGGACGAGAGATCATGAAACTACTTGGACATCACTGCTTGTAAACAAAGGCATCTATTCTCAGAAGCTCTGAGCTCTAAGTGCACTGTGTGAGCGAATGCCCACGTCTCTGGAGAGAGCAGCAGTAAATGTAGTCAGCTGTGTCTCAAAGCAAGTGCAACATTTCCTTCCTGAGGTTGTTTGTGAAAACTGGATTATATCATTAATTACATGTTTCTCTTCTTGCAAGCACCCCTAGTTGGGATGAATTTACTTCTTTGTCAGCTGCAGATTTTCCCAATTCAGACGACCATGTTATGTTTGAGATCCCTAGTGAAGGCTGTATTAATTAACTGTGCACCTAGAAAGTCATTGCGTGATTCAGTGGGATGCTCCGATTAACCTTCTGTTGAGAGTTACAACTTGTACTGACCATAACTCTATTTTTTTATGTTTAGCTCAAAGCTGCCCTCACACAATACAGTGTACTCAGAAGTTAGAAAAAATCCCCAAGCCTGCTACACATGGAGTCAGAATAAGTTTAACTGTTTGACCTACAACAGTTCTGTCATCATCAATTGACATGTTCTTCTTTCTTCTCTTAAAATAAAGCTTTTCCCCAGTGTTCTGGCAGTAACACAAGGATTGCTGGCAATGAAGTCATCTTCAAAGCTGAGGCATTCATGAAACAAATGCATTTCTAGCAGAAAGTGAGGCAACTTGCATCAGAATTTTTATTATGGCTATGCTGCAACCAGGCCTTATCAAGTATTTGTATTTATAATTGCTTGAATTATATTTGCCCACAAAGAGGTGGGTGTAGCTCATCATGGTACTGCTTTTTTCTTTAACAACAGGAAGAAGGAGGCCACGTGTTATTTCAGGAAATCAAGAAAACTTGTGGAGCTACTCAGTTACTAATGCAACACAACAAGCAGGATTTTTTTCCCCAAAAAAGTGAAAGTGTGTGAATCTGTAATTAATGAGTAGGACAGAGAACAAGCAGGTTGGTTGAAGGATGCCATTGGTTAAAGGCAGTCACCTGAAGTCCAGGCTGGAGAAGGAAAATGCTGTTGTAGGCTCAGAGAGTGATATATCTATCAAATTTTTCTGTTACTGGCTGTGCCAGACTTTCCGCCTCACTCTTCCTCATATATGCATATACTCTTTCCTGTCTGTTCTTAATGGATATATCTTTTTATGCTGCTGAAAAGTAGAAAATGCTTAGGCAAATATATAGGAAATAGAAATGTGGGTAACTACTACTGGGGTTTTGTGAGATGATGCTTTTCTGAGCAGCTTCTTTCTTGAGATGAGTTAGTTATTCTTCACAGAATGTTTTAGGAATGCTTTTATTAAGAGAAGGGTAGTTAGAAAATAGGTATGCCCTCATTTGAGCTTTTTACTCATCAATGACATCTAAAGGTCATATGGAAACAGGTTAGTGTTAACTAAAGGGAAAGTGATTTTCAGAATATTAATATTAAAAAAAATATATGTTCTTGGGTACAGCTAATAATATGGCATTGTCTGAAGATTTTGAGATCACTGTTAAGTACAGTGATGAAAGAAGGAATGGTGGCGTGTTTTCTTTATGGTATTTATAAAATCTTAGAGCCTTTTGTTTTAAATCACATCATTTATTGACATCTGTTGAGATGTTTAAAGCATAATGCATAAAGCAAGTGCTAACTGACAGAACAGTACAAAGCTTTGTTCTTTCCTCTGCAGGAGGCCGGTAAAGCTGTTTCCATGTCAGAGTGGGTGAAATGTCATTTTGGAGTTTTCTGAATGATGGTAGGTAGGTTGCTTTCTCTCAGCAGGTGCTGAAGGAAGAGCAAAGTGTCTGTCCTGCATTAAGGAGAGAAAAAGTGTGTCAAATCTCTTAGATACCATCAAGTGTCACTCGAAGCTGTGCTGTCCTAGGGGATTAGAGTATACATCTGACAGGTAACATCCCGATACAACTGGGACTCAGCTACATTTAATGGAGTGAGTGGAATGAGTGTAGATAATGAATGAGTTGTCTGAGTGAAGGTTATGGGGAGAAGCAAGACAGCTACAGAAGTCTACTACAGCTCAACAGTGAGATTTTTGGTTGGGTTTTTTTTGGTTGGTTTTTTTCCCCCATGTTGCCATTGGGCAAAACTTTACTGCTTACGGAAGAGAAAGATGCAAGCTCAAAGTAGAAGATGATGCCCAGAAGACTGTAAACGGTGTAACATGAATCCAAACCCTTTTATATGATGGATCACTTTCATGACCTCTTTATAGCAGATAAACATTTTTTTTCTGTTCTTCATACCATTCACTTTGTTAGGTGAAAATACTCTGGGTGCTGTAGCTTGTCATATGCTATTTTCATCTATCTTGAGAAAACTTCCTTAAAACTTGAGAAAGAGAGAGGAAAACACATCTCTTCTGATTTGGTTTTAATTCTAATTTGACAGTCTCTTCCTTGACAGCTTTTGCAGACTCTACCAGGAAAAAAAAGTTTACTAAATAATTCAGTCTTGAAAGTGAATTGAGCTCAAGGAGAGTTGTTGAATTCCCAAGTCTGTGGTTTGTGGTTTTTGTTATTGGCTGCTCACATGGATTTAAAGTCCTGTCTCTGCAGCTCGTGGTTTTTATCTCTCCTTTGGATGCTTCAATTTTGTCTGGCTTTCCATCTCTGAACACCACTTCTCTGGTCTCGCAAATAAGCATATAAAGAACCTCTGAAGGACCTTCCTCCTACCAAGTGGAGCCGTAGCTAGCATATTACACTGAACTCCTTCTAGCTGAAGTTCTGCATATATCTATGCAATTCTGAGTCAGAATTGAACCCTGCACCTGAATGTTGAAGAGAGTCCAGTGGAGGTTGATGGAGTCGGCATGATGAGTATGAAGCCATCTTTTCTCATTTCCAAGGTCTGGTGGGTTTCTTCCTGTTCTATGAGGTATTATTGAAGACACTTTCCCTTAATGTTTGCCTGTCAGTTGATGCTGCTTTTGTTACTGAAGTTTTAATCTTACAAATACACATGAAGTCATGGGCTGAAAGAGTGAAATTGATATCCCAGACATAATCAAAGGAACACTTTAGTTTTACCTTGCAAGTAAAGGGTGGTCCAGTAGTCAAATCATCACGTGTAATGTTTTTCTTTTTACTGCCCAAGTGTGTTCCCTAAACTGCTCTATAACTGTAGCTATGCTGGAAACACAACACTGTCTTCTCTCTAATAGCTAGAGTTTTTCATGGATACAGGGCAGAAGTATTGACATTTACATTGCTTGGTGGACTATTGTTTAGAAGAAGAATATGATGAAAAGAGTGTTCCTGCATTAACCTGGACAACCATTGCACTGTTCTTTTCTGAGGGCTGTTCCTACTACCCTCCACTCATGTGCTGAAATATCCATGTTCTTAGGGAAGATAAAGCTTGATATCAGAAAAGAATATCCTGAAAATGAAGTGTCTTAATTCATTCCACATATACCCACGAAGTTTGTTAATATATATAACATGTTAGTAGGAGCCAGACGATAACATGATAGGAGCTGGTTCTGTATTTTATGCATCTGCAGTCAATAAGTGAAAATTCCCAACACTATATCATTTGAGTATTTGTAAATGTGTAAACAATAGAGCCCATTTTCTGCAATGTGGAATGATGATGTGATAAATTTGACTAAAAGTAACTTGTCCAAAAAAACCCCAAACAATTCTAAGACTCTAGCTAATATTCAGGACTCTATATAAAATTTGAACCGTGCTTAGTGAACCTTAACACCACTGAATAAAGTAAATGTTATTACCTCTAAAGCATTTTTTTCCTAGTTCAGAAAGTGAAATCATCTGCAACAAAAATTAGTCTGAAAATTATTATACTGTCTAGTAGAACCTTTATACAATTAACTCTTATTGGCAATCTCACTGAGTGGTACAGTTCGTCTGAGTAAATATGTAAGAGCTCAGTCAGGAGAGCTCTGCTAATGTATTTCCACTCAGCTGCTCACAATTACATGACTACATGTTAACATTTCCTAACCAAAAGAAGGAATAAAAGTGTTTTGTGGTTTTATGATGAATTTGTAAGAGAATGCTAAGAAAGTAGCTTTCAGGGAGGAGGATGTAGTTCCTTATCCTTGAACCTTAAAAGATAACAGAAACTAAATAAGAAAAAAAAAACAAAAACAAAACCAAAACCTGAACACCCAAGAGAAAACTTTTTTTTTTATTTCTGGTAAATTAATGCTTCATAAATTACAGATATTGCTAGTGTTTCTGTAGTCATGACCTTCTTTGAAAGCTAGTTACATCTAGAAAACATTTTTAATTAAGTGACAGATCAGATGGGATCTGCTTGCAAGTAAAATAAATTCACAGGTCCCCTTGTGGATTGATGAAAATTTTTATTCCTTTTAGATTTATCTTTAGTTCTGATTAACATATAATCAAATAAGCTAAAGTCAATCCAGAAGGCAGTGTTGGTTAAAAATAGTCTATTAATTGCATTAATAATACACTTTCTGCTAGATATTCTTGAAATAGGAAATGTAGAAATGGTAGCTGTCCTGAGCTCAAGGAAGAATTTAGGTGTGCAATCCCTTTTCTAACAAGAATGAATGCAGATCAGAGTTGAAGCACATGCCTGTGCATTGTTTCAAGTACCAGAATACTTGTGGTTGCAATTAAATGGAACAATCCCCATCCCTAAAGTTAGATTCTTCCCAATCAGTCTGAATCAGGACTGCCTATGGCAATGTTCCTGGAGTGCTGTTTTGAGTAAAGACAGTAGAATCTTTTTCTGAAATCTCTGGCTAAAGATGAAAACTCCTTATCCTTAAAAAAAACCCCACACAAACTAAACCCTTATCCTAAAACTCCCTGGCTTTTATAAAAGCTGACTTGGGCACAGCCTTGTTACTAAGCAAACAAATGACAGAAATAGCATTGTTCAAATTCCTCTTCTCTTCTTCACTGGAAGAAGGAGATGAAGGAATCACAGCTGGACATGGTGCTTTGGCCGCACTGTAACTTGCAGTACCTCAGTGCAAAGGCTGCCAGCCTTCTGCTCCTGTGCAACCACAGGGCACAGTGCTGGGAAAAATCTGCACAAGACAGGGAGTTCCATGGTATCTTGGACATCTCCCTTCCAAGCAGGCTAACAAGCGGCTTCTTTCCTCTATTGCTGTTGAAACATCAAGTGAATAAATGAGCTGTGCTGCTGTCAGAGATACTTCTGAGGGAAAACCAGATAAGCTGTTTCTTTGGAAGAGGTGTACTTTACATTTAGGACTGAGATCCCATGTGTAAATGAGTTTTTTCCAGACTTCACTGGCAACACAGTATAAACACTTTCATCAGAAGAGTAGTGCTTTTTTCAAATGTATTACCTTGTGATGCTGAGGCAAAAGACTCTGCATTTTGCTTTATCAGTTGTAAGAATTATGATCCATGCCTTAGAACAGTTTTTCTTCCACCCTCTCATCATCTCCCCAAACAGCTAAGAGCTATTTTTCCTTCTCTGAGGATGTTCTGATGAAGTTGATGCTATGTGGTAGGTCCTGGCCACCTGCTTTACTTGGTCATGTGAATGCTTTCCTGAGTCATACTCCCAAAATACATTGTTGCCTAAATCTAAGGAAAACTGACAATTGGTAGCAGTTCAACTTTCATATTATACCATAATTTATGTTAAAAATAACTTCTCACAAATGATTAATGTCTGGAAAACATATGGGTGGTTTGCTAAGAAACTAGGTAAGCACCTAGTTTGCTGTGTGTGAAGGGGTTTGTCTTGCTATGAATTACTCCAGGAGTTAAAATGCATGGATTTCTTACATAGGAAATTGAGATTCATGTTCCATACTTTTCTGGTTAAATATTGACGCTGTCACAGGGATGTGCCCCAGTCTGTGTCAGCTCCTGTTAGCTTGGAGAGCCACATTCATTCTTCTTTAGGCACTATGACTTTTCAGTTATTTTCAACAGAATTATATCTTTTCAGCCAGAAGAGCTAAGGTTGCTTTAGCAAGGTGGAGGGCACAGACCATCTGTAAGTGAGCTGTTAAGTTGTTCTGTGAGCCAGAACCTGTGGGCAAAAATATCTTCTGTGATGAACTGACTTCTGGCCTTGCCTTTTTGGAATGTGATCTAAGTGAGATGCCGTTATACTGAGATCCTGCTGTTTTTTGATTTTAACCTCCTGGAAGAGTGCCTGCCTTTGGGAGAGGATTCTAAACTGTATTCCAGGTGGATGATGGGGTCCACCTTTCAGTCTGAAGGAAACAGGGAAAATGTGAAGTCTGGTGCTGGCCCCAGCATTCCCTTGGGCTGCCTCTGCAGTGGTACTTGGAGTGGGTTGACTCCAGCAAGCTCCTTGGTCAGTAACCCAGCTATTTTGAATTTTGCTGAGGAGTGTGCCTGCCTCCATGGATTATATGCAAGAGCTAATGGCCCCTTTCCCCCGTATCAGAAAGCAGAAGGTGACGAATGCATTATCCACCCTGTACTTGTGCTGTATGGAATAACTGACTAGAGCAGGACTTGAAACACAAACTTAGGGAAAAACAGAGTGAGTTAACAATGTGAAACGACTGCAGAGACAAATGTGATTCTGCAGTTGGGAATATTGCATGAAAGACAAAGGACATAATTATCCTGATTTGAAATTGTGGAGGCTTCATCTAATGCCAGTTTTGGATACTGCAATTTCAGATATAGACAAGCTGAAGAGTCTCCGGAAAAGAGAGACAAAAAAAGTCTTAGAAAACAATTATTTGTAAGCATAACCTGTGAGAAACTACTAAAAGAAATATAAGGTTTTATAAGCTTTCCTAAAGAAAGAGAATGATCTTATGGCTGTGGAAAAAATGTTCAGTTTTTCTGGCTTTTTTAAACAGAAAATGAGTATGATTACATAGAAAAATGGGGCAAAACATAAACAACACAGCATATAATAAAGTAAATGCAGTTTTCTGTGCAATAGAAGTCTATCTAACCAGATAGGGAAAAAAATTTAAGTGAGCAATGCATTTTTGTCTTGAATGAAAATCATGCAAAAGCATTTTACATTGATGTCTTAGAAGTGGTTTAGATTAGCAAACATTTATTTTGATTTAAAATATTTTTTCTTGAGTAAATAAGCATACCTTTGCAGCTGCTGTTGAATATGGATTAATTTAGGTAAAACATAAAATCTTGTCCTAGCTGCTTTGAAAACAGCCCATCTCAGGCCATTTAACATCTGGTGCAACTCTCACCAAATTCATTGTGAGGACTGGTGACTTTCTTTACACTGTGTAACAGCCTTTACTCATCAAGCTGGGTAAAAGAAAAGTGATCTCTGTAGGTGCCTGTATTTGGTGCAACAGGAATATTTCAATAGATGGCAGAAGACAGTGCTGAGATTTGTTTTTCTGTGTGGGGCCTGGGGATTTTTGTTAAAGACAGATCTCATTTTGTCCTCTAGATCTTAGGTTTTCATTGTAAATTGTGGATTCTCTTCACTTCTGGACTGTTGCATAGAACCAAAGGCTTAGGAGATGAAACCTTTAAAGTTCCTCCTTCCAAATCACACAGTGGACTTAAAATACAAAATTATTAAACCAGACAGGTATGTCTACTTTTCAGTGTATACTTTATCAAAGTGCAAACATGAGCAAACTAAGGAATGTGTGATATGATTATTTTTTGGTAGTTCTCACTGAATGGTCAATGGTGACTTAAATTTCTCTGTTACATAACTAAGAGGTTATTGGTAATAATTTTTTTCTTTCTTGGCAGACATGCCAAATATCAAGGGTACAGAAATTTAATCTTATTACTGATAGCAACTAGACATTTTTAAGATATTCATCAAAAAGATCTTTGAACTTTTTATCATGTCCAATAACTTGATACTCATAAAACAAGGAAAAATTCTAATAAAACAGGAGCACCTTGTTTTTTCCAAGTGCTCATCTGTCTGTCACAGAATTTTTTTAATATTTGATCAAAGTATCTAAAACTACATGGTAAAGACCTTGATAATTAAGAGATCAAGACTTTAATTCACTAATGTCTTACAACATAAGCTGTATTTGTGTGAATGTAGAAACAGTCTCTTCTGACTCAATGTGCTGCTTCTCACATAGGAACTAACTGATTAATAAATGTTAACTTACTGTAGCCTTGTATAATCAGAGTGTAATTTCTTAAGACAAGAGTTTCTGAGCTGAAAGTTATGTTTATAGTTGGTATCTGAATTCAAACTTCCCTTTCGTTCATTTTGGGTCAACAAGAATTGAATGAGAAATGTCTTTCCAATTTTTTAAAATTCAGAGGAATTTCATGATAGCTGCTGTTCTAGCTGGGCAGAAAACATGCTCCTTTTTATAGTATGTTTTGAGGGTTTTTTGGTTTTGCTAGTAAAAGCAGGATTGTCTTAGCCAAAGACTGCAGTGGTTGGCACACACCTTGGGAAGAGAGCACCCTGACCCAAATGCCTGAGGACTCCTTCTGAGTGAGTTTCTTAACAGCCAGTTTTGCTGTATCCAGCTGAGAGGCAGGAAGGAAGACCTATCTTTTAAATTCTTTTCTTCTCCACTCTCTCAGAAAGTTTATTTTTCTTGTTAACATTCCTAAATCAAATGAACACACTGGCATTTCCTTACAGAAACATTTTCAATTAAAGCATTCCTGGCATTTTGTGTTGCAGTCTCTCAAAGGCTTTGGCAGAGTGAACAGTGAGTGGGGCTTCTCTATTTTAGTCCCAGCAGCTGGATTTGGGTTGACTAGCAAGATTCTTCCTTCTCTCTTGAGACCTAAGATGACTTCCCATTACTCTGTACTTTTTGTTGTTGTTTTTTCTTGGTGGTTGTTTTTTTCTCTTGTGTAGCTCATAAATCTTTATTTAAAGACATGAGGGCTTGTATTATCTGCCTTCCCCAGGAGTCTGAACTCTTCAATCCTAGGCTCCTCGTTGCCATTAGGGCAGCAGGGCTGATACGAGTGCTTGCTTACTGCAGATTGTCTTCACCCAGTGCACCCAGCTATTTTTTCCCCTCAAACCATGTGGAGAAGGAGAAATGATCCATATCCAGCTATAGCCTTTGTTTTTTCCCTGCTGTTCTGGTTCTGTTCATGCGCAGGCTTTTCAATTTCACGAAGCAGCTTTACATGAAAGCTGAAATGTAATTGCATCCTCCTGAGTAAAATGGACAATTTCTGTGCCAACTGTGTTTTTAAAGAAAAAGATTACAGCATTCACTCTGCTGCCTGCTTTCTTTGTGAATGAATCCCTTTGCTGATGTAAAGGGATTAAATATTCTAAAACACCAGCCAGACCAATTCTCTATAATTCCATAAGTACGCAGAAGATCACCTTCATTATTTTTGTCAGGGGAAGAAGTGAAAAATAACAGGGAGGTCTCTTTCAATACACCTTGTTTTATTTTAGCAAATACGAGTGAGGATTCATTTCAGTATGCATCATGCTTACTGTTCCTTTCAGCCCTCCATGTTAACTTAAACTCTAATTTTCTTGTGGAATTTGTAGCTTTCTGATATACCTTGTAGATCTGAGGCAATATAATAAATATTGTGCAGTTTGCCATTTTTATTTCTTTGTTTTAAACTGAAGCTGTTTTTCTTTGTTTTAAACTGGAGTGTGGTAGCACTTGTTTATGTCATAGAAAAAAAGAAATTTAAAGGGTGAATGGTTGCAAACAAAGCAGTTTCAAATATCTTTTTACACCTCATTTTTATAGTTTCTAGTAGTCTTTGTTGTCTTCATAATACTTTCATATGGCCTCAGGAAATGGGTGGCTTTCAGTATTTTGTCTTTCATTGACTGCATTTTGTAAGATTTCCAGGCTTAGTCACGCATTTTACGTTTGGCTATGGACAGTCATAAAATAGTTTTCTTATGTTGTGAGCATAACAATGCCAGTATGTCTCACTTTCTTGGAATAGTGTATGGATTTCTTTTTTCCCAGCCAGATGATGTTGGAGATTTACCTGAAAGAATACTTGATAGAAAGGTTATGCAGTGTAGTTCTTGTTCCCAAAAATGTGTTTCTCTATCTCAAGTCTGGAGTTTATTCTTTGAAAGCCATCTCTGATATCCCCCAGAGCAGTCCAAACTAGTTTAATGAATAGAGGTAAGGAAAAGTTGTGCTCTACCTGTTTTGAAAAGGTTGTATTTGCAGAAGTGGGAGAGGCTCTTAAACTCAGGACAACCTGAACTCAAGAGACTGAGCTATCTGGGGTCATATAGTTCTACTTTGGAGGTCTAGTTAAATTGTAAGACTTGTATTCTCCTTTTGGTAGGTGCTGAAGGGCTAATTCCCATTAATGTATGGTTCAGCAGATTCAGCAGATGTTCTGTATCATGGGATGAAGGGGGTGACAAGCTGCTTCTCCTTTGGTTATTGTCACTGCTACATCCATTCTATCTACTGATTACAGCTGCTGCAGGATAGACTCAGTGGTGCCACATCATTGACTTTTTGAGCACTGTATGTTCATCTCAACCAAGGAACACAGCAATAACCAGACAAGCCCTAAGGAAGTATTAGTGCCTATGTCTATAAAATAAGATTATATTCTGAAAGATGCTGAGCATCAACTCTGAATAAAATCGAAAAGACCAGAGAGTGTGTAGGGCAACACAAAGCAATACAGAGGGAGCACTGCAAGTCTAAGAGCATTGAAAGTATGAAAGAAAGTGTTATGAAACTAAAACCAGTGAGATGTATTTAACCACACACTACTAGACTACATTATAAACCAATGTGAGCATATACTTAGAGGCTTGGGGGAAGAGGAGGTGGGTGGATTATCAGAAGGACTGGAAATGCCAAGAGAAAAGACTAAAGCATCATAATACTGTAATAACCTCATGTGGTGTTAGATAAAAGAGTGAAACTTTAGAATGGGATTGCCATTTGCATGTCTGCTTCTGTATGTGGAAATCTAATGGATTCTGACAGACTTCTTTTGAAGGAGATTCTTTAACTCCTATTTTTTTTCCCACTAATAATCATAGAAATTTCCTTTCTGAGATGTAAGGTGCTGCAAAAGCCATGGTTTGTTTTTTGGGTTTTTTCTTATTAGGAAGCACAAAAAAAGAGGTCTGCATTTTAGAGAGCAACGGGTTGTCACAATATGTTTCTTTACTGTTAACCTTACTAAATCATGAGGGATAGAACCACAACTGACCTGACTTTAGCCAAATTAAAGCTAACTTACCCTTCAGTCTCTACCTGAACAAAAGCATCCTTCACTCATCTTCATGAGTTCACAGAATCATAAGATTACAGGCAATTCTCATGCACTGTATAATCATCTGCATATCTTAGTGCCAGACATCTTTTAAGTGCCCCCTGCCTAAAAGGAAAAATGGTTCAAAACTGTTGTAGGAGAGGATGGAGGGTTTTTTCCCTTCCAAGGCAAAATGTTCTCTTCTTTCTTCTTAGTCCAAGCCTGTAACTATTTTAACCTCACAAGGTCTGCCTTCAAGAGATACTTACAAGTTATGGAGAGGTAGTGCCTGAAATCTGAAGCCAATGTGTTTTCTACCATCTGAACTACTTAAGATTTTTCAAGACCTCTGTTAAATGGAAAATCAAGAGCACTTTATTGAAGACTACTGATGATTACTGGCTCTTTTAGGAAGTACAGATTTGGTGTGATATTCGTGTACAGCATTACTTGAATCTGAAGTTTCAGTCTTTCATGGCAGATATTTCTGCCAAGCCTTTAGCTCTTTCCCATTCCACTTGATCTCTGGGAAGGCAGAGCCTACACCATTGGAAAAATGCTGACTGAACCAGCCTTACACCTTGCTTAGCACTCGAGAAGCAATAGCAGCCTTCTGTGGGCTCTTATCTCCCAAGATTTAACCTACTCTAAATCCAGCCTTATTGCTAGCATAAACTTGGATATGTCTTAAACAGAGTGATAGATTAATTCCCTCTGCTTCTTCTAGTCTTCAGTTTTTCCCTGTGATGTTTTGAAGAATCACCATTAATTTCATCTTTCCAGCTGTGCATTCCCAACTTTAAACCAGACTAACCTCTCCTCTGGATTGTTGCCAGAGGCTCTGTACCTACTGTAGAAGGAGTAGTAACTACTTCATGATTTCTTCCATGTGTCTTAATTTTAAATCTTTAACAATCCATGGCCACTTTCACCTCTAGTTTCTTTTTAGCTCAGCAGTCACAGCCTAAGCTGTATCCATGAGTCTCCTACCAGCTTTAGAAGGAGTGACATTACATTTCTTCCTGTTTCTTCAAGCTCTTATTTTAGCCATGTGAGCATGTCAAGGTCTATCACTCAGCTGCATATGCTCTCCTTTTTCAAGCTCTATCCTTAACCTAAATATCATCTTCCAGCAAAGCAGTGGGACTTGACATACCTTACTGCCAATGGCAGCACGTTTACACCTTTGTCCCACAGTCCTCACGTCACCCTGAAGGCTCTCAGTCTGCAGCATTCATCTCACTCCTGCCTTTCTGCTTTTCCTGAAAGCTAAAGCTAAGTGTAGTTGTAGGGCTAGTTAGTACTTGCCTGGATTGGAGTGACAGCTCATCTAGCCCTGCTTCCTCCAACTCTCATTTCGGGAGCATCTGCAGAGCCAAAAGTAGTGCTGAGTCTTGAAGGGCTCATCAGGTTGAAGTGAATGCTGTGGACAGGACAGGAAGATACAGTCCATTTTGCAGGATTTGGGAGAAGGTCAAATGTGTAATGGATTTTTTAAGACCTACAGGGCTAAAATGGAGCAAGTACAAGTCTTATTTCTGGTATAGCTTCTACCTTACTAATACATTTTTATCATCCTTTTACCCGTGGTCCTGCTTGTCTTTTATGATTTAATGCCCACTTATCTGTGTAGGCTCTCCTCTCTTGAGCTGTCCCTACCTACAGTCTAAGCCGTGACCATTGGGCTGTTATTTGTCTTCCCATGCTAGAAACTCTTTCTAAGATCTAGTCCTGAAGATTTTTCTCCCCTCATCCCTTAATATATCCCTGGCCATGTGACTTGCACTTCCCATTTACATTATAAGTCATTAACTTGTTCTTAGAGCATAAATGTATCAGATGGAAGAAAGCTGTGTCTCTTACTCATATTGAAACTGGAATAGAGTTACATTTTGGAATATTGTTCTCTGGAAGATGTCCAGCTGGAGCAATGAGTCTAGATTAAACATACTCTGAATTACTATATAATGAGCTTTCTTCTCATTTATCATCATCTTAGGTCTTTTTGCCCCTTGCTTTTGTGATCCCTGTTCACAGTTTGGTCTGAGCCTTATTCCAAGCCATAAACCTAGCCCAGTGATACCGACCTGTTTATTTAGGTAGCCATTCAAGTAATTTTTGTCCAAAATAGAGGTGTAATCCAATAATAATTCTAGGCTTACAGTACCTCCTATGCCGATCCATAGTCTTAGTACTTAGTAGTCCCCTTCCTAACCTTCAGGCAGTTGCGTATGAATTACTGAATTTAGTTCTTTATAATGTTTTCTGGAACTCAAACCTTCTCCTTGACACCTCTAGCCTAGAAATACATAACTTAATTTCTATGCTGTGTTTACTTTGGCAAATAAATACATTCAGTTTATAACTAAGCAGTACAAATCATAACTAAAATTTTTATTGAAAGCATGCAGAAATAATGTATTTACATAAACAATTCAATGTACATATACACAGTTTTAGAGATGATTGTTTCTTTTACAGAAAGCTGTCATATACACTAATAGTCCTAATAAATAGAAATATTTGTTTGTGTGTAGACTTTCCATGTGCAATTAGATTACATTTTCAGAGCGTAAGGAAAAAGGCTCAAGCTCTCCACCCCCACCCTTCCCTTTGGGCTAGATTTTTCCAAGAAGGGCCTCTTAAGGGAAGCACAGGGAGTACTTTGTTTGCTGTGATCTCTTGAAAAATATGTCAACCTGCTATGATCTCTACATGGTAGCTGATCTCTTCGAAAAGCTGGCTGTCATCCAAGTGAGCCAGCATATATGTATGTGGTACAGCCTTCCTCAGTGGACACATGATGAGCTTTTTAAAAAAGTTCTATACATGCCATGATTTTTCATATAGATTAAATTCAGTCTAAGCACATTTTCACTGATTCACCCCAAAGTACTTCTCAAGAAGGGAGGTTTCTTAAGGCAGCTGCCCCAGTATGTTCCTTCAACCCTTTGAGTGGTAGAATTTTTTAAATATTTGGTCCTTTTGATGAAGAACTGTGTAAGATATAGTCTGTCTTGAAAAAACTAAGGTTATCAGTTTTGCAAAGGACTCACTGTGAACTTAGTATGATATCCTACCTGTAAATAGCAGAATTTAGCTTGGAGGGTTGATGTTGTCAGAGTAGATTGGGAGCAGAAAACCCAGATTAGAATTAACCTATAAACAGTTTGTTAACACAACTTCAGGAATGGAAAATCAGTTTCCAAATCTTGAATTTTCAGAGTCCGTTTTAAGATCCTAAATTTTCAGACTGAATAAAACCTTACCAGACTTCAATGACCTCCTGTTGGTTTATATTTTTCTTAATTAAGGGATTTCAGGAAATGTTTTAGATTGAGACTAACTGCATACACATGGTTATTGACAACTTTAAACTCTCCTCTAAAAGGGATGATGAAAAGCCTAAAAGAAGACTGGCAATTCCTAAGATTCCTGGAGTGCTACAGATGTTGTGAGTGCTGAGGCCTTGCCAGCATCCTGCTGCCTTAGAAGATCAACAGGCTGGTAGTTAAAGACAATGATGTTCAGTGATGTTAAGCTAAGGGGTTACACCCAGCAGCTGTGAGTCACCAGAAGACTTCCTGCTAGAGGGACCCTGTGCTTTCCTAAAATAAATTAGAGATAGCATAAGAAATTCCATAACAGACTTTATAGCAGGCAAAGCAGGTCCTTTACTTCCCTCAGAAATTGACATGCAGCCGCAAATATAACTCACCTGTTGATTGATAAATCACAAAGGGCACAGACCTAAAGAGCTTTGATTGTTGTCAATAAAAAAATGCAGTCTTAGCCAAATTATACTGCAGGTTTTTGACATACTGCTCTCTGATACATTCATGTTTTTGAATCTGTTACTGTGCTTTTAGTTTGAGGACTTTTGAACACAGGCAGTTTCTTTGTTGCCTGCCAGTGGGAGAGCAAAGAGCCCTTTGTAAAAGCAGCAGTTTTAGTGGGAATTCTATGGCTAAGGTTCATACTAGTCAGATCTTTCTTTTTTTAAAAAAGACTACTGCATACAGGGGTTTTTATGAAATGAAAAGGTTTGATAACCTTGCTTAGTCTTGCTCCCTGCTATGTGATTTACCCTAATAAAATACCATTTTGCCTTGGGCTTTCTGCTGAGTGTGTTTTAAGACTTGTACCCCAAAACATGTTTGTCAGTATGTGTTACATCTCTTCTTATCCACGTCGGTTTATCTGACTATTTATTTAACCTTCTGTATCATGAAATTCTTATCAGCACAGAAATTCTGGAAAATACCCTGTCACAGAGATATCAGTGCAATATGCCGTGTTTCTCTCTCTGCACACCTGTGTCATGTTGTACCACACAGCTGTGAGTGCTAAGGATCTTGTAATTAGGTGAGGCTGTGCTTCCAAGGAGAATTAAGAGTGAGCACAGGACTGTGAATAATCAACACTTGATTTCTGATTTGCTTCATTTTCTTTTCTATCTGTGTAATGAGAGAGCTTGCAGTAGCAGGGAGATGCTCTATGAATGAGCTACAGAAATTTCTCAGAGAACCTCAGAGACAAGGAAACACAAAAGTGGTAAGTTCAGCACTTTTTCTCTAAAAATAAATTCCTGTGAGTACTGACTCTATTTGTCCTATACAAAGTGAAAGACTGTCCTTTATGCAAACAGTTGGAAAGGACAGAATTACACAATAAGAGTGTAAGACATGCTGTACTGGTCAAGAGGCAGAGTAGGATACAGCAGTATGTGTATGGCAAAAAAAAAGAAGTATCTGAAAATGTAGAATTCTCTAGTGGAATGAAGTCTGGATTACAGCTGGCTGGTTGTAAAACTTGCCGTGGGTAGCAGTGAGTAGAAAACCTGAGTGACAATTCTGCTGTTGAGTTGGTAGAGGATCAAAGGCCTGCACATGGTAGAGGTGCCATTAGCATTCACTAGGCCACTGCAATGTGGGTTTTCTTCTGTTACTTTCTCTCGTGTGTGTTTTTTTTTCAGCTGTGGGATCAAGAGAAATAGAATGACTAGATCTTTTTTTCAGCAAGATTTCTTTATCATTGTGTATGTTAGAATTTGGTGGTGTTGGAGTTTTTTTAATTGGAAACTCTTTTCTTATTACCAGTTGTGTTCAGTATCTGATCTCTTATTCGTCTTTGAAGATTAAGCAAAACAGGTATTGAACATGTTAGGGTGTTTTTCATTTGTAATTTGCCTTACTGGAGAAGTCCTGGACTTGCATTTTCTATGTCTTGGTTTTTTATGTTTCTTATTGGGGTTTGTGTCTTTTTCTTATTGGGCTTTGTGTCTTTTCACTAATCCGTTTAGCACTGCAACCCCTAATTCTGGCATTACATGCTGATGTTTTTCTCCTGTGTTTATTAGCATTGCACTTCATCTAAAGCACCTGTGAGTTTGACCTATAGCTGTGTTGTTCCTGTTCAGCTTTTCTCACTTCTTATTTTCTGCAGAATCATGGGTGCTGTCTCTCATGATCTCGTTCAAAACACCTTCACACATTTATATTCTCAAATGCTTTATTAGTCAGGTCTAAAATAACTCTCTCTTCCACCTTTTTTATTTTTTTTTTTTAATTTAATTTCTGTCTCCTGAAGCAAAACTCTTTCTCATCACATTTCCTGAATTTTTGCTTAGTCTGTGCCCAGGTAGATGTTAAAGATGCAGGAACTTGCATTTAGCAGCTGTGACTCTCTTAAAGCCGCTTTCCCAGCCCTACCACACAGGTAGTACAGGGCTCTAAAGCTAATCTTGAAAATGCCAGAATGAACCTGTTAATCTACTGCACAATTACGAAGTAGAACTGGTATCTAGGGCTTTCATATATTTTGATGATATCTTGGGTTCTTTTTATTACTGTCAACTGAGATAGATGAGAACAGGCTGAAATTAGCCATAACTTATGTGAGGCTTGGTATTTGCGTGCTGTTTGCTCACAGCAGCACCCCAGAGTCCTGCAGATCACCACCTCCACCTCTGCTTTACAGCATTCTGCCTGAAGTGAACACATGCAGGAAAGACAGCAGGAGAAGGAGGGTAAGGGACACAAGGAAGATAAAATGTGTGCAGGTAACTGGGAATGAGCAGTAAACTTTAACTGGAGAAACTTGAAGCAGTTTCTCCAAGAAAAACCTAGCTCAGTTCTTCCTTAGTATGTTGTAAGCATGAGTGATACTTGATAGGGAAGTGGGGGGAGACAGAGAATCTCTTTAACTGTGTGCTTTGCCAAAACAAATCTGCTTTTTGTAGATTAGGAGGGCATTGAAAATGTGATTATACATACTGTGGGCTCCAGTAGGTTTCCTGAGCTTAGCTGAGGAAGAAAGCAGAATCCTCCTGAGGTTCTGGAACCCTAAAATAGAGAATTGCTGATACAACATAAATGTTTGCTTCAAAGAATTGCTGATGGACTGTGAAAGGATGGATTTTGGAACATAGGAAGATTTGCCCCATGTGTGCTAAGGTTGAATTATTGCCCTGATCATTTGTTAGTTATAGTATACTATCTGTGCTCCTGTACTGGAGCCTTTCTTGCCTGTGTTTTCCATTTCTTGAAGTAAAGCTTTGCAATATCTATTACAGCAAATGCTCTGTGCAAGGAAGCTTGTGGACTGACATCAAGAGTGAAGCTGTAGTGGTAAACTACCCAAGTTGTTATGCCTCAGACTAACTTCAGCTGTGAGAAGCAGACTGTCTCTAGCATTCAGCTACTTTCTTATTGTTTTTATGGTTTTACTTGCTATGATATGACTTTGATACACTTGTTAGGAGAAGTATCTAGAGGTCAGTTGTCTCCTTGGAAACCAGAAGATAAAATTACTCTAGTTGTGTCTCTTGCTGGTATTTTGATATAAATAAGCTTTTTCTTTCCCAGAGGATAGCTACCTAGACACTGAAGCATTAACCATTTTGTAATGATTTTCTGTCTTTTTGCAAAGTTGAGGGGGCCTTACAATGGAACAACAGTAACAGCACTCTTAATTGACCAGCTTGAATGTACTAATTGCCTCAAGCATCTTGCATTCTAATTAGAAATCAAAGCATTACAAGGTCTTCCCTTCACCTCATACTCCTGACAGCTTGTGGAGGTTCTGCCTTTTGTTCAGTCTTCTAATCAGTGCAAGGTTATTTCTATGTAAATATTTAAAATAAAAGCTTTGTAGAATATGTTCTTTCTATAAAACTTAGACTATTAGCGGTAAAGAGCTCATTTGTAATACATGTCACTGAGGTAGTTGTTATTATGGAGGTAGTAATGTTGGTCTGCGAGGACAATTGACATGGGAAGGTGCTGAGAGTCCTAAAACCAGAGGTTCAGTAGGTAAAGAAACACTTCAGCAGATATAACAGAAGAGCTACATTCTCTTTAAAAGACAGATATAGTGTGAGAGGTGATTTTTACTAATAGAGCTGTGGTAACAAGTGCCAACTAGGCAGATGCGGTCTTGGGAGTTTTGTCACTAAGCATCTTTATTTTCTAAAGTATTTCTTCTACACTGCAGTGTTTAATGCAGGGAAAAACGACAACCTTCAGTGAGCCTAATTGAATTTGATCTGTACCATAATTATTGACCTTATGACTTGGTTTTAGGCATTAGAAACATGATAAGTGTAGCAGGAACATTCTCCAGTACAAAATGTACATATACATGTGCAGTAACACATGTACTCTAAGCTAAAAAAAGTGATCTGGCCATGCAGAAAAATTCATTTTTTCACCTTTTGGTGTATCTTTGATTCCTCTCCAGATGCCTCCTATGATGTCTTACACAGATTACAGCAAAAGCCTGAGCTTCTTAACCCCTAATGTATTTTATACCCTCCTTTGTTTAAAGAGGTGAAACCACAAGGTTTGCTTCTGTACTAGACTTTGAAGAGGTCTGGAGCAAATCCATTTCTAGGACTGAGCAGAGCAGTGTATTGGCATGGGTTTTGACTTGTGAAAATTCCAGGTGAACAAAAATCTAGTATGAATTTAAGTTGCTCAGAGGAATCACATACTAAGACAATCTGAAAATGCTCTGGTTGAACAAACTAGCACCAAACCTATGTATCTCTGTGCAAAAGGATATATTTTCTTTTTGCTTCAAGTGAATTCCTGAATGTTTCCTATAGCAATAGCTAGTTTCATTGCCAGAAGTGTGTTGCACCATTCTAGAACAGCAGCTATGTTTGTGCTGTCCCATGGGCTTCTAGAGCTGACTGTATTTCACACATTGAATTTAATGTGGGCTTAGGCTGTCCAACTGGCAGATCATTTCTCTATTAAAAGTTTTGTAATTAGTATACCAGGAAATCCACATTGTCTCTTGTGGAAAATGCAGTCTCCAAGGCTCCTCTATTCTGTTAAATTTCTGAGCTACTAAAAATTAGGAAGAATTGGCTTGCTGGTAAAATGTGTGTTTTCTTTCCACTCCTTGTTGTGTGCCCTAGTTTTTGTTGGACTCTTGGAGGCTGTTGGTGATGGCTGAGTCGGAGCGCACACTGCTCTTCTTCTGATCTTTTCTGGTCAGCAAAAGTTCTATCACCATGCCAACCAACAGCCATTCATCATCAAAGATCTTGTTACTGTGTCCACTGAATTACAATTTTGGAAGTTCAGACTTTGCACTGTTGAGTTCTGCTTTGAGCAGGTTGCTATAGATCTAGCAATGGTTTGACCAAAAACAGTTGGTGGATCTGAAAGTGGATTTGGGTATTTGGGTGAGTTGTGTGTCACATATTAGGTAGCAAGAAATTGTTTTGGCATTGGAATAGTTTGCATATGTGTCCTTTCTGTGACTTTCCAGTTTCTACTATTTTCATGTGTCCCGAGAAACAATGGCTTTCAGTGCCATTGATGTAACTTTCAGTGCTATATCGATGCTCCTGAAGGGAGGTTTTTTGTAATCTGAAATAAAAATATGAAGTAAATAGTTAGTGTCTTGTTGTGTAGTGCAAAGCTTGTTTAGGGGTTTATGTGTGTTCAGATAAAGTTATCCATGGAGAAATGGACATGAATTCCTATTAGCATTTAATGTGCTGCAGTATTTTTCTGTGGTTACCATTAGTAACTTTCAAAGTGACAGGAATGGGCACAATGACTAAGTTGTGCACAGTGGTGGTCATTTATCACTTATAAGAAAAAGTTACAACTGTTTCGTTTTCCTGACTGATAAT
The DNA here is from genome assembly GCA_035583155.1 of Acropternis orthonyx. Classification (NCBI taxonomy): domain Eukaryota; kingdom Metazoa; phylum Chordata; class Aves; order Passeriformes; family Rhinocryptidae; genus Acropternis; species Acropternis orthonyx. The sequence goes on along the minus strand of JAWWEU010000158.1, from coordinate 6,675,954 downwards.
ATAACAAGGAATAACAAATTGTGCAACACTGAATGTAGAAAGATATGCCTGTCCAAAGCACATCTTAATTTTTATTATCACAGATTATTCTGAGTTGGAAGGGACTCAACAAGGATCATCAAATCCAACTCCTGACCCCGCACAGGACAGCCCCAAGAATCATGCCATGTACTTGAGAACATTGTCCAAACGCTTCTTGAGCTCTGTCAGGCTCGGTGCTGTGACCACTGCCCTGGGGAGCCTGTTCAGTGCCCAAGCACCCTCCGGGTGAAGAACCTTTTTTTTTAATATCCAACCTAAACCTCCCCTGACACAACTTAAGGCCATTCCCTCATGTTGTCACCAGTCACCGCAGAGCAGAGATCAGTGCCTGCCCCTCTTCTTCCCCTCTCGAGGAAGTTGTAACTGCAATGAGGCCTCCCCTCAGTCTCCTCTTCTCCAGGTTAAACAGACCAAGTGCCCTCAGCTGCTCCTCACACACATCCCCACCATCTTTGCTGCCCTCCTTTGGATGCTCTCCAGTAGCTTTATATCTTTCTTACACTGTGGTGCCCCAAACTGCACACAATATTCCAGGTGAGGCCGCCCCAGTACAGAGCAGAGAGGAACAATCCCCTCCCTCACCTGGCTGGCCATGCTGTGCCTGATGCCCCCCAGGACAGGGATGTCCCTCCTGCCTGCCAGGGCACTGCTGACTTATATTCAACTTGCCATCGACCAGGACCCCCAGGTCCCTCTCCATAGCACTACTTTTCAGCATCTTATTCCTCAGTCTGTACATCTAGGGTTGCCCCATCCCAGGTGCAGAATCTGGCATTTTCCCTTCTTGAAATTCACCTGGTTGGTGATTGCCCATCTCTGACTTGTTGAGGTCTCTCTGCAGAGCCTCCCTGCCTTCGAGAGAGGCAACAGCTCCTCCCGATTGGGTATCACCTGCAAACTTACTTAGTATCCCCTCCAGTCCTCATGCAAGCCCTTTATGATGTAGAAGAGCACAGGGCCTAGGATGGAGCCCAGCAGAGTCCCACTGGGTCAGGTCACATGGTATTTGTAAAATGATATATCATATTCTGGTGCTCATCTCTGAGATAATGTCAGGGAGATGTTTTCAAAAGTAACAAATCCAAATTCAGCCAGTTGCACAGCTGATGGAAAAGTCCATGGAAGCTTACAATGACAATGCAATAATAGGCAAAATCTGCATGTGTGTAGTGTATGGTCCAAATAAAGCTGAAGTTTCCGTAGATGAAGCCTTATGTGCAGAATTTACGAGGCTCATAGTAGAATCCTAATTTTTTTATGTCTCTCTGGAAAGAAAGATCAAAACTCCAAAACTTTTGACAAAATACTTGCTAAAAAAATAAAAAGTTTATCTACAAACTTCTGTAAGAACACCTACATGCCTGTATCAATTGGATTTTTCTCTATGGAAACTGGAGAAGACTGTTGTAAGAAGAGGAGATTAGAGATTTTTTTTTTCTTTAAAAAGCACACAGCATTGACTTGTTGTTGCCCTTTTTGAATTAGATGTATAACTCCATGTAATTTAATTGAGCTTCCACAGAAATCAATTGTGAATTGTCTCACTCCTTCCCAGTTGCTACTAAAGCATTTTAATGGTTCAGGATTTATCTAACAAGCCCTGGAATAACTTGTATCAAAGTGGTTTGGTAAAGACTAATTTAATTTTTCTGAGTAATACTCTCAGGATTTTAGACCTATTGGGAATAATTCTCAATGCTGAATGGGTGTACTAAGTAGAGCTGAGATCACATAGCAAAGTCTTTGCTGGCTGGTAGTGGTCTGATGTTTCTTCATTTCCAACTAAAACTTTGCCTTTATGGATCTAAGGTTTTTAAGCACCTTCAGTTTGTGTATATGGTACTGGTGTGACTGTTTAATTGCATAAAGAAAGCAGCAGTAATAATAGAATTAAAAAAATGTTACATATTAGAAATGTATTGAAATGATAGTTTGAATTTCAGTTGAAGTTTGTGTAATGAGGCTCTGCTTTAATTTTGAACTTAGCATTTTATTACTTGGATCTTTGCTTTGCAGAACATCTCTACAGCTAGATGTATTTTAATTAATCTGTTTTTCTTTGGTATGCAGAGTTATATTAGTAACTAACTGCAGCTTGGCTTAAAATAATTTTATCCCACCCAGAGGGATCTGGGGAAAGAAGCTGGAAAATAAACGCCAGTATTTTGTTCTAACATCAACACATAGTTTTCTTTGGATTTTATAAAAACCCTGAAACTTTTAAACTATTTCCTGCATAATAATGTGAATTATTTACAAGAGTCAAGGTTACGTGAAGCTTCTTATCAGCAAGGTGGCATTTTCAATCTGAATCGGTTTCTTTGTTGTTTAATTGGGACGCTTTAGGTGTTTTAGTGGATTAGCCTAGCACTTAGGTTTTGAAAAGTTCTGCAAATACTATCTCTAAAAAGCTTTTCCAGGAGATTGCAAGTGAGCTTGCTTCCCAAAGTGCTCGAGGTAAATACAGTTGAAATTAATTAAAATGTAAAATTTGATGCAGAATTTCCCCTGTTTCCTGTAGAAGAGATGTGTGTGTAGGAAAGGTCGATTGGGAAACCCTCAGTCTGTGGAAAGGTTTTTACTCCATTTAAACTTGGTGACTTTGATAAACTATTCATAGATTAAAGGTCTCCTGAGCATATATGCATTTTTAAGCTGGCCCTGAGGGATATGCATGGGGTTTTAATAGTGTCTGAAAGAAATATATTATTTCAGCCATCCCCTGTTGTTTAGTTTGCATCACTTAATGCTGTACAGTCTGTTAAATTCTAAATTGACCAGTTCTGTAACTTTTATTTTTTTAAAAATAATGTCTTTATATAAATAGCACATTGTTAGATCACTGGGGAATGCAGAACTCTATTGGGGTGCTTTTGCAAAGAAAACAACTAATTTCCCAATTCTTGCAGCGTGTTTTTTGTTTCTGCTGTAGTGTCAGGAGAAGATAATTTGCCAGCTGTTACATATCCCATTGACCTGTCCTGGTTTAGCAGAAACTGAAGCAGAGAATTTGTGAAGCATTCTCATTGCATTGCACTAGAACTAAAGAAGACTACTGAAATTTTGCAACTTCTTAGAAATATTAGATTGATTTTCCTTGTTGGTTTTAAAAGAGAAGTAAGGATGGTATGTTGGCTCCACTAGGATATTGAGGCTGTTGCTAGAATCCATTTCTGGGTAATAACAGAAGTGCTAGATTGTTGCTGTGTAAGAAGCAATGGAAGTGCTGATTCTACTTGTAGAAGTGTTTTTGCAGGGGAGAGATACAACAGATGTGTTCAAGAGGGTGCTGGCAAACAGCCAGTGCATTAACATATCATCCAGCTTCTTCTTTTGCCTTGCCATGTGAAATAAGTGCAGTAACAATTGCCGTTATTTTTGCTATTTAACACCAATCTCCTGATCTAAGTTTGTCTGTGACTTTCTATAATTTATGGTGACTAGTCAGAAATCATTAGATGAGAAACATTATTTGGATAATGTTATTTGATTTTTACTTAGACCAAATCTGAGTAGTGCATTCCTGGAACATGATAGAAGACATCTATTAGTGCTCTTATATGCACTTATATAAACCAACATTAAGTAAACATAAATATGAAAAGTAATCAAATATTAGAGCCTTTCCTGAAGAGTCAGGGGAAAATATCTAAAAGACCTGGACAGTTTCCTGTAATTATTTTTCTGATGAACAAAAAAAGACCTTCATTACTTTAAGATATGCTGTATATCAAAATCAAACCTTCCCATGCAGAGAACTGGGTGCAGTATGCAGTAAATTGGTAGTAAACACTAAGAATCACCATCAGATTAAACTGTTGCTCTCCATTACAAGGAAATTAGTCCTTATTTTAATTTTTTTAAGACAATTTCTGAACCAGACAGAAATGTCTGCTTTCAGACATTCGGAAAGCTGGACTTAAGAAATAGCATATGATAACCACGCTGACTTCAAAGCAGACAAATTCCTTGGAAAAATTTCTTCTTGCCTAATTCCCTTCTTAGCTCTTGGCATCAGCTGTGTGGGATACAAGTTGAAAAACTCTACTGGGAGATAAGTACTCAGTGCTGACTGAATGTTTTGTTTCTTTATATTGCTATCAATTCTATAATTTGTAGTCTGTACTGCAACATATTGAATCATGGAATGAGAAGAATTGCAAGGGTCTTTAGAAGGTTCTAAATATGACAGATTTTTTTCATAAAACAGTGCTGTGGTGGATGCTACTGTTTTGTATTTTAAGAGCTTACATAATTTGAGTGCAGATCAACAAGAAATTGTATTAAAATTGAAAAAGAACGTAACTTTTAGGCCCTAGCTACAAACTTTCTATCTCTAGTGAAGTAATATGTCAAGGGGTGGATGGAGCCTTTGGTTCTGATTGCAATTTGAAGTGCTTTTGCTTTCCTAGAGGTCTTGAGAGGTGGTTGTTCTTTCAGGACAACTTCTTCTTTCCTCCTTGTCTTCTAGAGCTTCTTGTGGTCAAGCAAGTCTTGAGTGGGAACAGTGAATACATGACATTTCTCAAAATGCTCATCTGGAAGTGTGTCATGGTGAAGAGGGATCTCTGCAGGCACTTCCTGTCTTGAAGTCTAACAGTGAGATCCAGCACGAGTCAGAAGAAATGATCCTACTAGTAATTGAACTGTCAGCTTTAAACTGCAGAGTAAGTAGCACCAAAAAATCTGTTTCTGCTTTTGTCATTAGGACCATCTGGAAGAGGAGTAAATTTTTGTTAAGCTCTGGGAGTGAGGAGAGTACTGCTCAACAGATATCTACTGTGCCCAGAGCACTGCTGGCAAAGATTGCTCTTGCCTTGCACCTGCCTGGGAGAAGGGAATGAGACTTCAACATTTGGGTGTCTACAGACTGGGGGAAGCATGTTGGGAGCAGGCTGGTTTGGAAACTAAAGTTTTATTCTTATACCTGGTTTGACTACACTTAAATATCTCCAGTGTTTTTTGTCCTCTGCACGAGGCTATGCTAAAATTTTTCTATGGAGATGCGCAGCATTAATGTGGAAAAGAAACAAGCTTGTCAGAGTGTCTGGACGATGCTCTTAGCCATATGATTTGTTTTTGTGTAGTCCTGAGAGCAGCAAGGAGTTGGACTTGATGATCCTTATGGGTCCTTTCCAATTTGAGATATTCTGTGATAAAGTTCATTTGTAATGTTGTGTCTGTTTGGCAATGCTGCTATTTCTGGGGCTTTGATATAAAATTCCTGAGCAATACTGTTACAACAAAGATTTAGGGCTTTTGAGGATGTTTTAGCTTGGTTTTTCTTTAAAATACTTAAGTTACGGGATTTACTATTGCAGGATGCAATAGAGGACCAAACTAAGAGTTCAGAAAGTAATTTGTTAGACTTATGGAGGAAAAGAATGTAGAGCCAGAGTGTCTAGTAGCCTAGCTTAGTGTCAAGTAGCCTCATCATGAGGTTCAAGAGGCTTCCAAACTATAGCTTTCCAGAAGAAAGTAATCCTACACAAGATCTACTTGTTTCTTGTACCTTTTTTTTTCTTTTTTCCCCCCAAAGATGCTTGTGGCCTTTGCCAGAGAATATTTGATTTAAATAGCTGTTACACCTCTATGCTGAGGCTTTTACATGTTAGTATGGCCAGCCTTAGCTGGACTGCCTGGTTAAGTTTGAATGTCCTTTTTTTATACCTGAGTCTTTTTGACACTTAGGTCTCTGAGTTTGGGTGTAGAAGGTATAAACAGAAAAGGATGGTGGGAGTGGGGGGGAAGAAACAGTGGCTTTTGGCATCCTTTGTGCCACACCTTCCAAGGCTGCCCTCTCTGATGAAGCCATGGATCTGGCAGGCTCCAGACATTCTGCATCCTGCCATCTGCCACAACTGGTAAAGTCAGAACAGTTTGTCCATTGATACGTCTTATTTTGAAACATACTGATGTGTTTACAAGATAATTTGCATGCAATGCCATCCGTGTGCAAAACCTGGTGACTTTGAGCCAGATGCTTTTCAAAATTATTTACATGTTTGCTGAATAATTTTGGCAAGGGAAATTCTGTACGACCCACTTGTAAATAACTCGTGACAGTACTTCTCATTGAAAATTTGAACTATCTGGGTTAGAAAGAAGTAAAATAATGTATTGTTCCTCCTTGATAGGATGATGCAACAATTGCAAACAAGAGGTGCTGTTCTTTATTGCCACCATTTTAAGACTGTTGCTTGCACATGTGCACAACATTTCTGTATTGTCAGTGGTGAATTCATGATTCCACATTCCTGCCTTCAAAAATGCAGTACTATAATGTTAATAATTCATCTTATGAAAGAATGCTGAAATAGATATCAAAATGCTTTTTGCAATGTACTGCAGTTGTAATTTTATTATCACTCTAAATACCTACATTATTTCTGAGTAAATATAATTAGAAGTATGTAATGGAGTCTTGTTAGAAAAAAAAATGCTGCTGCTTTTTCTTCTGTGTTCTACATTGCCAACTTCTCTTGCTTCTTACCCTGCACTCCTGAAACTACTTTCTCTTGCATGTGCAAGAAAGATTTGGCAAAGCTTTGCCTTTGAGACTGACTTGCACAGGAATCTTCAGTGTCTTTCATTAGAATTTCGTTAAAATACCTACTGGAGCATCAAAAGCCATCAAAACATGCTTGCAGGTCAGCAATGCTGTATCATGTGGCTAGGAATAATCCAGTAATTCGTATTTTCTGTACATCTTTACTTAGCCTGTGTGCAGTCCACTTTTAGTACTGGGACTGGCAAAGACACTGGGCCCATGTGTCTCTAAAATGTCAGTTTGCAGCAGGACGGAGAAAAGTTTTTATGGTCAGCAGATACTAAGTGATGTTAAACCATGTTCTACACTGCTTCTGTCCTGAGGTAGTAAAGAATCCTCTGAGGTGTGTGCGAGTTCCCATTTAGGTTGGATAACTACTGCAAAACTACCATGGTATTTCAAACCACTTGGATTCAGTGATGCTTGTAAAAACATAAAACCTGTTACCTACATTAACACAGGCAAGAGTTTCAACAGGGGAGGTGAGAGAATAATGCACAGAGCATCTTGTTCCCATCCTTGCATCTGGTTCTCTCAAGACTTACAAAGACATCTGTTAAATGCCTGACAGAGATGTGAATGCTTTGGAAATGGTCTTGTCTTTGTTTTCAAGACACCATCATCCTAAATTTCCTGGACACATGTTCTGTTTGTGTCAATGGCAGAATTTCAAAGAATGATTGACTGAGTCTGTTGCTCAAGACTGTGCCCAAGGGGGAAATGCTGCTCTGTCTTTTCTGTTGGATTTTATTCATTGCCTTCTCTATGTTTTTAAATAGTAATTGCTCACATTAATGACAAACTGTAGTTTTATTTCAAATTAAGCATTTTTGAAGGTTTAGCAACAGTGTGTGTTTGTAATGTAGTCCAACTGTAGGATCCTAAATATATGTTCTAGTTTCTTTCAGTTGTGCAGCGTGACCTGGACTGTGTTAGTAAGAGTAAAGCTGGCACTATTCCCACCCTTCCCCTCTGTTCAGGCTAGCAAGACATGTGGAGTTGTGCATCCAGTTTTGGGCTGAGGAGGGAGCTTGAGCCAGGCACATAAAGGAGGGTGGAGGGTGCCTGTGCCCAAGGCTGAGAGAGTTGGGGTTATTCAGCCTAGAGGAAAAAAAGGCTCTGCGGAGACCTGGGGAGACCTGCAAGAAGGTGAGGACAGACTTTTTAGTATTTCATGTCGCAGTAAGAGAAGGGGTGATGACTTTAAAGTGAAAGAGATTGATTTAGACTAGATAAAGAGAAGACATTTTGTACAATGAGGGTGGCGAAACACATAAAGTAGATGCCGTGTCCCTGTAAACATTCAAGGCCAGACTGGATGGGGCTCTGAACAATCTGGTCCGGTTGAAGATGTGCCTGCTCGTTGAAGGGAGGTTGGACTCCATGAGCTTTAAAGGTCCTTTCCCATGCAAACCATTCTGTGATAAATGTTGGTTCTGAGAGTCTGTTACTCTACAAACTGCTCTGAAAGGATTTAGCTCTAAAACTTAAATACAACACAAAACTCTGCTAACAAGAATAGTTGCCATTCTTTCTTTGATGTCATGAAGCAGGATAGTGGTTTCCAGTTTAATATTATCCTGAACTTGGGGCATCTTGGTGCGGTTCAAGGCATAGGAGAATGATCAGAATCATGCTGAGTGGGCACTTTAGTCTGTTAAACTCCATGCCTTTGGGACTTTAATCAGCTAAGGTGGGTCAGACAAGGCCTCATGGCTGGTCCAAACCGTTTTGAAGAAATGACAACCCCATTGAAAACCTTTCCTTCCTGTTTTTCTTTTTTTTTTTTTTTTTTTTACAAGTCACTTCCATTTATCTGATTCACTGGAGTCCCTGCTTTTAAAGCAGATTTGTTTTATTAGAATGAATTAGTAATACAGTTGCTTGTTGCTGCATTTAAAAGAGTTTGGCTTCTAGTAATGGAATGATCATCTGATTCTAAACTTGGATAGCTTAAAAATATATGTGGATGACTGATTCTTTTGTAGCAATATAATGTCAGAACATATTAGCTGAAGAAAGGACAAATAATGTAAAATGTTGACTGCATCTTGTAAAACTCTCTTGGTGAAACTCTGATGCCTTTTTTCAGTGCAAGCTCAGTTTAGCTTAATGTTCTGTGCTCTAAAAGGCAAAGATGTTCAAAATGACTAACTTACTAAGTAGCATGTCCTGCTTTGCTGCCTCTGACAGGGAAGAGTCAAACGCAGCAGAAATATTCACCAGCAGTCTTGCAAAAGAAATTTTATAAACTAGTTGTAGTCAACTTCTGAATTCTTCCAGAAAGTGTGTCCACCATAAATATTTTTCCAAGATTGCTAACAGCTTCTTCTGGAAGATAGGCTTTGGGACTTCGGAGAAGGTCCATTGCATTTTTATAAGTGGCTTAAAAAGACAAAAGAAATTGAAATAAAACTGAAATATCATATCAAAATTTCATGAAGCAAAGTGAGGTTGTAAAGAAGTTTAGAAATATTCCAATTCTTCCAAAGCTTCATTACAGAGCTTGCCAGCTGCTTTGAAAATTCTGGGGTTAGCAAAGGGGATATAGCCATTAAGCTATGAACAAAGCTGTGCTACTTCAATTCGTGTTTCTGTAAATAGCAGAGCTGCACTACAGCATGCTGAACGGGCGCTTAGTACTTAAATAGTTCACAAAATATTAGTAAATTTACCTTCAGTTGTACTTTTTCAAGAATGCTGTATACTATTAATTATGCAGATAAAGTAGTAATGGTTTAAAAGCAATATATGTTTGCTGATTAGTTACTAAAAAAACCCTCAACAGTCGGGGGGAAATACTGTCTGAGCCATAGTTTTAGAACATAAATATTCATTTCGTACCATTGTGGTTTTGTTGCTTTGGGATTTTTTTTTTTTAGCTCAAGTCTTTGTCTCCTAAATTCATGTCTGTAGAGGCTGTGGAAAGCTACCCAACTCATGAGAAGTAAATGAGAACAATGTTTTGGAAATTGGGCTATGTTTGGTGGAGAGAGAACTGTCCTGGGAGAGACTGGAATAAGTTTGTTTTAAGATTTCCTGCACATACCATCTGCTTAAGCACAAAAATTTTCCTTTCCCTAATTTTGCAAACATTTCTTAGCTTCCTCAGCTCGTGCTCTTAATAACCAGCAGTGTATGTTATCAGACATGGGACTGTTGCATTAATATCCTGTGGCAGTGTGTAGATTTAAAAGATGGAGTACATTGTTAACTGGAAATGCTGCTTAGAGGTTTTTCTCAAAGGACAGATTTTGCTGCAAGTTATTGTACAGTTGTAAGGAAGTTAAGTGAAAGTTAAGAACTAGAAAGGAGAGTAAATTTTCTACCTACACTCTAACAGCTTTCATGCTTTTTTTTATTATTTATACCCCATGAATATTCCAATGGAAGTAAAGCCTGCTCATGTGTATATAGATAGAAAAGGGAGATGTTATTTTATACACTGTCTCATGATTATAATTATTCAAAGGACAATGTTTTCACATAGAATGGATTTCAATAAAAGTTTAAAACTAAACCATATAATAAGGAAAAATTAACATGGGGGTAATAATCAGATGGCAAAAAAATCCTGACAGCTTCTGGGTTTTTTGTGAAAAATATTATAAAGAAGTTTGAAAATGTGATCTGACTGTCTGGTCCAACAGTTTTCAGCAGGCCTGTTGACAGAATTTCCATCAGGAGTGTTTGTTTACTGTGGAAATGCTTCACAAAAATAAATCATCAGGAAGAATGGGTATTTTTGCTGGATATGCCGCAAGTACACTGCAGCTGTGTTGGTATTTAACTCGGGACAGCTACAGTTTATTTTACCAGCGAGTTCTTTCTTTCGGGGTCAGAGCCCATGAGCTGATGCGCAGCCCTGCGATGCCTGTGGCCTCGACACTTGCTCATCAAGGGAGGATGTGCTGTTGGAAATGTCACCCCTCCGAGGTGGCTGAGGAAAAGGGAAGCCAGGGGGGAGCTGATCCCTCATTGCTGTGAGGTACTGTTGGGTCATTTCAAATTAGGGCATTCCAGGCTTTTAGAACTCCCAAATGATTCAGTCTGTGTGTGTAAAATATCAGTTGTTTTCTGTATTCCGTTTTTGCAAGGGTTGTAAGGGCTAGAACTGCTGTGACTAATGCCATATAAAATGAACCCATTTTTGGTTTTAAAAATCTCATGAATTTAAACCCGGTTTACTTGTGCACATCGTTTCCAGTCCTGCAAGAGATAGGATTGGACTGAAAATACAGCTGTCGGGTTTCAGGGTCCTGACTGACAAACCTTTGTTTGTTTTGAAGCAAGGTATTTTATCAGATGAAGTCCAAAAGTCCTTTTCCACCTTACAATTAGTCTCTGATTTTTGCTGTTGGTTGGATACATTAACTGGAAGAAATGCTGGCCATAATAATCTGCAGCATTTCAGGGACTTATAAGCTTTTTGAGAGGCATTTCACATCTATCAGCAAGCAGAAATTACTTACCAGGGCCTTTTTCCCACTAATGCAAAAGACTTCTCTGAGAATTCTAAAGTCAGTTAAAAAAAAAAAAAGAAACCAGTTCTGCCACAGATCATCATCTCAGATCATTAGCTTGCTTAATCATGGGTTTCACGCAGAACTCTGCAGCTCCCTTTCTAATGCTTGTGCACTACCTGTGAGCATCCAGATGATGTTACTCATGAATGATTATCCAGCAGCCAGATAAATTTGGAAAAGGGTTTTTTGAAAATTATCATGTCCTTTGTTTAGGGATAGAAGCAGGCATATGGCTTTTTGCATTATTCTGCACCACACTGTTTTAATTTCTCTGTCAGATGAGTCCAGGAGGGCTGTCACGAGCAGCTGCATCATGCAAGATAGTTCTCTTATTAAGCTACTCTGTGATGCAAAGGCACTGCTTAGTGGGATTCACTGGTACAAAACGTGCTGTGCAGGTCACTCCCTTTCCATGCTGTGCAGAAGAGCATGTGCTTTGTCTAATGCCTCATCCTAATGACTGTGTGAGGGAGGCTGCTGTGCCCAGCCCTTGGGGAATTCTTCAGTAGGAATGTCTGGTCGTGAATTCCAGAGCTGGGACCGCTATATAGTACTGCAGCAGTGCAAAGTAATCAGTCATGTTTACACAGTGCTAGCAGCATTTCGAAAGTAGTGTTCCTTGGTGTGAGAATAAGAAATAACCAACAGAGAGGAGAACAGGTAATCCTCTGCTAAGCTGTCATTTGGCTGTTGAAAAACATGCTAAAACTTAAATATCTTTAAGAGATGCTGTAAAAGCAGATAATGCTGTAAAATACTTTCTTTAGATAAAGTGAAACTAATACTGCACATTTGAAATCTCTTGGCACCCTGAAGGGTAGCAAGCAGTCCTGTCTGTATTTATGATGGTACAAAGACCACATTTTTGTGTTTTAGGGGTGTTTTAAGTTATCCTTCTCTCTTTGGGAAGTTGGTATACAAAAATAGGAAAAAAATCTTCTAAGCTGCACCATGGTTTTGTACAAGATGTGTGGCTTAATGCTGTAGGCAAGAAAGAATGCAGGTAATACAACTTATGTTTTAATAGTTAGTTATTTCATGTCACTTCTGCCAGGCTACACTGAGAGTCAAGGAAAACTGTTCAGGTATAAACGTTGGGAAGCAGCTCCTATCTCAGGAAAAGATATTTGGCATTGTCCTGAAAGGAAGAAAGAAATTAGCACTGGTGAAATGCTCATTGCTTATGTTCGCAATGCATGGTAAGTTGGGATGTGCAACTTTTTATAAAGGGTATTCAGACATGTAATGAAAATTAAAAAAATAAAAAAGATATTTTTAATTTCTGAATGTGAATGCAGTGATTCTAGAAAAAGAATTTGTGAATTAAATTTATTGTTATGTAATGACTTGTTTCTAGTTGTGAAATCCCCATGCCTTACATTATAAATAAAAATAGGTGGTTTTAGGCTCAAATAACAACTTTTTTTGACAGTAACTGACAAATATTTTTTAAATTTTTTTTTCAGAGTGTAATTTTTGTGAAACTTGAAATGTACAGGAAGCAATTTCTGAAGGAAAATTACATCCTTACTTTCTAGTTTACTTTTGCTGGTTTCCATATTTTGAGAAGCACTAGGAAAAGGAACAGGGTGTGTCAGAATCAGCTGGATATGCAGTCCTTTCCAGATGTAAACCCAGGCACCTTCTTGTCTGATACCATCAGTCAAACTCATGTTTTCCTTTTGGAAAGCATTTCTATTACCCCTGTTTTCAGAGGTACATTTTTGATCCAGAAGGACACTTGCTTATTTTCCAGTGGGAAATACCCACCAAAGGTGTCATTTCCCAGAGCAGCTTTGAGCCTTCATCCCATGGGAAAGGAGCAGACTGGTTTGCTGTATGGGACGGATGAACCTGCCTCTTCCTCAGCGGAACTGTTGGTGGTAGTTTGGAGGTGAAAACAACCATCAGTGCACTTATCCCTCCACTCCACCCACGTCAACAGATGGAGCTTGGTCTGTGGGAACCCTGTGTTTGTACCCTGGCTTGTATTTCCTTGTGTGCAAACTAGTTGCTGCATTAGCCATCAGTGCGGGCATGAACTCTGCTTTCTCCCTCCCACGCCTGCTGTGGTTCCTCTTGCCACAGCAAAGGGCATTGCACTGTTCTTAGTTAAATAACTGGCTCCTCTGCCGCAGCCAGATTGTTCCCTGGATGCACTGCGTGCCTTAAATCCCAGGTATAGTGGATTTCTGCATTTCTACCCTTAATTTTTCTAGTTTCATATTTACTGTAGTAGAAAGATGGGTTTTCTTTTTTTTTTTTTTTTTTAAATTGGAATTTTTAAATACTGCACCCTAAATTATTTATGTTATAAACAGTTAATAAAAGCCACCACAATGTTATATTTGGAGATATTCCTCCAGGAAGGAGGCCTCTCATAAGATGTGTTGCATGCACAGCTGGGACAGCTACTCTTAGTGCAGGAGTCTGAAGTTACCTGATAGGGAGCAAAGTGCTGCCAGTGGAACCTTTGGCACCTGAAGCAGTTCATAACTAGAAACTGCTTCTCAAATCATGTGCATGGACAGTAGGTGGTGTTATAGAAGATAACAATTTAAAATTGAGATTATATTTACTCCTCTCTTTGGTATTGTGTTGACCTTGCAACCCATGCAAGACATGTAACTTCTTCCTAATGTCACTTTGTTGTGACAAAGAGTCTAGCTTCAGCCTTTGCAGTAGCAACAGGTCCTATTCCTCCAGCTCAAAGGCAAACTTTATTACATTTTCATGAGATAGTACAGTGATTAGAAAACTTTACATGGAGCTATTGCAGCCCTTTCTGCTATGTCATATCTGATGGCTTGGTCAGGACCACACTGTGTGCATTTGGAGGATGTAATAATGTACACAGTAAATAGAATATTTTGAGAGAATTGTAAAATTCTTGTAATTGTAAAATACAGCTGACAGCAGTAACAATGAATCCCAAACTGAAGGTTAAAAGCCTCTTCAAAGCATGATACTCAATGGGGTTTGAATGTAAACAGAAAAAAAAAAAAGTAGCATGATTTCCATCCTATTAATCATTAGCCTTCAAGGAAGTTTTTTTACATTAATAACCACTTCCCTGATTGAGCTGCAATACAGCTGGTAATGCAGAAGTCCACATTAAAAGTGATGTTTAGTTACAGGCATGCAACCAAATGAACTTCCACTAAGATCTCCAGATCAAAAGTTTACGTCAACCATCAGGAGCTTAGACTGCGGCCACCGTGTGCTTTCTAGATCACCAGAGGATTTTCCCCCCCAGACCTCCTTATCCACCCCCATCCATGAGAACTAAATGTGTTTCAGTGCTGTTTCATAGGAAGGTTCACCCCCTGTCCCTTTGGCAAACAGCCTGAGCTAATACTTGAACAGGAGAGCAGCACTGACATTTGATGTAATTTCATCACCAGGAAGAAAATCCATATTTACTTGAATCAGGCATCCAGGACTTACCCTGTTCTAAATCATCAGTGGAAAAAAATTACAATTTATATCATAAACAGCTGGATATACTCCTCACTGTAGAATTTCTGTCTTTTTTTTTTTCTTTTTGAAGAATATAACTGAAAGACTAGGTTTTCTTTCAATTTATCGCAGAGAGGAGTGAATAAAGTCTATGATAGACTGTATGAACAAAAATGCCTCCAGTTTGCCCTCAGATGTCAGAAATACATGCTCTTATATAGGCACACACTATTAACACAAACCTAAACTGGGAAAATGAAGCCAAAGCATCAGAACTGATAAAGCAGCTTCTTAACTGTACTTTAATTAGAGCGCATGCTGATTCATGGATGCTTACTGGAGAAGACACATGGTTGACATTGGCCTCTCAGGATCTAGACATCTGAACCTAAACATGATTATAATTCTGATTCTTGTACTTGTTATTAAACCTTCTCTGCTGTAGGCTGCAGCCATAGCTCAAAGAAGGCAGCAACGTGACATCCACCATTGCTCCTTCTCACAAACAAGAGGTTGTCCCGAGTATCCAATATGTCTCTGGAAACTGAGTTTATTAACCATAGTGAGATTTTCAAAGTGTTGTTTCCATTTCAACCAGGAAGGAACTGATAGAAAACAGTTCTGGCTGTGACCATAATTAGGCCTGTAAGAATTACACTTTTTATAACATTCCTATACAATGCCTTACACTCTAATAGAGACTAAAATTATATTACCTCTTAGTTTCAGGAAGCTTTACCTCGCTTCAGAGCTGCCTTCTAGAGCTATCAGTATCAATATTCAAATGATTAATGATGTTCAGAAACTTCTGCTGACTTCTATTAATTGCCCTTAATTGATTAATTATTAATTAATAAGGCATATTCAACCCTACAGTGAGGCAAACTGCACCCTGGGGTAAAGTTGTCCACACTAGTTTGTGTTCTTAATAAAGTCTGAGGCATTGACTTCAAACACTTGAGAGGTTTGCCTGTTCAAGGAACACTTCTAACAGCTAACCAATATTTAATTAATATATAAAACTTAGGGATCATCTCTAAAATAGGACTATAAATGACAAAGTGCAAATATATTTAACTGGTCATTTCATAGGAATGGATTAAGTTTAAAAAATGTAATCTAATTTCGTATTTAATAACAAAAACAATGTGCAGCAGCAGCAAAGTATCAATGGCTTAATATAGAAAAAATAAAAGTCCACTGTATCTGAAACCAAGAACATTTAATGCAAGGTTATTAAGAATAAAAATTTAAAAATGGATTCCTAACAGCATTCTTTTAAGTATAGACACTGTATTTTAGTCCCTTTCTCTCACACACAGTTAACCTGGGAAAACTTTAGTGGTTTTCTAAGTCTCAATGGTTTCTTTATGTACCAATATATTTCTTACTATTGACAGCATGTGAAGCCAGTAATGTATGTTCAAGGGAATAAAAGCTATAT
The DNA here is from genome assembly GCA_035583155.1 of Acropternis orthonyx. NCBI lineage: Eukaryota > Metazoa > Chordata > Aves > Passeriformes > Rhinocryptidae > Acropternis > Acropternis orthonyx. Next base: position 6,659,933 of record JAWWEU010000158.1, on the reverse strand, counting down.
TTAGAAGGCAAAAGGAACAAACTGACAGGGGGGGAAACTGCAGCTATGAGAACTTAAAAGAACATGAGCAGTATGTAACAAGAGGCCATCCTTGTTGGAATGGATTGTAAATGTGAGAGCATTAAGCAGAGCTTACAGAAAGGATAAGAAATGAGGCCACTAGTTCAACAGAACAAGGAGACTGAACTGTAAGCTACCCATTTTTCACTTTTCACAGTGTTGTACACATCACAATCTGGTTTGTTTTTTTTTTTTAATAGTTTTAATTCCCTTACTTTAAAGCAGGTCCCTACAGCTCATTTTGATGCCTGACATGGTACCATCTCTCTTTAGCTTTCTTCTCCCAGTTTTGAGGTGATTTCTTTAAACATCCTTCATTTGATTTGATTTGATTTCTGTTTTTATATTCTCTTCACTTTCATACTAATATCACATCTCTGTATTTACTTTTCTCCCAGATGCCTGCATTATCTCCTTTATCATGGAATTTATCTTTTCATCCTTAAATCTACTGATTTGTTCTCTAGTCTAATTCCTTTTTGCTTTCTGTGATTCAGCCTGACCCTTTTATCAGCTATGCCATCACTTTTCTGTCATTCTCTCTCTAAAATGACTCCTGAGAGACTGCAGACCTGAAACAAAGATCCCCTGAAGATCATCAGCATCTGGAGGAGAGAAATTACAGTTCTTGACATCTAAAAAGATCCTGTTTCAAGGCTCTTCACTTTTAGAGAACCAGAAACTTTACAGCACCAGGAGAGTATTCTGCAGCCATAGTCACATTTCATATTCTTCTGGGGAATGTGAGGATTTGAAAACTCCTTTGTGACTTAAAAATCTAAGTAACTGAATGATGAGAGGTGACTCATTAGCCTCTCCCAGCACAAAAGAGAAGCACAGGAGGCTGGAAGAACAAGGAACAGCTAAAAGAAATAATGCTTGTCTACCTGTACTCAAAAAACAGACTATATGGACATATATGGACTATATGCCCACGCCTGCCAGTCAACTGGGCATGAAGATTTTTATAAATAACTAGAGAATGGAATTTCAGGGTATGGTTACATGAAATGCGCTCCCGTGTATAATAAAGCCAAAATTCGATAATAAGCCTTAGAAGTGTCTTTAAAGAGAGCATATATGTGGGATTGCAGTGAGTTATGGCTATATCCAAAGTACAAAGAGAATCTCTTCTGATGACTTAAGGTACACATTAAATTATAAATTTACAGATGTCAGTGAATATTCACAGAGAATGCCTTTAATATCCATCAAATCAGTGCTGCTATTCTAAAGAGACATTATTTTTCAACACTGAGTACAAAATCACTCTTAATCCTTGCTGTAGCTTCAACAACTCAGCTGTTAATCACAGTGTTGTGATATATATCTCTCTCTATATAAAAGGCTGAAGTATCAAAAGAAAACAAAATAAAAATCATAGTTAAATGCATAGCTGATCAGAGATATGATGCTTTTAAATATTCCCACTTGAGATCTAAACACAACTGTGCTTGTCAGGTTTATACCCCACTATTTCATGGCACATAATAGCTAAGAATCAAATCCTTTCAGTTTATCATCTGGCTGTTCACTGTACAATCTATACACAACCGTAATCTTTTAAAATGCCACCTATACTAAACAGGAGGTACCAACATATCACTCGTTATGGGACTCAAAATGCCATTTTGGCTTTTTCCCATTTCAAAAGAGAGAAGCAGATCCATCTTGGGCATCTTGCTGGAAAATTAGAAACCATTGTTACCTTTCATAAAACCAAGTAACCTAAAAATACAATTAAATGTTCATCCTGCCACTACCAGCCAGCATGTGCTGGGAAAGAACTTGACTCTTCAAATGTACCCCAAGCCACAGCTTACCAAGGAGTCTGCTTACCTCCCACCAAAGCAAAAAGAGGCTACAAAATAAACCTGGGCTTGGTTTTACATCATACACTCTGATACATCAGAGAGATTCAATGCCACTTACAGTTCCACAATCACACACACATTAAGTCTAACCCAAAAGCAGTGGGAAGAGTGTGAATTTTAACACTGCTCACACACACATGTACCTCTTTTTCACCATATTAAACAGCCTTAAAACAAAGCCCCATTAAAACTGGTTTCTCTAATCCACTTATGAAAATAAACAATTGTTAATACTTCCTTTGTTCTATAAACATCATCCTCAGTCTCTTCATCCTTCAAAGACTGACAGAGACCAAGGGGTCAAGTCTCATACACTAACCAACAAATTACATCTTTTTACTAATATTGATTAAGATAATACACTGGTTTTAGGACTGATTAACTGAAATGATACAGTAAAGGGTTGGGTTAAAAAATGAAGTAGAATAATGTGGATAAAAATATAGTATCTCTACAGTATTGACTATTTTTTTCTTTTTATTTACTTATAAAAATAATCTACTTACTGTAGCTATTTTTCTACAAAATTTCTTCCAGGTGAGCTGTTACAATCCTTTAGGTTTCATCGGTAAGTTTATTAGCTATTAAGACAAATCATCTTGTAATATCTTGACACAATTTCCCCACTGCACACCTTTGCACTCCGTCAGTGTGTAGCTCTGTAAGGATATCTTTGGTATTTCACATCCAATTGGGGCCAGAAATCTGCCATCTGGGGACTGAACTGAAAACATGAGAACTGCTCAGGTGGCCAGACAGAATACTTTTGAATAATGGCTTCCAGATAATACCTGTAATGAAGGTTTTATTTCAATTGCTGGCTAAGCAGTAAAAGATGTAATGTCACTTAAGCACACCTCTGGTGATGAAAACATTTAGGGTCAGTCAGAAAGTTTAAAAAAAAGAAGTTATTCCTTAATAGGTAGAACATATGTCTGAAAACTAAATTCATATTGCAGCTCTTGGAGAGTAAGATCATCCTGTAGCCCTCCTTGCCATCACTGGGACTGAAAAGGTGTCTCTTCCTGAACAAGCTATGAAGTTTATAAACATTTACAACACTTGGGGATTTTTACATCTCCATTGCATTTCATAGAAAACTGCACATGGACTTACAACTCATTGAAGTGATGGAGTTTCAATACCTAAATCTCATTTCCTTAGAAGATCTGGCTAAGAAATATATTTGCCTATAGCTTAAGAGCAAAAAGTTAAATGGGAAAAAGATTCTCTTTTGTAACAGTTTAATAGAAAGCACCAACTGAGCCCGATTCATTGGAGTGACAGTAGCAAAAAAATACTGTTGCTCATGTAGAGCCTCATTTGTTCAAAGCTGTCCAAAGATTTATACAAACTCAGAGCATGAATCGATTTTATCAGAAATATAAAAATAGCCATTATGTTAATCAATGTGTTATGAAGGCAGGAACAGGAGAATATGCTAAAGAAGCTTTGGGAAGAACTGTATTGGTCTGTCTTGAAGTGTTTGGTTTTAATTCAAGTGAGGTCACCTTATTTATTGCTCTTTATACATTTGGTGGTAGTGGTCATTGATAGATTTCTTTTTGGCAGTTCAGGAATTCTTTTAGGAATATCAATAAGGTTTATTTTGTGAACTTCTATTTTAAATTTATTTAAGAATTATTCCTAAGACAATTTTCCCTCTAATAATGACATAAAAAATAGAATGTTAAAGTGAATTATGGTTATTCCAATTCCTGTACCCATAGACTGTAACTAAATTAACTAAATTATCTCTTTTCTAAAAAACAATTCCTGGCGATTTCTAACGAAAGTGCTGTGTGGCTTTGTGATCCTTAAAATGATGGATTTATAGAAGGCTCTCAATATGACTATTTTTTTTCTTAAATGGTAATAAGCAGCATAATGCTGTTGATGGAAGACCATTATTACAGAAGAAAGCTGTCTCCTCACATATTCCCAGCCCCTAAGAGGCAAATGCCCTCCGCGGAAAGCACATTCCTATTGAATCACGTGTAGAAGCCCAGTTAGCTTTGGTAGCTGGAGTCAGGGATCCAGAGCATCTGGGAAACGTTAGTTAAGGAGCACTACCCGGTGCTGCTTCTGACTGCCCACCTGAGGCTGTGAATGCAGAGCAGGCATGCACCAGGTGGAAAGTGCCTCTGTGATTCGGCTGGGAGGTATGAGAGCTCTGTTATTGGATTACTGAATCTCTGACTGTTTGCACTGATTTTCAAAGCAACGGTCAGTCTTTAAACTTACAATATTTGAATAGGCTCTCTATCTGAAAACTGCTGACTGCTCCTCTCTGGTGAACAGGAAATCTTTTCTTTGGGCTTTTAAAAATTCCCCTTAGTTTTGTCCATATGCTACCAGATTCTCCCCAAAATGCTAAGAGCTTTGCATGCTTCTCTCTCTTGCTTCTGCAGTGACATTTTTCGCCTGGGACTGAGCTTTTAAAGAATACTCTTTTGAGGACTAAGCCTTGATGTCTTGCCAAGATTTTTTAATTTAAAACTCTTTTTGTCAAATATGTGTATTTTCTTCAAAAAATAATATGGCAGAACAATTACTACAAAATGATATGGATGGAGTATGGTTTAAATGTATGATTAGTTTGTATGCACTTGAAATTTAATTTTACACTTTTCTCTTACTCCGTGAGTTCCCTACTGTGGCTTAATTGTTACTGGCAGTGAAAATCTGCAATAATCTCAAAGACATCTGGTTCATTCAGTTTTATTAACTTAAAGCAGGTAGGGAAAGATATATTACAGCATACCTAATTCTCAAATACTTAAAATCTTCAAAAATACTTGTTGTGTCTTAAAGGAACAGTCTAACCTTTTGTTCACAAACTGCTTAGCTTTCTTAACATTTGGGTAAAAAACATTTAAACCTTGTTTCTGGTATAAACTGTGAAAAGAACCTAAAAATTAAAAAATTAAATAGTAAAATTACATGGAGTTGGAGAGCTAAAGTGGGAGAAGGTAAAGGTCCAGGAGGATTCTTACTGTTGATCTTTCTTAAGTTGGGAATAAAAGAGAGCCTCATTGGTTCCTTCTGACAGAAGTAATTGTACTCCAGCAGAGTTGCTCTGAATGTGGCAAAAAAAAAAAAAAACCAAAAAAAAACACCATTGCAAGAATATTTGACTGTTGAGTGCAACACTAATAGGCTTTTGACTGTGGCATTCTCTCACAATTTTAAGGGTCTCTAAAGGGCTTGTGCTTTCATAATTGTTCCAGCTTGGGGATGTTTAAACCCTGTGACTGCTTATAGTTACCTCCTTGAATGAAGCAGGATGGTCCCAAGCCTGGGGAGAGGCCAGGCCGGGCAAATAAATGGTTTGTGTGGAAGGATGAACTGCCAAAATTAAAGAAGAATGCAAATGCATAGCAAATACTTTGCCAATCCTTGCTAAATTGAATTTAGGCTCCAAAAACGATGTTGGGAATTTTTCACTGCAGACCCTGCAATAAATGAAAACCGACTGTCCATTAGCCCTGCACTAAATCAGTTGCCTTCACTTAAACTGGTATATGCATAAGAGAGGATGCTTTTTCTTAATCCTTAGGACTCTTTTTGCAAAATCCATCTAATCTCACCCTCCTGTATCTGCATTTTGGCTGGAATATCACACATACCGATATTTTCCATAAATAAATAACATACACACAGATATGACTGACTATGCAGTAGAAACCATTATGGTGAGTAAGAGTCACCATTTCTTAACCATTTTTTTCAGCATAACATAGATATCATATCAACATAAAACCATGCTTTGGTTTTTGTGAGTTATTAGTAGTTAAAAAAACATGGGCTTCTGTTACTAGAAGAATGAAGTACCGATATTAGCATTGTTAAATAGAAATAGATACTTAAAGGAGAATCATATTTTTATACTTATTTTTTAAACAGTGTGATTTTTTTTTTCCTAAGAGTGTTGCCAAGCTCTTAAGAATAATCAAGCATTTTAAAGTTCTTCAATATTTGGTAAGCTGTATTCATTATTCACAGAGGTAATATGAATAAGTAATATTGAATGGCAGCAGATAGTTGTATTTTGCCTGTAAAAACTGTGTTAATGGGGACTGCTGTTAGCACTCATAATGAAAAAAAGCCTGTTTACTTGAGATGTGAATTAAAAAACAGGAAAAATGTTCTGAATTAAAACAGACTCAAAAGCTTTTGACTTATTGGAGGAACAGGGCTTTTCTTCAGGAAAAAAAAAAATCAAAAAAAGAAAGTGGATTTGTCATGAAGGCAGCTGGGTTAATAGATCAAAGATTACTATTTTGTTCTAATCTAGTGTGTAATAGAAATTTCCTTATTTCTGTCTCTGTAGTAGAGTTTGCTGTACATGAAGAATCCTTTAATCTTTGCTTTTCCAGCATTTTAATTTGCATTTAGTGCAGAATCTCATAAAACAATACAGTGCAAGCTCTGGAGGAACCCTTTGGCTCTAGCACAAAATCTGCTTGTGCTTCCTTTGTATCATTTTAACACTATTTGAGAACTGTCTAAGCAAATTTTAGAAAGGGAAATTTCTTTGAGCACTGTAGAAGTTCTTTTGAGTTTAAAATGCTTAAATTATTCCTGTATTATTGAAATTATTCTAGACAATACCTGTGAAAACAAAGTCAGAAATGGGAGAAATCCACTTGACTACAAGTATGCAGTTTTTGATCATACCCGGGTGTCTGGTTTCCAGCCTTGGCCCAAGAGAACCCCAGAGATTCCCACTGAGATATCTGCAGTGGGAGGAAGGGTGGCTGGTAGTTTTTGTGCTTGAAAAAATGAGGCAAATGCATTGGTAGTAAAAAGACCTCATGTTGTGAAACTAATGAGAAGATGGAGGGAAAGGCACTTTTGTGCACAGATTCAGCATAATTTAATAATGTTTTAGAAGTCTGGACCACCGACTATCATAATTTGTTCATGTTTGACAGGACTAAAACTTATGACATGTTACTGGCATTGCTGTTAATTGTGTTCACAAACTCAGAACTTTAAAACACAGCAAAATAAAATATACAATAGGATAAAAGTAACAAAGCACAGTTCTGCTTATTTAGCGACTTGTTGCTGTAATAAAGCAGATGGGGGGACAATATATTTAATTACTTTCTGTGCAGAGACTCTAATGTATTTTCTCCCATTTTTTCCTTTGTGTGTGTTTTGTTCTCGTAGTACTAACTCACAAATGCCATTTTAGTATCTACCAAATGTTGCATTTAGTTGGGAGAATTTACTCCCTTCTAATCCAATCACTGCTCTTGCATTGAAAGTTTCATGAGGTACTTTCCAGCACATTAAATCAAAATCAATGAGATTTTGAACTTTTATTCCTTCCTTTTCTTCGTTTGAAGTAGTAATGATTGTTTAAGGAAAGCACATCTGAAAAGAGTGTGAAAATAGCTTGGTTCAAAGCAGCAGGATGAGTTTGGGATAGCTTCTTGTTTAGGAGCAGTTGAATCAGCACACAGTGGTGATAAGCAGGTAAAATTCATAGGTAAAATTCATAGGTGTAGTGGCGGGAAAGTGTCCTGTATTGCTGTATACTTCTTAAAGTTTTAAAGAAATAGATAGCGATATTTTTACTACTAATTTGGTTCTATCAAAGTGGTGGGAAAGCCACTGTTTTGAAACAAATGAAAGATTGCTGAACGTTTATTAATACTGGGGCTTAATTTTACCCCCATTTGCCATTATGTTCCCTGCTGATTAAGTTGTTGAATGGAGTGTAGTTCAGAGCATGCTTTGTTTCTAATAAGCATCAAACTGCTCTTTGCTTTTGCACACCTATTTTGTCTCCTTTTTTTTTCCTTACAACTGGTAAATTGAGGTGTCATTAGTGTCATATTTAGTGGACTACAATTCAGTAGTCCTTTGATATAAATCTTCAGAGACTATTGTGGTTTGGTAGTTGAAAAAGGGTTAAGATTTGCTTCCAAATAAACAGCAGATAAAAATTGGCACAAACAGGTCACTCTTCTGGGTGTCGTGGCTTGTCCATTTATTCATGTGATTAAAAGTGAAAAAAGTGATTAAAAAAAAAAAGTGATTAAAATTATGGCACTTAACGCTTAAAAGGATGTGGAATTGTTTTTAAACCAAAGTAAATATCTTACAGGCAGGATGGGAACTATTCAAGGATGCTGAACCAGAAAAACAGAATCAACCTACTTATCAAAATATTTTGGAAAACAAAATTAGAAAGTGTCATTGTCAAAGAGCAGAATAAGGGGACTGTAAGAAGCAAAAAAATATCCTACCAAGAGGTGAATCTGCATTCAAATGGGAAAGATACACTGGCTGGCAGACTGTAGGAGGTTAAATGTGAAAGCATGAGACAGCGAACAGGAAAAAAATATGAATAATAAATCTTTTTTTTGAAATATGTCAGAATCAGGAAGCTAGAGAGTAAGGCTGATAGATGATCAAGGTGTAGAAGGAACACAGAAAATAAGCCCACAGCAGAAACTTAATCTTCATTTTTGCTTCTGTGTTCTTCACCCAATGTAATCAGGCTGTGGAAGCCTTTGCAAAAAGATGACATAAATTCTGAAACCTTACACAGCTTTCAAGAGCAGATCAAAGAAGTTAATGGATGGGGAACTCTCTTAAGGCTACATACAAAAGTGTTCTCTGTCTCAAAAGTTGCCTGGGCTACACATCACACAGTTCTGGGAGAACGCATCGCAATGTTACTTACTTTCCTTGTGTATTTCCTTGAGCATCCTTTACTGCCTTGTTCTCCTCTCCCTTTCCTGAGAGCACTGCAAAGCTTTACTAAGTGATTCAGCTACAGCAGCATGTCAGAAAACTGGAGCAGGGTCAGGATTTGAAGTGTCAGTGATATTCAGCACGAAGCAGTTTGCTGTGTACTCTTCTCACAAGCGTGTCTTTCAGAGCTGCTGTGGTACTGCCAACGTGGCACCAAATGCTGTGGGGTGGAGAGGGATGTAGCAGGAGGGCAGTAGCAACACTCGAAAGGCAGTCTGGAAAAGGAGAATTTTTGGGGGCTGCCTGACACCCCGAAAGAAAGAGTTCAGTGTTCGATCTTAGTCAATTCTCTCAAAATCGGGAAAAAAAACCCCAGGTATAGACTGGGTCGGGTGTAGACTCTGGGCTGGATGGACTCTAGTGTGGACATGCTTTTGTTTTATACTTTTTGGCAGAATAGGCACAGCATTTACCTGTCACAGACACAGTTCCTGCTCATTAGCAGTGGGAAGGAGGAGTTGCTGACTAACCACTGCCAAGACACATATGGAAAAGCTGTGCTTTCTCTGCTGTGGCCTCTGCTGCAATTTGGGTTATGGCAGTGTGATATATGGCCTAATGGAGTTAGAAAAAGTGACATTAGTCTAGCTTATTGATAAATTAGTGGAAAATTCTAGTGCAAAACTTGAGATTCTCCTTTTTTTTTTTTTTGACAGTATTTCACACTACGTCTATTAGACTGGAGAGAAGTTCATGCACTTCACTTATTTTAAGACAGATTTCACATCAACAGTCTGATTGAAATTTCCTGGAATTTACTTACACATTAGTCATTTTAGGCTGCTGTAGAAGTTACAGAAACTGAGAAAGTTACTTTTGACTAAAGTAATACTTTGCTGTATTTACAAATAAATGTTGTACTACTCAACACTAGAATGATTCTGCCTAGGAATTTTGTATGCAGAAAATTTAAACTAAAAGCGGATACCTGTTCCCTTACTCTCTGCCACTTATTATATTTGCTTATTACATATCTTGTGTCTTAGGTGACAAGCTTTGTAGTAGGCAGGGACCAGAGTATGTCAGAAATGGTGGACTCTCTTCTGCTTTTTACATGCTGTACATGTCTGTATTTATTTAGTTTCCCTGTTTGTGCCTTGACAATGTACAGCACAGAAATGAAGAGGATATTGAACTCTTACTATCACCTTCTGCTCTCAGTTAGAAGTGGGCCAGGTGGTTACTTGTTTCTTTTTGTGGTCCTGTAGCATCATGTGGGCCATTCTGTGATCTAATTTGAATTTTGCTTATCAGTGTGAGAGATGCTGTGAGCACCATCCTTGGGATGAGGAGACTTCAGATTCATGATAAAGCAGGCACCGATAACACCAGTACAGACAGATATGGCAGAGGTGCCTCTCAACAAAAGTGGTCTGGCAGCACTCCCTTATAAGCAGGAGGAGCTGAACAACACAAGTAAACAGGACAGGGTCAAAGAGGATATTTCCTTGTCTTTAGGCAGGGAAACCTCTCAGGGCAGGGAACCAAAAGCACAGTTATCTTGTGACTGGGGCTGGTTTAGCCTGGATTTTAGTTTAAGGAAGAGAAACTATTTTTTATTGTTTGCTCTCTCCCTCAAAGATGGATAGGACAAGAAGGTTGGCCTGGTGGAGATGTGCAATATTCAGACCAAAGTTTATGGGCCAGAAGTTCAAATTTGTGAGTTTCAGAGAGGGTTGAATAGGAATTAAGTAAATACATTCAGATACTTTTTTAAAGAAAATATTTTTTATCTTGTGCATTCATTTGCATTTTTCAGCTAGTTTATGGTTCATTATGAATAATTATTTTCTCAATCCAGTATTGATGAAAATCTTTTATAGACAGAAAATAAAAGAATAAAAATTGGTGCTATTGGTGGTTTTCCAACTTCAGCTTGCAGAAAGTGACTCTTAAATCACCAGCAAATCTTGTCGACACAAGACCGTTCATTTGATGTGGATATTATAGGAATTTTTCTATGACTATTTAAGTTAAGAATACGTGATTACTTTTTGTTGATTGCTAATTTTGAAGTAAGAAGCTTATGGAATTGAATTGTGTGGCTTCTTGGGAATGAGGCACTTGCAGCTGATCATTTGCCACTTGCCACAGGGTATTTTTTAAGTTTTGAAAATGGAAATCAAAAAGGTTTAAGGTAATACTTGGTATTTGCCAAGTAAGACATACCTTCTTGCTAATTTTTGGACACTGATATTGTGATTTTATCCAACTTTGTGCCAGTCAAACTTAATTGATTTCAGTGGCACTACATCAATCTTATGTCAATGTAACTGCTTACAAATTTGAAAACACATTTTCAGAGATATTCTCTGTTGCCTTTTATAATTGCCTTACAACTGGGGGATGGCAGCATTTGAAATGTTATATGGTTTGTTATTTGTCTGTAATACCTCAGGTTGAAGGCTGGGATTTGTAATTGAAACTCTGCTGCTGGGCCTTTTCCTGGTGTTTTCCTTGATTGCTGTAGGACAGAGACTAAATGAGGAAAATATACAATTTTAATCTGTTCATTCAACAGTTACCCTCTGGTATTTGTTTGAGCTGCATAAGTTACAAGCAAATGACTGGGAATGTTTTCTAGTTAGATGCTTATATATATTTATATACTTCCAAGACTAAAGATGAGATTTTAATACCTATTTAATTTGTTCAGGGTATCTGACCCTATGAAATTATGCATTGGAAATCATATAGTGGAAATTCTTAATTCACGTGGAAATCAATGCTTAATCCAACATGAATGTTCTGCATCACCTGCTAATGTAAGGAAATCATATTATTCTCCATGTCACAGTGTATTGGAATGCAGCAGGACCTAAGGCACAGACTCCTAAAGTTATTCAGAGATCTGTGCAGGGCAGGGAATTTTCTGCCTTGTACTGATCATGTTGACCAGGCAGGTTTGAGCCAGGGAGCCCAGAGATATCTTTCTTGCTTTGTTCAGCTTAATATTGGCATCTGCAGCTCAATAAGTGCCTTTACACCAGCCAATTCTTGCGTATTCACCTCCTGGTAATTTCTTTCTAAAGTCCATGTCCGATATTGTCTTCTACACATCAGTAACTGCAAATTGAGAAGAAAGAATTGTCTCAAATAAAACTATTTTTTCCACTCATCTGTTAGTTACTGTCTCATTTGAGCTCTGGTTACTGTCTGAGCGGCCACTGACAGTCTGCTTCAATGCGGCATCAAATAGGTTAGTATAAATCGCTGCCAAAGGTGGTTCAGCCTAACTTGGCTCAGCACAGAAATGGACCTGGGGCAGTCACAAAATCAGTTCTGGTTAATGCAGTTATAGAAACTGTTCTTACTGCCCCTCAGCCATGAATTCCTGCAGGTCTTTCCATTGCTCTATTCTGTCTCCAGAGATGTAAATGAGAGGGAGGCTGGCTTCCTTTTGCCCTGGGCTCTTGGTGGCCTCCAGGTGTGGCCAGAGGGGCACCTTATTGATTACTAACATGGATGGGTGCCTAATCTGTTGGCAAACTTGGGCATATTGAACAGATATAAAATTAAACCTTCACTTGACTAAGTTAGCATGAATAGTGGTAAGCACTCAAACAAGGTCATGAATGACAGAACTATTCACCTATGCTAACCATGGGTATAAATTATGCATTTTCAAATCAATATTTAATAAATGCCACTATTAAATATGGAATTCAAAACTGTAGCTAAGAAAACAGTACTTTTGGCATCTTCAGGCCCATTTGCAAGGAGTACATTGTGAACGTTTGTTATGAAGTGAATTTTTAAAAACTGAATTTTTTAGCAACCATAGCCTTGGTACTGAATTTATGTAGATCTAAATATCTTAGGAAGCAGGACTCTTGTCCAGAGTAACTTATAATTCTGAAGTTCCCTGCTTGGAAGCAAGACGATCTATGTTTTAATTGTATACAGATTACTAAATAATCCTTTATTATTATTATTATTATTATTATTATTATTATTATTATTATTAATAATAATAATAATAATAATAATAATAATAAT
>JAWWEU010000158.1:6379295-6647126 GCA_035583155.1 Acropternis orthonyx | reverse complement strand
TATTGTTATTATTGTTATTATTAATAATAATAATAATAATAATAATAATAATAATAATAATAATAATAATTTAATCTGTTTCAAATCTATCTAGCTTTAAATTCAATCTCAGTGTTTGACTTCTTTCCACTAGCTCATCCTTCCACACCACTGCACAGTCCTCACCAAGGTAAGCCCATGCTGCCTCAGGTGACCTGCCCTGCCCTCAGACTGTCCTGCCTTCTCTCCACCTGAAACTCTCACCAGTTTTCTCACTTCCTTTGGCAAGTTATCCCACATGCTCTCTCAGTCCAAGTCTCAGCTTGGTCCTATCCCTTGTATTTATGTGTTAGTGGTCTCTGCTCCAGCTCCAGGCAGGAATGAGAGAAGTTTCTGGGGAGGTTCTGCACCCACTGTAGGAATATCCTTGTTGTGGGAAAAGCAGGGAGAAAGTAGTGCTAACAAGTCTCCCATATACTCCGTAGCCCCCAGCTCAAAATTCTGCTCCTGGGGAGCAGTTGAGACCTGATACTGTGTCTTGCTCTGTGTAATCTGATTATGATTTAATTATATGACTAAAAGTAACAAACTGAGTGTGCAGTTCTGGTACATGCAATGGCATCTGATGCTTTATTTGTTTTCATTTGGGTTTTGCACTGGGAGGAGGGTGATTTTAAACATCTTGGACTGCCACAGAGGTGCCATCTGTAGCTCCCTCTAGGTTTTCTAGTATTTTCTGGGTCACTGGTCATTTTTGGTGGGGGAGGTCTGTACTCAAGAAACCACACAACATTGATTTTACTCTTAATAACATAAAAGTCATGAGAATGGGGGGAGCTATACTGGTGACAAATATAAACGAATTCATGTTCAATAAAAAGTTTTGTTTGACAAAGGCTTTGTCAGGGGCTTTCATAAAGTTCAGCTCAGAGAAGACAACTCTATTTTTTCAGTTGAAAGAAAGTGTAAGTGAAAGGACTTAAGTTTGGTTTAATTTCATTTCTTACTAGAATGAATCATGAAAAAGTGAAGGCAAGACATGCAGTTACAACTCTATAACTGTACCAGCATCTGGCTTCTTAATGAGCAACCTGAGGGAGGTCTTGCCTGTTGATGAATAGTTTATATTTTTAAATGTATTGTGTATTTGACTTCCTCCTTCATAAGAAGTTTGACAGCTGGCTGAATTTACATTGGGGAATTCACTGATATTGAATTAGTCTAAAGATGATAAAATTACTAGGGATTTCTTTAAAGTTCCCTGCATTCCAAATCCAAAAATCCTCCTCTGTTATTTGAGATGTTTTTATTTGGGTCACAAGATGTTATTCATAAACTCAGAAGTCATTTTTTTCTATTGCACAAACCAATTTTTAGTCTTGGGGAAGCACTACCATGTGTGCTCTTATCACAGTTTTAGAGGAAGAAAAGTGTTCTTAGCAAGGGGAAATTTCTCCTTTTCTTTTCTACCAGGAACCAACTCTTGAGTCAGATGCTGGCACCGGCTACCCTCTCAGTGCATTGCCTTATCACCCATCTCCTTCTGACCTTACGGTGTTACCTGGAGAGAACAGTATGGCAATGACCAGCAGACATCTCTGCTGCCTGGCTGCAGTTCGTTCCGGCACTGCAGTGTGTGTCCCTCTCGCGTGTGAAACACCCCACTGAAACAAGCTGCGTGTTTCAAAGGCATCCCAGCGCAGGGCCCAAAGGGTGGCCAAGCTGAGTAGATCAGCACAGGTATGACAGCAGGGTACATGCTTAGGGATCTGAAATCTAGAACCCATTTCTCAAAGTCTTACAACCAGGTTTAAGTTAAGCTTGTGAACTGTCTGCTAGGAAACTGCTAGGCGTGTGTGCTGCATGGAGGCTCAGAGAGTTCCTTTGGGCTTTTTAGCAAGGGCTTTACTTCTGGATAATGTTTGAAAGGCTAAATGCAGGAGAAAATGCCCAAATTTATCCCTGGGAAATGTTGTTATATGGATTTTAGTTTTTCTTTGTTTTATCTTTGTGAAAAACATAGTTAGAGAAGTTGAAGAAACCAATTTTCTTATGCTGTGCTTTGTTATGGAGTTACATAGACCATCCATCATGCAAATTCTAAATACATTATACTAAGTGTTTCAGGCTAATTGACAATGTTCCATTAATTTCCACTGGTGAAAGGGATCTGTGACATTTCTAATGTAGTTATTTTCCCCTCCAGCCTATGCATCACAACAGCTCTCTTAGTGCTGGTTTTGGTCCATCTCTTCCAATTTTAAGAAAGATATATCTTATCAGATTTTTAGCTACCTGACTGTACTGGGGAATCAAGTTTATTCTGCTCACAGCAGGATATTATTATTATTATTATTATTATTATTATTATTATTATTATTATTATTATTATTATTATTATTATTATTATTATTACTATTATTACATTGTTCTGTTGTCTTGTGATAATTATAGTAACAAAGAATTCCTAGTATCTATTTGAGGAATGCTACCAGATATCTAAGCATAGAGCAATTGTCTGTAAGTCAAACATTGGTACAATATCAACTATTTGAAAACTGATGATAGAAGCTGATTAAGATCAGATAGCATTTAGATTGGCTAGAGAGTCTCCAAAGCAATTTAAAGATGTGGTACTGCTGCTGAGAAAGTTAAAATTAATAGCAGTTTGTTAATAGAGTACACGTGCAAGTAGTTACAGTGTAAAGCACTGGTAGATCCCCATCAAGCTGAAGAAATGGGAAAATGAAAACATGCTTCCAAATGTTTTATTTTGCTAAAGCTGCCTGTTTTGTTTTTCTTCTCTTTGGGATGTTAATGAAAAGCACAAAGTAAGTAGCAGATCCTGATTTCCCTCTCCCTAAATTAACCCTGTTGAATTATGGCTTAACTTGCAAAAGGCACTTTGAAATTAGATAAAATCGGTTGCAGAATAATATATTACCCTCAGTAGGCACAGTAAGAATGGAGTTAAGCAGCAGCTTATTGGCAGCAGTAATAGCAATGTGGAGTTTATTTTAGTGTGTGTGATGTATTTCTCTGCAATACCTGCTGTGTTAGACTGACTGGGCCAAAGTCTATAGTTTTCATCTTAGTCGACTTTATCACTAAATAATAAGATTGAACAAATTCGCAACTTAAAAGGTGCATAAATATCTGAATGTACCTACAGTCATCTCTCTAGAGGGGGATAATTCCTTTCCTAAGAAAGCACAACCATGTTTGTCAAGTTAGAAGAGTTCTGCTGGATATGCTTTCCTTTGCACTCATGGGGCTGCCAGCAGTGAAGAGGTGAGGTACCTGAGGAAGGCTGTGAAGACAAAGTTTTGTAAAATATTTGTTATCCTAAAATTACCTGTTAAAGGAAAGTGCTTACAGGCCGCTGTGAAAATGTATCTGAGTTCTTTAGTGATGTTTTACAAAGACATTCTCATTATATGCTATTAGACTTTCAAAATGCTATGGAGTTTGTGAAACTCGAGGTAAACAAGCTGAAAAGAATATTTTACAGCTTCTCTTGTATAAAGGAGGCTATGGGGTAAGATAAAGCAAACATGATTGGCAGACCTTTTGTGCTCTTCCTCTACAAAACCTTTAAAAAAAAAAAAAGAAAGCTGAGTGACTGAGTCATATTCAGTAGACTAGAAAGAAACTTTAATCTCCTTTGTACTCAAGTGCTTGTCTCAGTTACAAGAGGTACTCCAGTAGGCTTGTGGGCTGGGGCAGAGACAGACCTGTGGGTCACTGGCAGCAGAGGAATGTCCTGGTTCCCAGAGTTCTTCTGCAGCCCTTGGGAGTTCATCTATCCCTCTCTGCTACAAGGGATTTTGCTCCAGAAAACTGGCGCAATTCTTGTAACTTAGGCAATGCTTCCAGAATTGGTAAGTTCTGTGTTTAAATGACCAGGAGCTGCTCTTCAAGTCAGCAGACACCACACCGCTGGCTTAATGTCTTCATGCGAGTACTGGTGAACTCTAGAAAATTATCTTCATAAGTACCAATTCTGTATACAACAAAAAGACAGTATTAAAGGGGGGTGGGAGGGAAATGAGATTAATCTGTGTGTAACATAATAAGAATATATATATATACACACGCATATTAATGTGTGTGTAACATGAGGTAGACATAATAAATATACAAGTGAAACTTTCCTTCCACAGCTAGGCTGGCAGGAGTCCCCACTTGATGGTATAAACATCAACTGTTCCCTTAACATTCCATGACTTTTCTAGTCCTATCAAGTTGGTATCAGTTCAGGAGCATCAGTGGCACTGCTGACCTTGATGCTGTAACACAGAAATGTGAGTGATCTTGGGCCCTAACCTGAATTATAGTAATAAAGTAGCTCACCAAGAAGCTGCTGAACAACAGTATCTGTTTCACTGCTCCTGAAAAATATCTTCTTGTTATTGTTTTACAGACCCTTATCCGAACATCGAGCAGTCTCCTCACATCAAGGTACAGGTTTGCTGCTCTTTACCTTCAACATTGACACACTACCTCAGGGATTCAGCATGTCAGCCATTGAGTACATTTGGCACAGCGGGTTTTTAGGACAATAAAGCAAGTGAAACATCGACCAAGCACTTGCATGAGTCCTACCCAGATGTTTCCTAAGTTCAGTATCTACTAGTATGTAGTAGTACCACCTGCAGAGCCAGGTCCTTAAAAATACACAAGACAGTGGCCGACATTCTTGATTGTTAATTGTTGTTGTGCTTCTAAAGAAATGCATTAGTTTCATGCAGGTGTTATGAACTGAAAGCAGGTGACAAGACTTGAAACCTATGGAATCGTAATCTTCCTTCTGGAAAGCTGTTCAAACTTGTAAAGCTTCACTACAAATTTGGAATTTGGCATGTTGTCCTATTTCTGTGCTAGACAACTAAGGTACTATAACCCTTTGGTGAAGTGGGTATATGCTCTGTGTTATAATATGAACATGTAACACCATTCACTTTTCATTTTATTCTATGTATAAAAGAAAAAAACTTTCTAAAAAACTCTACACTAATCTCTACCCTAATTCATTCTCCTAAACGTGTTTCAGAACACTTATGTGTAAATTATTCAGGAGACTATACTGTCTTTGGCCTCAACTTTTAAGGATAAAGCCTTAAACTTCAGAAAATGCTTCATCCTTCCATCACTGAAATTTAGTATGTCTGCCAACAGGCTCAAATCCACAGTGCTTTCTGATAAGAGACAGTCTTCCTTTGCATTGCTTGAGAATGTCTGTCTTGTGGTTTTCAACAATGAGAAAACCTATAGGGAAACAGCTACAGCAAATCACAAACCAGCTGGCCTGCTCTGAGGGAGGGGAGGTTAAGCTCTGTTGGAGCCTTTTATAATCACACAAGCAAAGGATGGAACAGAGGAAGCTACTTGCTACCTCAAACAGACTCTTAATCCTAATATAAAGCCTCCAGGAGCAGAGTACAAACTGTGCCTTTTGCAAAGGGGACAGAAAGGGCTTGATGATGTAATCAGGGTTACGAAAACCAACATGTTTTCCTTTTTATGCGCTCCCCTTCTTACGCAGCCGCAGTTGCCCGTCCCGCACAAATCCTGTAATCGCTGTCGTAGCCTTGCAAGCATCACATCAAACCATCACCCACTAGGCCTTGATGTGCAAAGCAATGTTGTTGTGTGCTGCCCCATCACCGGGCAATCCCACGGCACTGACCACGAGGTGTGATCACAGGCATGTGTGTTTGCTGTCCAGCTGGTACCTGGGTTTAGCAACATCTTGTAGTTTTTCAGAAAGTCTCGAGATTTGATGTCAGGAGAAAGGGAAGGTTAATAGTAAAAGCATTCACAATTGTAAAAGGACAGTGTTAAAAACTGTAACTAAATATTCGTGCCAGGGATGTTACTATCATCTAGGCTTTTAGCGTACTGCCTGAGTGGGGGAAATGAATTTTCTTTCCATTTAACTCGGTGGCCAAATTTACTTGCTTCAGTGGGAATAGGATTAAACTCTTTGATAACAGAATTTCCTGAGGAAGGAAGGGATAGCATGGTCATGGACAAATCTAATAATTTTTCTGCTCTAATCATCTTATGCCTCAAAGAGGCACTTATACCCCAGGGGGGCTAATATTTACATAATTGTAATTTATTGGATAAAGATTTTCCTAACGCAAAGAAACATCAAAGTGTTTGTCTTTGTCAAGTTCCAGAACAATTTTGAACTTCACATGGAAATGAAAGGTAAAGGAAAATATACCTTTTGGACCAATTAGAGAGAAATGGCACACAATATTTGAAATCTTATAGGCTGTTTGAGTATTTTTAATGCAATGCAATTAATATTTTGTGATGAGCACTTATCAGTGCAGTCTCTGGGTACAATGTGCATGGCTGGGGGGGTTTTGCTTGGAGTATCTGATTAAAATAATTGGTTATGTACTTGAGCAGGGTGTTTGTGTTAAATTTATAGGCAAGGCAGTGCTTACATAAAAAAGTGCTTTCCCTGGCATTAAGTTCTCTCTAAAGAACAACACTGAGTATTGTAATTTCAGTAATTTCACTATGGTATATCTGTTCAGGTGAAATACTGATTGTTTATCAGTTACCTCAGGCTGTAATAACTCTAACTGTGCTGCTTTTTAGTATTAAATTAAGGGCTTGTTTATTTAACACTTTCTCACTTTTTCTCTTCAAATTCTTGTTCTCCTTCTAGTTAGTCTTGGGCAAATATAATTCAAGTAACTTAACCTATCAATGCATCTCTATATTGCTTGTTGTATAATAATCTTGAGATGTTTTAAAGACATTAATTACTCAAGCTTAATTGATTAAGCTTCCTACAGATCTGGGAATTACCGTGCTGTTTCTGCAGGCAGGAAAAATCAGAAATGGAAGCCCAGGCTTAGGAAATGGTACAAGATAGATCCTCAAATTCAACCCCAGCAGTTGGCATTCAGGTTTTGTTACAGCCATAGCTAGTCAGTTTTCAAAACTTTTCAGTACCATTGAGAACATCACAAGGGCCTCATGTTTTGTCATAATGAGAGGAAGGAAGGCTGTTGGGAAGCATCTTTTATTAGAGCAGGGATGCAGTTGAGGAAGAGTTAGCAGAGAGCTCACACAGCAGATGTACAGGAGAGAAGGGAGCAGGGGACGAGCTGGAGGAGGAGTCAGGAGCAACTTCCTAAACATGCTCTCAGCCTGAAGTGGTTTTCCTCCTGTGGAGCCCTAGGAGGTGATCTCAGCTGTCCTGAAGTGTCAAGAGGAAGGCTAGAAGTTTTGAAACATGAGGCTTAAGGCTTTTACTGCTTTTTCCATTTGAGTGAGGGAGGGATTTGAGTTCAAGCCCCATTTTTCTATAGATACAATGCACGATATAATAATTGCCTAGGAGATTTGAACTTCTTATGGTGCAAAAGCAAGTAGGAAAAAACCCACATAGAATGCAGTGTTTTGTTCAAAGATTTGAATTCAAAATAAGTTTGTTTCAACAAATTCTTATCTGTTGGTGTTTATTGAACCTTCCAGTGTCAGAAAAGCAAACAGAAAAGTACCTTTTTTGACTTGTACATTCAGACCTGACGGGGGCAATTTTTCAATTTGCTTTATACTGACATTTTCCCTAGAGACTTCACTGTGGAATTTCTTCTTTTCTAGCTAACACTGCTATTGATTGGTTTATACTCCAACCAGGCCAAAGCCCTGCCTGATCAAATATTGAAGGGAGAGCTTTAGATAAAAGAGATGCTATACAATTTCAGATTCTGAAATAATGGGAAAAAATCTATTTTCTCATATTTTGTGAGCAGAAAATGCTGGCCTTAGTAGATTATGAATTGGAAACCGAGTCCTCAAAGAAAGGCAAAACCAAACCGTCTGTTTCCCAAAAGACTTTTCCCAAGTTTGAGCACCCATTCAATTTAAGACAATAAAAATGTTCTTTAGTAATGAATAATTACCGGCTAATCACTACTGTGCTCCATGACTTACTGGTGGAAGTAACTCAAGCAAGAGTTTTGTGGGTTTTTTGTGTGTTTTGAGTTTTTGTCTTTTGTTTTCTATAACGCACTTTAAGTAAGTTTTTGAGTTCGTTTTTTATTTTTTTATCTTACTGGTTTAATCATGGACAATTCAAAACAGATAAAAATGAAATAGGAGTAAAGGAAATGCAAATATTAGTAGTAAAGCTGTTGGAAGCAGCTTTTACTTTGCCACCTACCCATAGAAAGGATTAGCACTTTCTAATGAGCACCTTGGAAGGAAGATCATGACTCAAGGACTCCTGGACCTTGGGACTGCACTAGATCTCATCTCTGGGAAGATGTGGAGGCGTGTGAGACTATAGGATATACAGGCACCAGGCTTCCAGAAAAAGAATTTGACAAGGGTTTACAGACTGTCTCGGCTCAGAAGTTTCCAGTTGTTCCTGGATCCCTTAGATCTGTTGAGATTTGCTACAGGAAATTAATTGGCTTTCAAGTGAAATACTGCAGTGGAATTTTTTCTTCACAATTTACTTCACAAAGTAGCTAGATGATCAGGATAATTTCTCAAACTGTGTATTTTTCTCTCTGGTCCAGTTTATTAATAGAAATAATAAAGTGGAGAAAAATTACCTCCTCAAACATTGTGATAACATGTTTGGTTTTCTTTGTTATGAATCCTCTCCATGAAATTCCCGTTTTATCTCTTAGTAGTGGTAACAGTAATTGCTCTATCCAGTTTTATTTTCTCCAGGGTTTGCAGTTAGGGACAGGTTTTCAGTGATTTTCCACCCTTTTGCTAATTGGATGCTCTTCAATTACCTCATATATGAAATACAGCACTTGAATTTTCCTGATGCAGTTTAGTCCAGTGGAAGGTCTAAAAAGTGTGATGAAAATAAGCCCTATTGTTTTAGGCCTTGATCAATCATATACTCTAATCAACAGATCTCTTTCTATGAACTAATAAGGGTCTTTAATGGCCTCTTATTATACAGCTATTTTGTCAGACATTTATTTTCACACCTTCCACTAGATTTTTCTGCAAGAGGAAGTTCAGGAGGACAGCATTTGAGTTTAATGATAATCTTTCCACAAGGTTTTATTATCCTTAAGCATAAACCATGTAGGTATTCAGGTGGTGCAGTACCGAGGGATGGATTGCCTTGCTCCAATTTGTCCTAGAAATGCCACTGGGAGATTTCCATGCCATTGGTAAAATTTTGGTTGTACATACTAGCAGTGTCCTAGCCTGAACGAATCCTCAAACTTGTAATCCTTCGAGTCTGTCAGTTTTCTGTGGAGGCAAACTGGGCTTTGCCCCTGTGCTCCCTGCCAGCCCAACCTCTGGGTCACTTGGGTACTGCTAGTTGAGACACTGACTTTAAAATAATTGTCCTCACTAGCAGAATCTTAGTGTGACATTTTTGCAACGCTTTTTGTTCCCTCTGTATGACTGAATTATGTTCAGGAAAAGCTTGCAGAAGTTAGAATTAAGGAAAGAGTCCCTCTGAAAAAAAAAAACAAAAACAACTCAGGCCATGCTCTCTTCTCTACTGCTCTCTAGCTGGTGCCAAAATGTCCTTTGACTGGCTCTTAATAATGTCATTGCCTGTATGTGAGGACAACACAGGGAAAAAAGCATAAAAAGTATGCAGGCTTCACTATTTACTCATTATTGACAGAATTACTGTTTGGGGGAGTGTTTTGACTTTTAGCATTTATTTTAGTGGTACATTAATTATCACTTACATCTATGTCTTCTGACCTATTTCACTTTTGATATTCTCTAATTAATATGCTTTTCCTGATTAAATATCAAAGTGCAACCCTTTTCACTTCAAAACCCTCTGAGTGTTATTTTTTAACTCTGCCTGCTGGACGTACTTACTTTGTGTCCCCACTCGGAGGATGTTTTCGGCAGGCCCCTGGTGAGATGAGCAGCTGCCATGGATACCAGCAACACAAGCTGTGGAGGAAATTATCAGCCAGTGCAAGCAACAGAAATAATGGGTGAATGTCCAATCTTGTACAAGTGTAAATTGTCATCCTGCAGCTTAGGTCAACTGTCCATGTGTCAGAAATTAATTTTCTGTCTCTTGCAAGAGTGAGTTTGTATTTATGTACCTTTGAATAGCCTTGTTTATTATTTGTAGGAAGTACAATTTCTTCATGTAATGACTCCCTTTGATATTAGATTGCTTTAGAAATTGTAAAACCAGTGGTGGTTATTGAGTTCTAAGCCTGTGAATCAGCAGCAGGAGCTAGTCACTGAATTGAAGACTTAAGGGATGATCCAGACAAACTGTGGTGTGTTTGCCTATTCAGATGCTGAGAAGTGAATGAGTAGGGAGCTGAAGATGCATTCAAAATGGGAAATAAAAGCAAAGTAAATATTCTGAGTCTGAGGTGGTAGCACTGAAATGTACATATTGTACATGATATGAGCAGAGTTCTCAGTGGTGAAGAAACTAGCAATTCCTCAAAGCATGAGGTGGTGATATTATTGTAGAATTGTCATTTTTTGACCACAGTAATGCAATTCCTCAAAGCGTGGGTTGAAACAGAGCAGGTGATATTGTTGTAGAATTGTGTCATCTTCTGACCAGAATAATGTGCCTGCTTTCCCTTGCAAACATGTATGGTAGGACGGCAGCTATGCTACAGGTGAGGTAATAGAGAAAAGCAAGATATTTCTGAAGGAACTGGTGAGACAGGCCATTTTAGCTCTGAATGAGTTAAAATAATCTCATTTACTTGAACCCATTCTGAAAAGCAGGGGGGGGGGGGGGGGGAAGGTATCTTTTGAGTAGAGTTCATCATATATATTGGTTGGTAGCCCCTTGCACAGTAGGCCTCTAAACAGGCTGTAATTCAGCATGCCTTTAAATATATTTTTTTGGTTAATCCTTTCTTGGAGGTTTTGGGGTTTAGGTAGTGAAGAAACAGATTTAATGCTCGTTTGTTGTGGGATTCAGCTTTCTCTGATGTTATATAGGCAATTTACTCTGCATTTGTTTCAGTCAGTCTCTGTGTCCAGTGGGATAACCAGGATGGGAGTGCTCATTCATTTTTTCCATCATGGGATTTCGTTGCCCTTAGAAACAGAAACATGGATGAAATGTCATAGAATACAATTCAGTGGATGGTTTTACCCCACTGGAAGCAGTTTAACTTCCTCAGGTTCTGAGGAAACAAAAAAGAAACAAGCAGGGATCTTCAGTTTCCCCCACTTTCCATTTTGTGTCAGAAACAAGATTGCCAGTGAGCAGGAGAAGGGAGAATTCGGCAGGCTTCATAGAGGGACTACAACATGAGTTGCACCTTAGGTTTTTCCCATCTGGAGAACTTGTCACTAGTGAGGGTTAAAAGTGGTGGATGCAGCACCAAGACTATGGCTCTGAGAACCTTCAGGCACTGAAGAAATCTTTGAGATGTGATTTAAGGTGACTTTACTCTCTGTTGTGCCTCATTGCTCTGTGCATTTCCAGGCTAAAGGGCCAGGTTTGTTAAGGGATACTGGCCCATGATTCAAAAGATGTGATTTGAGCTTTAAGCAAGATGTTGTAACTTCACTTTTTCTCTTCTGTTTCTTCTTCATGGTCAATTAGTATGGTGTGCTCCTGGGGCCAGGCACGAGTTCTTGCTATCAGCACATGCAGTGTCTCGCTCCGTGTGGCTTCAGCCTGCGGGGGTCTCTTGGTAGAGCTGTGATGTGAAGAATATTGCCATCAGCACAGTAACATTTTTAAGCCATATTTAACACTGCTCAAGCTACACCCAAGTATGCATGAGAGATTTCAATAACAACTGCTGTGCAATAAGGATTGCGTCACTGGAAGGTTTTAAAGTCTCAGTGAATGGCTGCAAGGATGCTTTCAGAAGCAATAAAGCTCAGCATATGTCAGTGTGCTGGAAAGCAGGGGAAAAACAATCCCAGCATCATCTCATACTTTTTTCATTGGATCCATTGAAACTGACTCCAGGATAACTGGACACAAGTCCAGTTATACTATTTGGTATTCCTTCTCATGTTTCCACATTCTTGTCATACAGAGATTCATAGGAGTTGAGTTTCTTTCACTTGTCTTATGCTGGCAGCAATTCAGTCTAAGGCGTGCAGGATTGGAAGCAGGTTTTCAAAGATCTGCATAGGGTAATGCTAGCTGGAAGATGACCAAAGTTTTTGGTTTGTGCCATTTATGGCAATTATATATACAGCTGGCAAGGTAGCTGGGTGTATCCTTAGTATGTGCAAGCTAATTTTTAGCAACATGATCTCCTGAGTAGCTGCTTAGCAAACTAGAATATTAAACATGTACATTAGATGAGGTAACACTGGTCTCGGTTTTAACTGAAGCCTTTTGGTTGTTACCTTGTAGCAGCTCTGTTGGTGTGATGTAGTACTACACGTGTACGGCAGCATCACAAATATTGGTAGGCAACTTATTAAAGCAGAAACTGTCACACTTTTGATACTTTTTATACTCAGTTGTACACATTATATAAAACAATATATTATCTAGTGGGGTAAAAAGCATCAGGGAGGCTGTATGAACTGATTTATACAATATGATTGCCTGAGACAGCAGAGAATTGGACTTGATGACCCAGTTGATGTCTGCGTTCAAGTAACTTTACAAGTCATGATGCTGTAAATATACAAGAAATACCCACCTACTGTCACTTTCTCTTGGCAAATGTTAACTGGGACAGATTTGACTTCAGTAATTTTCTTTTTACCTAGTGGTTTTCTTTTTGCTGGGAATGAAAAATTTGTTTGAAATGCAAAAAAAATTGTTTGAAAGTATCTGTTTTAAAGTACAGAATAGGCAGTTCCTGGAGGGTATTGACTTAGTATTGGGATCTTGGACTTTGCTATAAAAATTTATCTAAAGCTTTAGAGTGGAAGCTTTGCTGGATTGCGGAGAATTACCTGAGTAATGCTACTTTGCAGAGTAGCTACTCTTGTGCTAGACACTACCTGTGTACACACACTTGCTTGGGTCCTCTCTCTTTGCCTGACTTGTGGTTTCTCCAGTTGACCTGGAGAGGAAAATACGCAGGCATAGGTTCAACCTGACTGATAAATGAGGTGTGCAGTCATTTTTTGCTAGTAAACTGAAGACTGCTAGCCATGCGAGAGAGCTGAAAAGCTGTTGTTTGCTCTTTGGAGCATTGTCTGTGAGAAAATACATGGTCTCATTATATGGAAGCATTAAACAGTAGACACAAGAAGGTATAAGGACTGGAAATGGAGTCTAAGAATTTGGAAAATGTATTGCTTGCTAAATGTGATAAAAACCAAAACTGTTTAGAAGAGGAAGAACAGTTATTTAAAGCAAATATGTCAGATCCTTGGTGAGTAACTGGTAGAGCTCTAAATAACTTCTGTTTTAGAAGTGTTTCATTTTTCAGGAAAGACTGTCTTATGAGAGTCACTGTAGTATAAGGTTGAAATTGAGGACATCAGGGAGGAGGCTGCATGTATGCTGAAGAGTGTTGCTGATGCTGCAGTGAAGAGACAATTGTAATGACGTAGAAAAGAATCACAGAATGGGTCAGGTTGGAAGGGACCGCAGAGGGTCATCTGATCCAACCTCCCTGCTCAAGCAGGGTCATCCCAGAGCGCATGGCACAGGATTGCATGCAGACAGTTCTTGAATATCTCCAGTGAAGGAGACTCCACAGCCTCTCTGGGCAATCTGTTCCAGTGCTTGGTCACCCTCACAGTGAAGAAGTTCTTCCTCATATTCAGATGGAATTTTCTGTGCATCAGTTTCCCGCTGTTGCCTCATTGTCCTAATGCTTGGCACCACTGAGAGGAGCCTTGTCCATCCCCTTGACACCCTGCCCTCAGATATTTACAGACATTGATGAGGTCCCCTCTCAGTCTTGTCTCCTTGAGGGTGAACAGGCCCAGCTCCCTCAGCCTGTTCCTGTAAGAGAGATGCTCCAGTCCCTTAATCATCTTTGTTACTGTCCACTAGACCCACCGCAGGAGCTCCATGTCTCTCTTGTACTGAGGAGCCCAGAAGTGGACACAGCACTCCAGAGTAGATGGGCAGGATCATCTCCCTCAGCCTGCTGGTGATGCTATTCCTAATGCACCCCAGGCCACCATTGGCCTTCTTGGCCACAAGGCCACTCAGTTGATAATTTGCAAAGAAGTTACTGATGATACATGACAAGGCTAAACCATGTAACAGATCTTCCCCTGAGGTAAGTCATTATAGCTCCAGGAAAGTCAAGAGAGGAACAGTAATTTCTGTCACAGCTGGTAGTTTATTTTGTTGAACATGTATTTTACTTCTTTGTTTTACATACACGATCAGAGTTACTCATCTGTTCATCTCTGTGCACCAGCCAGGATTCCCTCAGCTTGATAATCCGTCATTTTTTTATAACATCTTAATCACTTCCGATGCAATAGCTTATGATATTGTGGCTATGCAGAGGATTGTAATTTGAAGTGAGAAGCAAAGCAGCTGGAACAGAAGAATTCATAGCAGTGATACTGAATTTTTTACCGTCTTTCATCTCAGATGCTTCATTACTTTGGTGATAGCAATAGGGAATATAGAGCATGAGGAGTAAGGATGCTGTAATGGTGAAATGGCAACCTGTGCTTTGTAAGACCTTGCTCAGAATAACACCTACTGGCCCATGACACCCACTGAATGCAAAGAGAATCCTGTATCTGTGTTAAGCAAACAGTATAAGGGAATATCTGTAAAGTATCAGCAGAATTATGAGAAAAATAATTGATTTTGAAATTTAATGTGGTTGTTTCTCTTAAGGCTTTTTTTTTTTTTAATAAAGTATATTCCAAGCAAATATCTCCAGACAGTAGCTACTGTGGGATAAAAATCTATTTCCGTACTAGCTGTTGAATAAAGAAAGTGATGTTGAAGCCTCTTTACAGGGAAGCACTTTCAAGGCAGACACTGGACAGGTCACAGTGACAAAGTGACCGCTCTTGGACCTTTAAACACAATACAGTTATTTACAGACATTTGTTCCACTGAGGAAACATTTTAGACTTCAGTCCTCTGATGTCAGTCCAGGTTAGTAACATCTGATCTATTACAAATGTCTGAGCACTTTTATGACTGATGCAGCAATAGATGCTTCATGTTATGGCAAGGTATTGTTAAAAAATGGCTTCTACACCATACTGAAAACATAGTAGAAAGTTTGGTATTTCATGATGCGATACTCCTGGGACAGACAGAGGATAGCACTTCAGAGCTTTACATAGCACAGAGGGGACCGTGGTTAGACCCAGGGAAGTTAACAAATAGTTAACTAACCAAGGAAAGCTTAGCTCGTTAATAAATGGCCATTTGAAAAAAAAACACTGTGGTTTTTCTACCGCTGCTGTTCCTGCTTGACCCCGTGTCACGAGGGAGAGGATGGTGACAGATACAGGTACAGTGGTTCCAGCAGCATGAGCAGCTGCTGCCACAGAGGCGATGGCAGGAGATGGGAGTTTGAGTGTTTCAAATTACAGTATGTAGACTGTTTCCAATGTGCTTAATCCTCCAGGTCCTTTTAGTTGCTACTAGATTCTCCTGGGGGATTTTGTAAGAGCAGTAACAGTTCAAGGACTTTGTCTGCCTTCAGTGACAGGTGAAACTGCCAAATGGACCCTGAAAGTAGCTGCTCAGCCCTTTGCGTGCTGAGATGACAAGTGTCAGCTGTGCTCGCCGGCAGCCTGCTAAAGAGTAGCGGTTCTCAATGTAATGTGGTCTCTTTGATCATGTACTTTGCAATACCAAAATGAAATTTCGCTTCAGCCTAATTTCTGCTGCTGTTTTCCATCTTGATAACACGGGTACGGTAAGTTCTGTGTAAACTGATTATCTGCCCCTTGAGCGGCTCTTTTGTTTGTGCTCTGTAAGCCCTTATGCGAAGCTTTTGTTTCCCACAGATGTTGATTGTATTGTATTGCATCAAAAGGAAATGATCTCTGCTTCAGCTGAGATGAGGCTCACTTTCAACATGCTTTTATACCGTGTCCACACAATGATTACTCTTGATTTCAGGAGAAGAAAATTAAGATATGTGGAGCCAGACACCTTTATGTACAGCTGTCTGAACATCAGTGTGTAGTCTAATACTTTTTGGACTTTCAGTGAAAACAGATTGAATTTCTCTTTCTACTTTTGCCAGGGAAAGAAATTGCAGGGAGAGAAATTATGTCCTGAAGAGCTTTAACTCCTTTGAGTGATCTGAAAAGCAGTATAAATTTCTAGATGATAGATGGCACAGAGACACCCAGATAACACCGAATCGTTCAAACAACTAGACTGCATGTGATTACATCACACCCCCACATCCCTGCTCAGAAATGAAGCTGAAGACAGTGGTATATGGTTGAAGAGATAGAACTGACAAAATACACGGTGGCTGAACCCTGGGGGGTTACAAAAACAGAATTGCGTGCTGAATGAAGTAAGCTTTTTTAAAAAATCTTAAATGCAATTCATTTCCATCACAAATTCCTGTATTTTTTCCAACTCTTTGCCTAGCATCATGGTGTTCCGACAGCAGCTAAGCCTTGGAGGGGTTTTCAATCCTTGAGAAGAATAATGTAATTTCATTTATTGGTTTGGTTTTTAAATTAAATCATGACAAGTTGTGCACTATATCATCACTTGCTAACAGTGCAGAGCTGGCCAGGGGACTGTCAAGCAGCCTGGATAGTTTCTGGTGTCTCAGAGCTCAACAGCCTCACCCTCCAGTTCTGACCCTTCCGCCAGTTACTTCTGCTGCCTCACAGGATAAGTGGCAAAGGTAGGCTGTGTCAAGTTGTTCACCAGCTGGTAAACCTGGAGTAACCCTTAGCTGTTAGTCCTTGTACAAACCCTAATCCTGCTTCCCTTGAGGGAAGAATCTGCCTGTCTCTCCATTAGGAGAAATTTATGGCACTGTGTTATTGGCTTTCCTCCCTCACACTTTATGCTGAAGGGATAATACAGTTCTGTATTATGAAATCTCCTTCCATTATTTATCAAACCTACCACATCCTGGCATGACTTTGCTTTTCATTGTAGTAAGTGTTCCAAGCCAAAGCTTAATAAATAATTTCTGCACAAATGCTGTTGTATGCAGTGCTCTGTATCACCGGAGTGCAGTTCTTGTAAAGTGCATGCTCTGTGTGTGGACCTATGTACCTAACAAGTATACATAAGGTATCTGTAGGTACACTGAGAATGTCAAGAATGAACATAACAAGTTGCTGTTAATGAGTTGTAAGTGTTCAAAGGTCAGAAATATTCCATATATACAACTCTCTGATCTAATGAGTTGTGCTGTAATCCCTGCATACGGCAGATATTGAATATTCACGTGAAGTAACTTAATCATAATAAGGGCCTGTTCAGAGAACATACTGGTATCATTGAATGACACTGATTTTTTGTTTAAGTGAAGTGTCTAAACAGTGGATAACCTAAATATCTTGATGGATTTGGGATTAGAAATTGAATTGCCAGATTCATGGATATGTTTTCAAAAAAAAATACGTCAACATTAATTGGGTCTAAACATAGATAAGCTATTTTCTTTTTAGCTATGATACTTGTTTTGTCCTTTGAATTAAGAATTTTATATTGAAATGTAAATAATGACATGGATTAGTAGCTGGCTGCAAAATGTGATAAAATAAAAATCCAGGTTATCCTAAATTTAAGTGTTACAACTTAACTTTTTGACATTGATTGTACAAGCCCAGAATCCAGAACCCAGATTTAGAACACCAACATATAAGCCAGTTTCTGCATGAACTTAAATCTCAGTGAAAGAGATAATGCAGAATAAGGGTAGACACATCTGAAGAGCATTTTAAGGTAGTAGGAGGGCAGACCAGCCTATGAGCACCTACTTTGAATGAGCTGAGAGAGAGCAGGAATGAAAGGGAACTCATTGTCATGGAATCAGAGCTGCAGGAGCTTGGATCTGTGCACTTGGAGTGCATGTTTCTGTATCATCTGCTCAAGCTGAGTACCTTCGGTCTGTGTTTTAAAAAAAGTGCACTCCTCTTCATAAATTGACTAAAAGTGAAGTTAGTGGAATCATCTTTGATGTTCCAGCTTGATGGTTTGAGCTATAGTTAGTAAGTGAAATGGCAGCATGTTCATCTGGAGGTAATTCATCCCTTGTCCACCACCTGCTGCAGGAGTGTGTGCAGGGAGGGATGAAGGGGGCTGGGGAAGGCACTTTCTGTTACAACCATTGATGCTGTGTCCTTATGGCAAGGCAAATTCAAAAGACCACAAGTGGAAAAATATATCCTGCAGTGTGTTGCTGAAGGCATCCCTTTGGACTGAGCATGGTGTGCTCAGTAGTCTCCAGATGCCTGTTTGTGTGCATCCCAAGGAATGGTCATGGGATTGATAGTTTCCCTAAAAGAGGAAAACGACGTGCTGGGGATGTTGGGAGACTGCAAGTTTAGATACCTGCAGAATTTGAATTTCAGACTGGGAGTTGACTGCTGGAGGCCATTTCTTCCAGGATTATGAAGAAGCTAATGTATTTTTACTGGGACCTTCACTTACCCACCTAAATCATGCAGCTTTATGCTTCATGACACTTTAGAAACTTTAAAAGCTGATGTTGGTCTTTGAAGTTGAACCTAAAAATCTCAAAGTCCTGATAAGCCTTTAGAATGAAATGTTAAATCTTCCAAGTTCAAGACTTTATAATAAAAATGCTGTGTTGATACTTAACTAAAGTAAAATTAAAAATTATTGCTCCTCAAGATTTTTTTTTGAGCTCACCCTTAAAAGAGTAAAAGTGTATTTGATTTCTGGTAGCTTCTTCAGAATTTCTAGCAATAAGAGGCAATATAGTCGGTACTTAGTTTTCAAAATAGAATCACTTTTAAGTTATTCATTGATATGTTTTCTAATTAATCACCCTCTCATTTGTTTTTTATTTTTTTTTTTGTTTGTTTTTCAGACAGGCAACCTTATAAGAGAGGTTTATCAATAGATTTCATTTGCCAAACCACAGGAGCTTTGCAGATTGTTGTGGTATTTAGAGCTAAGTTCTACTAGTTAACTATTTCTTATTTTCTTTTAACTGATTTTGTCACATCTCTAGTTCAGAGTAGAAAAACTGGCAATGTGAAACCTTATACTGGAGATTGAATTAATTGGAACTTTTCATTCTCCATACTTTTAATTCTAGTAACATAGAAAAAATTCCAAATTTAGAGTCTTAGATCTTCTTATCAGAAAGTATATACTTCTCAGTAATAGGCTGTCAGATTTTGAAATCTTTTGTGTGCTGAGGGAATATGCACTGAAAATAATCAAATAAACTGGTTTTGGCCTTGTGAAGCTAGTCTGTCATTGAAATGCATATCAAAATATGTAGGGATGTTTCACCAATGTGGCAGACAACACTGTTGGTACTGATACGTGCTGCAATCTCTTTGCTGAGTACTAGCACATATACTGAGATTTCATGCTCTGAAATTAGAATACCAATCATTTGTGTTTAAAAGAGGAAAGGTGAGAGAAGGATTGAAAGTCAGGGTTAACCCCCAGTTTGGCATAATCAGAGAGCTCAGCTGTGTAATACTATAATAATGTATAATATGTGTCATATAATGACATGTAATAATGTAAAATGTTCCCTTCTCCATTCTCTCACAGATAATTTCTTTCTCTACACTGGAGTGTCATGTCACATCTTTCCTAGGTTTACTGGAAGACTCTTTCCCCCAGTTATCTGTTATTGAAACTAATCTAACTTTAAAGGAAAGAATTATTCAGAGGCAAAAGGTTCTCATTTTGACATGTTTTCTCTTAGCCTCAAAATCTCCTTTTACTGTTCTGGAAATAAAAATCCCCTGTCATCTGCTGAAAGCAACCACCCAGTGGTGCTCTGTGGTGGGTATGATTTACTCTGCTGCCTTGTGCAGAGCACTCTGGTGCCAGCAGGTCATGGTGTAACAGGTTTGGTGGTGGTGTTGTGGTGGAGGTCAAGAGCCATCTGGTCCTGCAATTATGACTGTGTGAAGGGGTTGGTGGATGCAGTAACATTCTCTGGCCAGATTAAAGTGCATTAAAAGATATTTGTAGTGTAGGGGGAGCCCAAGTTTTTGAGACAAAGTGTTTGTGTGACATGCATTGTTCACGTTTCAGGGTGTATTAAGGTCTCCTGATCACAGAGACAGGTGGGATGAGAGAGCACACCCCATGAAGAGGTGAGGCATAAGGCAGTACTTTGCTTGTGGGACAATATTTGGACAGACATTTGCCTTTAAAAAAAAACACAAACAAAAGAAATAAAAAGCTTCTGCACACGTTAAAAAAAGATTTCTGGATTACCCCCATCAGAAGAGGAGGAATTGCTTAAAGGTGATGAGGAACAGAAATCACCTCCCAAAGTTCACTGCAGAAGGCATGGGCATCTGCTCCTTCGAATGCCGCCGCTCCGCAGCCTCACCGGGCAGCAATGCCCTCTGCTTAGGAACCACAGCAGGTTAGTGAGAGCAGCTGCCAGGGTAAACTCCAGATTCAAGGCAAGCCAGAACCCAATGCACTCAGTGCCATAAAACATGCTGGCAGGAGTGATAATTTCAGTGTCGCTATTGATTTACTTTCATTGGATGGATGCAGCCAGATTAAATGCGAGAATGAATGAGGAGAGTTACAAGTAATGACCTGCAGAATCTTCCAGCAGTTGAACTTGCTGTACAAGTGCCAGATTTTGATCAAAGCATGTCTTTGTATGATGGGAGTGTAAGGAAGTTTTTTAAGATGACTTGAATAGGAGGTCTCATTATTTTTGCTTGAATGTAAATACATGGATTATTTCCTTTAAGAAGAACAGACTGTTATGTTCATCCTTTTTTCTGTCTGTGTGCTGGAAGACAGAATATTACATAAATATTGGTCAAGCCATTTTTTATCCCTGTACTCGCTTCAAATGCTGGGTGTTTGTCATGAAAACAAAAGCAGCTGTAAACATGTTACATTTATTGCTCTGCACAGTTGTGAAGACGACCTCTCCTGAAAACCCCTCCTTGATAAGTAATTAAAAATTGACTCACTCTCTCATTCTTTTTGAAAACATCTTTGTAGCTCATTTCCAAATTTAATGAGCCTGACTTCAAACTAATTCAAGATTTAACAGTTACTTTTACTGCTGAGAATTGTCAACAGCAGCCCTGGATAGACTGTTGGCTCATTCAGCAGGCAGTATAAACCCTTTCAGTCTGTGCAAAACTCTGTTCTCTCCAAAGCCATGGCAACGCAGGATGTGAGTTTGCAGCTGGTCTGTACCTCTGACTGTCATTGCTGACCAGTTGTGTTTAGAACCTGCTGCTTTATACTGATTTTTGAGGTTCCAGCCTTTTGCCTGCTAGTATATCCATGTCCATGTCTGTAATTTGCTGGAGAGCTTTCCATGGGATTGGTGCATAGGAGGAAAAAAAAATAATAAAAATATTAACCACTCTGCTGTGGAAGATTGCTGCACTGTGGACAGCTTTGGTTTTAAGAGAGGATGCTGCTGTAGGCCTGAGAAAGCAGTAGAAAACACCACCTGTGTTTTTGGGCCAGGCCTGGGAAAGCTGAAGAAAGAGAAAAACAACTGTGGAAAACAAGAGTACATTTTGGGACTTGCCAGCATGAGGAGAGATGGTGACTACCTTATCAGAAGATGGTTTAAGACTGAAGGACAAGTGTACCTAGCAACTGAGATGTCGCTTATATGTGTGTGGACAGTAGAAAAGTAATATAAAAGGATAAGCTTGTAGTTAATAAGATGGCTTTTGCTCTTGCTCAAACAACATGATTCTGCACCATTTTTGGCTGTTGCACTCTGCTTGAGCCCATCTTGATAATGTGCAGCTTCTTCAATACTTTGCAGATAGACAAGTAAGATGCATACATACACTTCCTAATGTTCACTCCTCCTCTCAGGTTCCCTTAGATGAAGTGATGTGACATGATGTATAAACTTCAATGACAGTCTCTTAAAGGAAAAAGGAACCAAAGAGAATTAGGCAAATGGAAAAGGTAGGATTTTTTCCTGGTTTAGCAGAACTGATGTTGGGGGGATTTCAGCTTTGCTGTGATTTTACTGGCCTGTTAACATACTAAACTTTGCATGGATCAACGCTGAGACTGCTACAAGCCTAGCCTGATATGCTGATCAGCTCATTATTTGCAGTGTCTTTGTACCTTCAGCTAAAACACAACCTGTAAGTAGATACCGACCCTCACCCAAAAGTTAGATTCTGTTTTAACAGCACACAGTTCACACTCTTTGGGTTCCTACTCTAAGCCTGTGTATGGGACATTAGATGTGTGAAATGTAAAAACCATTGAGTGTTGCAGCCTGGGGATAACATTCTGCAGCATCTTAAAACCCAAGATGTCACTTGTCAGCATAGAGAAAGCCCAGTTATGTCATTATTCTTTTCCTCATTACATAGGCAAGGCTGGCAGGGTAAGCTGGGGAAAGCAGCACAGCCTGCTCTTTGCCTGAACATTTTTCCCTTTCCTGGTTACTCACAGCTGGAGGCAGAAGACAGGAGTGGAT
Organism: Acropternis orthonyx; assembly: GCA_035583155.1. Classification (NCBI taxonomy): domain Eukaryota; kingdom Metazoa; phylum Chordata; class Aves; order Passeriformes; family Rhinocryptidae; genus Acropternis; species Acropternis orthonyx. The sequence goes on along the minus strand of JAWWEU010000158.1, from coordinate 6,624,624 downwards.
GGGTTTAGGATCTAATGAAGTATATTTATTCTAATGTGCTTGTGCTCAGATGATTGCAAATGTGACAGGAAACTGTAATCCCCTTTTCCTCTTTGCTTCTGTATAATAAATTGTGGTTACTAATTTTCCCTTGTAGCTCTACACCAAAACTGATGTTAAAAATGGAGTATATAAATCATCCTATGAAGAGATGAAGGTTGGTAATATTTATTCTAGCTGTTCCATCTTATTAGTAAGATTGTCATATTTGAAAATATGAAATAGGCTTGAGGTGGTTCTTTTTAGGTTGCTCGGTTGTTTGGGGTTTTTTATTATTTTGCTTATTTTCTGCTTAATTTTCTATGTGTGGCTCAAAGGGTCTAAACTCAGAATAAACTTAGATGATAAAAAACTACATGTGCAAGGTTTTGTGTATTTGTGCATACACTATGTCCTGACTATGCAGTGGTTTTTCTGCTGGAGGTCTGGAAATAAACTCACCAGGTCTTTGCTTTGCTTCTCCTCTGCTCTGTGCTCTGATCTGAGGGCCTTTCCCTTAAATCAGACTGGCAGAAACAGAATCTTTGAGAGGGTTTGTGGAATCTTTTGTTCTCTTCCTTGTTCAAAGTAAACTTTGCTTGGGATTGGATTTTAATTTTATTGTTTTAGGGTCTAAAATTGCTTTGGTTCTTTCCTTAATAAAAGAGGGTGTCTTCAAGTGTTACAGGGGCGAATGTGAAAAGCACTATAACAGCCAAACCCAGATACTGTGACTCCATAACTTATATAGTGGTAAAATAAGAGTCCCTTCTGTAATGCAGATTTGTTTTCCTTGGTATCAACAGAACAACCTCTCCTTGTACAGACTTAAGCAGTTCTACAGTCGCCTTTGTCAAAAAATTACTGTGTTGTTCCTGACTGGAAATGAATGTTTGTCTTAAGTAAATTGTAAAGTGGGTAGCTGCAGTATTTCTTCCAGGCAATTTGCTTCCATTATATATAGAAGAATCACATGCTAGTTTGTATTTTTTATATAAACATGTAAAGTAGACTTGCAGCAGTCAGACTGTTTGCTCACAATATGATTCCCACTTGCATTAAGACTCCTGCTGCTAAAGAGCCAGCTGAAGGGAAAAGCTAAGGCAGTGCATGAGGACAGGAGCCTTCAGCCAGCAGAGACAGCCTCTCTTCATTTTTTTGAAAATGCTGTTTGAAGAAAGATGGATTTATTGTCTTTTCTGGCAGAAATGTCAGTCATCTCAGGAAATACAACTTGGATAGAGAACACAAGCAACAGTACAGGGATGAGTTTACCCCAGAAGAGAAGAGGTTGTATGATTTAAAGGTGAGCTCACAAATGCTCTCTTAGCTGAAGATGCTGCCTTCGGGAAGAAAAATGGGCTCTGTCTTGGCCCAAGCTTTACTGGCAGCTGCCCCTGCCCCGGCGCCTTTGCCACGTCCTTCAGTCTCCTGCAGGGTTTGGATGTGTGCTGGATGCTGTGCTGATGAACTTCTTGAGAATGCTTTGGTTCCATGAGTTGTTTGGCAGTCTGCAATCAGGGCAATTTAAAGATTCAAATCTTTAATCAGAAGGAAAGAACCCTTCAGAACTGGCATCTTAGGTGAAGGAGAACTTCTGGGTCATAACTTACTATCTATTTCGTGCCAAGATAATCTGACAAATTAGAACTGAAAGTGTTGGGGTTTGCTTCAATTTTTAGATCTTTTTTTTTCCTTTCAGAAGCAAAATGCACTATCTGTTCTGTGCTTTGAAAATGCACATATACGGGATGCTCTGGGTGGTAACAAAGAGTTTGCAAATGATATTTTACCAGATACCCTGTCTCTTTGGGGCTTTTCCCTCAGTGGTTTCATTAAAAGGAAATTTAATTGTGTGAACCTAATAGAGTTTCCTGAGTCCAGTAGGTATGCTGTTTATACAAAATATTCCTCCCAAAATTACATGAATTCCAGCAAGACAATTGAGTATTTATTGTGTCTCTGCTCTTGAAATCAAGTGGGCTGTTTTTAATCAAGTTTCATGCTGAATCTATTAATTTTATAATTATCTCATCAACAAAATTTCCCGTAGACTCTGATGGAAAGACTGACAATCTACATGGACCAAAAAAAAATCATATAAATGGCCTTTTTAAACTATGAGCTGGAAAGACAATGAGCTCTGCATTACTGGCAGAGCCAGTCTCCAAGCATTAAAAAATTTGCCTCATTCTGTAGGAGTGATAGGTTTTGGGGGGGTTCTGATTTTTTAAATAAATGAGTAGAATATGACCTGGTTTTCCTTATCATCAAGGAGATTTTAGTTTCACTTTGTTTCATGTATTGTGATCCATCACCTGCAAATAACATAACAAAAGAATTTCTTTGGGGTTTTGGAGTTCTTTCCGAGAGTTCTCTTATACTGGGGTGTCCCACTTAAGTCCTCCCAGACTCCAAATGGGAAGGAAAAGTATTTGATCTATACCAAACTGGTGACCTATTCAAGGTCCAGAAAGCAGAAAAGAACCTCTGACTGTGTCACTGCTGTGTGTTCTAACCATTATCTTCTCTTTTTCCTCGACAGAGTAAGAAAAAGCTCACCCTTCTTGAACAGAAGGCAGAATCACAAATCATCTGTTCTCCCTCAATTTTTCCCTTACAGTTCTTTGCAGAATTTGAAGAAAACTTATTTCTGAACTAAAAGCAAATTGACTGACCTCAAATGTCAATGCACCTTCCATCAATGGATTTAAATAGTGAAATTATGCAGAGATTTCTCAGTATTTACTCACCCAAATTAGTAAATGCTAGAAATGCCAGCAGTAATGCTGATTCTTCTCCTATTTATTTTCTATATTTGAAATCCTGTTTAACCTTTGCTGAAACCTTTCAGAAAATTGAAGTAATCTGAGTTTAGTTTCCTGTTTCTCTGTGATCATTCAGCATGTATGTTTCCCTCTGCTCTTCCAGCCTGCAGAAACTGGTTCATTTATCATTTGGCAAAGGTCTGGAGGTATGATCCAAATCCTTTTTGTTCATGCAGAAGTTTAATTTCTGCTTAGCTATTCAGTTACAAGTCCATTTATGCTGTATTTATTCATAAAGAGAAGTAACAACCCAGCACAGATGACTGCTACTTTACAGGAGTGTTGTTACTCTACCAGAGGGACTTCTTGTTTCTTCCCTTTCCCCAGCAGACATGGATTTAAGTAAAAGCCAAGGATCCAGGACTTCTACTCTTTGGTCTTGAAGTGTTTTTCCTTGGAGTTTGACATTTGCAAACTGGAATTGTATTTCCTTATTCCATAAGAAAAGAAGCAGATCTTAAAGGATCATAAATGTATTTGCTTTTTATATAATTTTCTTCAAATCTTTGCTAGATTAAGGTTATAATTTTTATAAGAATATAGATAATTTAACATACAATAGTTTTTGTCATTGGCTATATTATCTGGTATTCACATAAACTGATACAATATTTCAAATTTTGATAGAAAGCTCCCTTTTTTATTTTTTTGTTGTTGTTTGTTTGTTTGTTTGTTTGTTTATTTGTTTGTGTTATTACACTCTGTCCTCAGCTGCCTGCATATGGTAGTGGAATAACACAGTGAATTTAAATAATTATCTGCTGCTAGAAAAAATGAATTATTGTGTCCAGCAGACAACTGCTGAGAGTCCCTATAGCATTTTAATGAGTCTGAGGTGGCAGGGAGAGAACCATGAAACAATACTCATACCTGGCAAGCTCTTTCTGTATCTCAAACTTTCACATCCAGTTGTTGCCTTTTTCCCAGAGCACCTGCTCTTTCAGAATCTCTGCTAAGGTGTTTCTGAAATTCCTTGTAAGTGTAAGGAAAAGAGCTGTTGGTTTCAGATTTCTTACATTTCAGCCTTATTATGGTGTCTTAGTGCTCTGTAAGGAGGGGTGTCGAAAAAAACCCACTGTGCTTGGTAGGTAAACTGGAATTTAAAAATATATTTCCTGTTCCTTCATTATATCTCTAGAGAATAAAACTGTGGAATATCTGAACTGAATCTGTTTGTGTTGCAGCTACAATGCAAGGATCTGGGAGCAGGGAGAACTGTAGGGACGGGTTAGGATTATGGCTGGACTTGGTCATCTTGACGGCCTTTTCCAACACACATGGTATTATGATACATAATTTATTTTATTATACCATCTGTTAGAGCTGGAAGATGTATTAATGCTTTGGGGCTTCCTAACTGTTTTTCACATCTCAGAAAGAAAGAACAGTCTCCGAAACAAGTAGGCTAAGACCTAGAAAGTGGGAAAAGATACTTGCACAGGAGGAGTAGAAGGCTTAGATATTGCAGTCGCACACATTTAGACTGTTGCACTGCAGTCTGTGTGTGTGGGGGCGGGGGGGAGGGGCACTTATATGTAAGCAAAAGAGTGGCCTCGTGTCAGGAGGGGTGTGATCTGAGACCCCACAGCAGGGGGAAAAAATCCCTCATGTACCTCTAACTATGGAGACTGCTGAAGTTTTACTGGTCTTTAAATTAAGCACGTTTGCTTTTTGGAAACTGTGATAATTAAGCAGATCCGTGTCCTCTGCATGTTTTTATTGGTTTAAGGCAGGGCAGTGACAGACCACTGCTAGTTTAATGTGGAAGCTATAATTCTAAAAAGGATAAGATACTGAAAGCAAAAATATATAATTTGTATTTAATCAAATTTTCCAACTTTATTTCTCCTCTGTCTTTTTTATAACGTAGATTTAACAGTAGTAATAAAAAGTGAAGGCAGGCACATATGATACAGATATAGAAGAAGAAATTGCTACCAAAATTTAGTCCATAAACTGACTTTCTAACTGAAATTTGAAGAGAATAGAAACATTATAATTCTGTTTTTTCCACTTTAGTGCTGTTTTATTATCACTCTTCACAACTGAGAGTATTTATTTCATTATAATCACCTGATTATTAATGAACTTGCCACTGAGCAATTGAATTGCCAAATTAATAACTCCCCCTATTTAAAATTGCTATGATGAATGCTTATCTTCTTTTACATTCCAAGCAGGCTTGCCTTGATTTTCTATTCCTTTTTTTTTCTTTTAGTTATGATTACAATGTTATTGAAATATAAAGTGTTTATTTAGAGAAAAATAATGTGATTAATACATTATCACCATCATGACTAGTTATCTGTTAGGAGGCAGATCTGAGGTGAAATTATGTTTTTATTAAAAAAACCCCATTGGATTTTTGACAGCTTTCCTGAAAGCAGGTTTTCTACTGTACAGACTTCATGAATGCTTCCTAATGGGATATGGGGGTCCCACACTCAGAGAGGCAGATCTGTGTGCACAATGTCATTCATCAGACTGTTCTGACAGCAGTCCAAGAGCAATTCATAGGTCACTGTGCAGGAATTAGACTTTTTTCGGGTTGTAACCTTCATATTTCTCTGCCACAGGTCCCCCATCAACAGAGAAGGAAAAGTCTGTTCTGCCTCTTATCTTCATAGATGGGGTATGAGCTTCTTCCTTGCTGATGTTCTCAGAGCAATCAGAGTACTCAGAGATCAGTCATCTTATCCAAAAACCCAAACAAAAGACCAGAAATTAAATGTAATTTTTTTCTTTGACCAGAATATGCATAGTTGCCAAATCTCCATGTCAGTGTGTAAGTTTAATGGTGATCCTGATCTCAGTCTCACTGGAATTGATACCACTGCTTAAGAATTTTTCAGAATGATTGCTAGGAAATGTTTAAAATTTCGATAAGTCTGTTTGGCTTTAAAGTATCATAAATAGTTCTGTAGATACTTAGTGACCTTGATGTTCCTCCTTGAAAATTTTAGGTTAGTGCATTCATTCAGGTTCAAACTTTTCTTTAATGAAATTTTTTTTAATGTTACTTAAGCTACAGAAAGATAAATCAATGTTTTCTGTAAACAAATCTGTGTAACGCTATTAACACACTTCGGGTTCATACACTTGTGTGAATGTATTTTGTTGTGCCACTCTTCCCTTCAATTCTTTTCCAAGTTTGTTGGTCTAGATTATGTGCTTCTCAGAGTAGTGTAATTTCCTTCCAGCTATGTGTTTGTGCAGTGCCTACATTAAAAAACATCCTGTTGTAACTCAGAGATAATATTTTATTCAGTAAAAAATGATATATATATAAAGAGGAGAGAAGGAATACCTTGGTGCTAAGCCCACAGGATTGTGTGTAACCTGGGGAAGATGTTCAAAGGATGATTCTCAGAGACTCTGCAGATCTTGGTCTGCTTAGTGCCGTAGGATGCTGCTGTGTTCATTCCTTCATTTTAAGAAGGCTGATTTACAAACCGATGCTCTCTGAAATCAGCTTCTCATTCACACTGCATATAGATGGAACTGCTGTTATTTACGCAATATATTGTCTTATAAATAATAATAACAAAATTATGTAGAGCTTATGTAGAGATTAGATGTGTTTCCCCACAGCAATATGAATATTGACTCTGCAAAGCTCTTTCTGCCAGACCAGAAACATGCAATTTTGTTGCATCCTCAGAGGTAAATACTGGTATTTGAACAGTGCTCAGAAGGCATAATGAAGTGTTTTAGTGGCTCTGTGCTTCATTTTTGTAGGTTCCACACCTACTGTTGAGTTCTGATCTTGAAGAGGAAAACTTTTTCCCCTTCAGAAAATGTTCACTCTTTGAAAAATGGGAATCCTACTGCACTGAAGACTTATGTAATATGTTTTCATTTATATGGGATTCTTTGACATAAAAAAAGTTTAAATTATTGTCAAATTCAGCTGATTGAAATTCTGCTGTCTTAAATGTCTGACAAAAAAAATGGCAGGTAATGTTATGCAGGTAGAATCTTTATTTCCTTAGGACGAAAAGAAATCCTCCAAAAAGTTTCCTTCTTCCAACTAGAGAGAACACAGAGTGGGAAGCAAAGCAGAAAGAATAAGTGGAAAGGACATTAATAAAGGATACAGGAGTTTCATTACTGTATGACACTAAACATACGTAACAGTATTGTATACATAACTAGATGTGGCACAGGAAAATACGTCAGACAGCTTGGAAGACAGAAGAACAGGTTGTCCTGATTTACAGCAAAAGATCCTGATGTTTTAGGGGTGCTCTTATCCTTCAGCTGAATCCAGTTAGATACAGAAACTACGGGAATTGGGAAAGGGTGGCTCACAGAATTAAGTAGAAAATGGTCAAAGGCAAGAACAGGTTAAATGTAGGGAGAGCAGAGAAGAAGATTCAGTGAGAAGCTGGGCAGAGGGAAGCAGGCAGAGAGGCTCATGCAAAAGGGCATCTCTAGTGGCTCTGTGACCTTTGGCAGATCATTTCTCATTCCTGGGCAGCTTCAGCTACAGCTGAACGTGAATTAACTGATTTCAGAATGTGAATTAACTGGTGCGGTACAAGTCTGTTCCTCTCCTGTTACTGCAAGACCGAGGCCTGGATTTATGACAGCTGGCTTTGAATACTTTATTGAGAACAGCTGAGAGGCTTCTGCAGAGCCCTCTGCAATGAACAGGAGGATCTGCGTCATGTCTGGATGGTCCTGGGTTTCCTGGCGGACTGTTCATCCAGCCTTTGTCGTCTGAGGTAGGTAACTTGTGGTGCCTGGGGTTGGATGAATGTGGGCCCGAAAGCTTTGTACTTCCATCAACAAGAGAGAAAATCCTGGTGAGTGGTAGAGCTTTGTGCAGCCCTTATTCCCTAATGTAGGATATAATGTAATGCAGGATAAGGAACATGGACACTGGGTTTGATGTACCATGTGTATTGGAGGTTCATCTGTGTGTCACAGGTGTGTGTTTACAGTGTCATAGCTCAGGTACAGGTTTGCTTCACAGAATATGGGGTCTGAGGGCAATAGGTGTCCTGTTCAATATTTGTCAGGATATCAGCAGCTGAAGAGCATCTGAAAAACAGAAGTTCTTTTATTTTTCTGATTGAAGGGCATGGATATGAAAGAGTTTGTACAACTACTGTGTTAACTTCTTGTATTCTCAAACAACATCTCTGTCCTACACAGAGTAATAATACACCCATATTGAGATCAGAATTTGATTCTCAGTCTCATTATGCAAGATGATATATACAAGGAAAGAGAGAGTGATCCTAGACAGATAAGAAATACATGAGAATTACATCAAATAATGTTTCAGATAGAAAATTAGATCACAATATATTACACACATAGCATAAAGCTAAAACCTTTGATTCCACTAAGTTGTAGTGGGAATGTCTTTTGGCTGGAGCTCTGACTGTCATGGTGCCACGCTTATTGCTGACTTCCAGCCAGCATCTTAAAAGTCAGGCCAGCAGCCATGGTGAACACTATTTTTTGAGAGTAGTTTTTTCTCTCCAGATTAAGTGTTTCAAAAAAGAAAGAATGTGCACAAATGTGTAGCACCTCTTGCTCTTCTCATTTGCTTGAACTCAGTTATTATAAATGTTTTTTCAGCCATTCTGTCTTCAGCTAACTAGGTTTTCTAAAGATTTCCTTGTTCTATTCTTTCAAGAATAAAACCCATCAAAACACCTGAGAAACATACAGAAGCTTCCACTGCTAATCTCTGTTCAGCATTATTTATTTGTAGCCCCTTCAAAAGTTTTCCAGGGTCATTAATGCTCAGTTGTGTAGCCACATTGCATTTTAAATCAATGAGCTTTTTGTCTATGGGTGGATGGAAAGGGGTTGCTTTAGTCAGCATGCTGCTGAAGAGTTCCTGCTCTCCTTGAAGCCAGGCTGACTGATACAGAAGCTGGTTAAATTCTGCAGCTAAGGGCACTCATTAGAATAAAACTACAGGGTTTTTTTTCTGAGGGTGGTATTTACATTATTTATAAAACTTCACTTGGCTGAAACTTTGTTTGCTAGATCCTAAAAAGTGTTGTGCATCCTCACGAGGGTATGATTTGCTGTAAAAACTGATGTAAATACCATTACTGTATTTAAATATTCAGTATGAAAATGCTTGTGTGGGCATCGTGAAAACTTTCTGCGTACATCAAACTGGTAGCAGAAACAAAATCACGCATTTGATTCACAGAAAGAAAGAAAAAAAACCAAACCCCAAAACATGCCCTGAGGCAATGTTATGAGAATATTTTAACAGCCCTAGACCCTGCAGGAGATTATAACTAGGGAGCACAGTCCTTTTTTTTCTGCCTCTGATCAATAGCTGCTCTGCTTCTTCAGGTTTCCCTGTCAGCCAGCCTCCTCTGCGGGGAGCTGGAGATTGCTCTTCAGCCCCACTCTGCCTCCCAAAGTCATGCATGAAAAACACTGTGAGAATAAGCTGGGTAAAAGGGCTGGGTGAGTGATGGTGTGTTACAAGGGGAGTGTGAACTGTCTGTCTTGATTCTAAAAATACCTCTGTTATATGCAGCCTTGCCTGTGGTACTCATAAGGCCAATGTGTATGTGTGCTGAACCCATTTTGTGCAAGACAGACGGCTGGATTTCCAACAAATAAATTTTTCCAGAACACATTGTTTCCCACTGGTTTAGGAGCTGAAGGATGTGATATCTTTGTAGTCAAGCAAACTTTTATTTCTGATGTATGCACAGCATACCATGATTTTTGGAGATAGAGCTATTTGTGTCTCCTATGTTTTCTGCAGAAGGCATAATATTTAACACTGTCTGCCTTCAAAACCACCAGCTAGTACCTCCTGAACCTTACACAACATTACAACACACTTTTTCAAAGCAAATCAACCTCTGAAAATGTAGGTAATGCCAGAATTATGGATGTTCATACCATAGCAGAGAGATTTCCACCTCCACTTTCTCAGTTTGGCAGGAGAAGTATTCCCTAATTTGCTTGGTGTGATGAAAGCTGCCTCATCTCTTCTTCAGGCTACTGAAACCAGTGCCTGTTAAAAAGCAAGGCATGTTATAGGGCTTGAGATTTGGTGGTGACAAGAGCCTGTTGTTTTGAAATGATTTTGCATTTATTCAGCTGTAATTATTGTTGGTCAGTATTTGTCTGGTACCAGCCTTTCACAAATGTGACAAATGGCAATGGTGAGAGAACAGCATTTTGCTCTTCACGAGTCCAGCCTCCTGAGCAACTAGTCACATCCTGGGAGGTCTTGTAACATATAGATCTTCTGATTGATGTTAGACTGAATAAATATAGATTTGCTGCATCCCAGTAGTGATAAGGGCAGCTAAAATCCCTGGCTGTTTTAAATTGCACCTCGTTTCTACTAGAGACGGAGAATTTAATGAAATTGTTTAGCAGATGAAGCATTATAGAGATCCCTTTAGATAAAATGAATGGCTTTAGCTAATACTGTTCTTCTGAGATGGAAGGGAGCAAGTATATCAAAAAGCATCATGTTTAATCTCATCATTTTCCTGTACTAAAGGTTTTCATGGGTTATTAGGCAAAGCTATTTGAGTGGAAAACATGTACATAACAGAGAAGTATTTCACTGAAGTATGTTATTTAGTTTTTGAGAGGCACTGTTACTTATGATCCTGACCAAAATGATAGATGCGCTCAAATGGGTTGAGCTGCAGCCACTGTTATATGAGTCACCTACCAAAATCCAATTGCGTTGGAAATGGGAGAAATGTGTAGAATGTGAGAATTATGAAAATCATCTTATGAGCATGTTTTTTCTGTAGCACTGCAAGAGCCTTTTCAGTGTCAGAGAGAAAATATAACTTCCTTGGAACAGCTGGGAAAGCATGACAGAGTACTGGGATATTTTTTGAAAGAAACAAAACCCACTTTTTGGATCTGGCAAATGTGAGAGTTCTGCCATTATTTTTACACCAAATCTGGCAGGTCAGTGCATCAGCCTAGCCTGGCCTGCATCTGTGTCTCCCGTGGGTGATAAATAGGAGATGGTGACTCGTGGCAGCAGAGGATAAATGTGAGCTGTACGGGAGGATGGTATGAACATGCCCACAGCTGAGCTCAGCATATGTAGCTGGGGCAGTGTACACAAAACCTGTCTGCACAGTGATGGATGCAGTTTATTAAAGCAAACCATTAGTAGTAGCTGCTGAGTTTGATTAATTTAATAACAGAGTGAGCAAAACATATGGGAGTGTATGTGAAGATACGTACTTTGACAGAGGCTGTATATAGATACCATGGCTTTGACAGTCTGAAATCCATTAATACTTTGATTAAAATGATCTATGGAGCAGATGAGGAATACATCAGGACCATTCTTGCAGGAGAAACAACATCACAATGTATATAGGGCAGTTGTGATTCAGTTTCTGGTTTTCCCAAATTTATATATGCACTTATATTGATATGAAAGTAAAATTTCTATAGGCTTGTAGATTCCTCTTAACATTATACTTCCCTTCTCCTCCCTTGCCTTTGCAGCACCTGGTTTCTTTGCAGTACTAGACAATTTTGCTGTAAGTGGAGGAAAACAAAGTAAGTTGACCCACTGCTGTCTGAATATGCCAGGAGACAAATGTAGAGAATCATATTTTACCTAGGGTTTAAGATGTCGGAAGAATATCTTACCTGCCACACCTGATCATGGCCTTTTTTTTTTTTTTTTTAAAGAACTATGAGCTATTTGTTCAGTGCTTCCCCATACTGTCTCCATGATGATATTGTTTTGTAAAAACCATTTTCCCTTCTCCCAACTCTTTTTCTAGTGATGTATAAGTTTTGGCTCTGTTTTTAAGGCACTTAATGTTTGCACTTAAACCTGTGTTGCATTTGAAGAGCACAAGATTATTCTCTCCTTTCCCCTCTGATCACATCACTAAGTGGGGTGGGAGCTCTTATCTGGTATGAGAGCTAATTTTGTTTCATTGATGACGACAGGCACCATATTTACAGTGATTTGATTATTGCATGACATCATTCTAGGACAGCTTAAAAATATATGGAGATGTAGGTTGATGTTAGATGTGGGAGGTCAGACCTGAGGAGTGGGTGGCATGCCTGAAATTTTTTGTTATGACTCCATCATCTAAAAGCAGAACATCTCCAGCACCTCCTTCCCCAGATTCTTGTCTCTGCAGTGCTTCATATGATGGACAAGCTTTTTCTTTCCACTTCACATTTTCTTCAGAATGACTGATTTTCTAGTATTTTATCATTAAAATATTATGTTTGCTCACGGTTTAACATGATTTTAACATATACAGGGCAAAAATATAGACTAAACAGAGCTGACAAAAGACAGAAATGGATGTAGTGTATCTGTTCTATAATTGTTAGAAGAATCATAGAATGACTTGGATTGGGAGGGACCTTAAAATTCATCTAGTTCCAACCTCCCTGCCAATGGCAGGGACACCTTCCACTAGACCAGACTGCTTAAAGCAGTATCAGATAACGTGAAGTAACAACCCTCCCCTGGTTTTATTCTGAGGAAAAAGCAGAATATTATTGCAGAGATTTCCTGTTTGTTTTTAATGAAGCAGATCCTGGTTTTGCCTTTTGTGGCTCTGGGATGTGGGACAAGCATAAACAGTTAAACCAGAGAAGAACAAAAAAGTACTTCTGTTGCCCTGGGAGGATCCAAATTAAAACAGCGTTTTGGAAATCTCAGGCAAAAAATAGCTGTACCTGATCCACCTGGAAATCATAGCCTATATCAGGATTCATAGGGTTTAACATAATTCCTCCTTTTATAATTTGGTTGCCTGTTTTTTTGTGGGAACAATAGTTTGGATTTACAACTCATAAAAAAGTTAAGTGGGTGGTGGTGGTTTTTGGTTTGTTTGTTTGTGTTTTGGTTTTTTGTTTGTTTGTTTGTTTTAAGGAATGCTGTAGAACAGATTGATCTTTGCTGGTTTTCCACTGAAGTCAGTGGAGTTATACCATGAGTAAACCAAAGTTAAAACTTTCTTTTAACTCATTGGGATATTAAAGTTAAGGAGCCTTTAAACTATCAAACAGAGAAGAAATTAAAAGAAAAAAAAGAAAAAGAAAAAATAAGTGTCTAACATTAATAATGAAATGTCCTGAGGGGGAGGAGTGGGGGAAATATAAGAAAAGAGCAATAAGTTCTCCTGACCGGCCTTCCTTGGAAAAATATTAAAGAAATAACCCTTAAAAACCAAACAAACCAAACCAACCAAACAAAAAAAACCCCAAAAAACAAAAAACCCCCACCCAGTACCTTCAAATTAAAGGGTATATTATGAAAACTCTTCCTACTACTAGCTGTTCATTCAGTTAACTGGATTAGAATCTGAATATCAGTTTAAAGACTTAATTGCAAACCTCATAAACTTGATTGCAAACACCTGGACCTAGGACCTGGCTTATCTTTGGAAGCCTCTTCTGTATCCAGGATCAAACAGGTGGAAGGGGACAAAGAGCAAGAGACTGGGCTCTTGGTCTGTATGACTATGACTTCCTAATGCGGGTGGCCTACATGGGAGATGGAATTAAATGCACACAAAAGGCCTTGTTGAGCACATCATTGTAGACAATTCTGAGGTGAAAAGCCACCCAGGCACAGCATTTCGAGGTGTTCGTCATTCCTGAGGGCACTGATATTATCATGGTAAAATCCTGGATGGAGGCGGCTGGATGTTTCAACATTAAAGGTAATGCTTGTTGGTCTGAGGGGATTCCGGTGAACTTGCCTACTGTAGAAACACAGAATGGTAACTTTTTCAGTGGTTGCATAAAACAATAGGCCTAGGAAAGACAGGTGGTACTAACAATATGTACAAAACCAATAATGACCCCTTGGGTTAGAAAGAAGACTAGACTAAGCCCTCTTGTACTTGCATGAAATGTTAGTGGCATTCATGTCCTCTAGCAGCTCTTTGCTGACAGGGTTTCCAAAGGCAGTATTTTGACAGTAGCTAAGAATCAGTGTTTAAGTGAAAACTTGAACGGTGCCTCATTTTTCCTCCTTTTTCCTTTTTGTAGACAAACAAGTCACAGTATAGAATCGGGTTGTGGGAAAGTTTGGCACTTTTGCTGTTCTGTTTCTGTGTAAAATAAAACCACCGCTGTATGAAGTGTGTACACAACAAAACTAAACAAAGGACCTCTAGAAAAATAAAATCAAGTGATTTGTGAGTAACAGCTAGGCTTTTAAAAACTTCTGAAAATATCTGAGTCATCCTTGATTTTGCCTGTCAAATCACTGGCACCAGGAGATATTAATGATTATATTTATTATGCATTTGCTCTATTTTCTCCAGCCATTTGTTTTGTCACTTCTTTGGCTTTTGTTGCATTTTATCTCTTTTGTGTTTCTTTCCAACTCTATGGCCAACTAAAACATGAGATTATTACTGTGGGGATTTAGCACAGATGGTTCAAATCCTGGGCCCAGCACATGGCTCCAAGGCTTGTAGAGAGGGCTTGAGAGGCTCTCAGGCAACAGAGCATTTGCTAAGCCACTCCATGGAAGCTTCTTCCTCCATCTGGCCGTATGTAGTCCCAGCCCCTTTCCTCAGTCCTGGGGAGAACAGGACGGGAGGCTGAGCCTCCTCCATGCCTTTTGCCCTTGCATATCCTGCCTCTTTGATTATGTCGGTACAATGGGCAATTCTTTCCCACCCTCCTGCAAGAGGACTTGCTTGGTTCTGACGAGAAACCACCACTCAGTGCGAGGGGAAGGGATGGGCACTGTATTTCTGCATGTTGTGCTGTCAAATGCTTGTGAATAAAGCTGGCAGGACCAACTCTCTGGCAGAGAGAGGTACCTGTGCATTTAGATATCACCTTTTCCAGCACAAGGCAAGGTCCATTCAAGGCTGCAGGAAGAACTTTGCACGGGGCACTTGTGTTTCATAAAAAACATTTATGTTTTATGATGTGGATTTTATATAATTGAAACAAAACCCTCACATACCTTAACTTAAAAATCACAAGATTTGTACTGCTTTTTGTACAGGGAAGATTGTTTATTTTGTGAAGCAAGCTGATGAAATAAAGTCCTGTTGAGGAGGGGAGGAGAAATGTTTGCTTTTTTTGCTGCAATTTTGCCTGCTGTTCTCAGTTATTATCTCCGAAGTTGTGAAATTCAGTTATATCATTTCAGTCATCTCTTGGCTGCGGGAAATGTGTAATTTGGAGATATAAAGAATTCTGAATTCGTTGAAAAGTTAAGTATCAGCCATATGAATGTTATGTTTTTATACAATTTCTGCTGGCTTTATTGCAGCCAGAGATGTGCTCAGTTTTATAGGGCTTCCAGAGAGATTGATTAACATTTGTTTAAATATTAAAACCAAAACAATGTGAGAGGGTACTGAAGAGTTTCTAAAAGAGTAAAGAAGGTCCAAGAAATGGTCTGCATATTTATTTCCTCTTAGAGACAGTGGAATCTTGTTAAAGTTACTGGACAGTTTGACTTCCATAGACGACTGTAGGAGATGTTATGTAGGAACTAGGTTATGAGCATTAATCCAAGCTTGACCTGATAAAACACCAAAATTATGTTGAAAGACACCCATTATTCTTGGTAAGATTTTTGAGGAAATATTTTTCCAGTTCTGAACAGTCAATTTTAGAAGGGTTTTTCTGAGGACAGAGTAGGTGTAGACTCTTCTGCTTGCTGTGTGGCTGAGCTAGTTGTAAAATGCCAATACATGGCATTTTTTGCCAGTAAGCTGTTTGGAAAAAAATTTCAGGAAATATTATCTGTCAGGAAAATAAAACAAAGGGAACTGCAGCTGTGCATAACAGTATTATGCCCCAGAATTTAAATATGAGATAAAACTCCTCCCTCTTCCTGTCCTTGCATTGTTCCCATGCTATTGTTATTACAAATGAGGGAGTAGATGAAACAAACAGCTATGAGTGTTTATTAATGTGAAAGTTATGTTTGGCATTTTTGTAACTCTCTGAATGATGAGTGCTCTTTGCTACATGTCACTGAAGTGACAGCAAAGAGTCCATCAACAATCTCAGTTTAAGACTCTTTGTATCACTGCGGTTTGTCTCTGTTCCAGTGGAAGAGTGTAGCCCCTCAATTTTTCCTTCTGTTTTAAGCTCGAGTGGTACTCTGAGCCCAGTTCAACCCCACAAATAACTGTACCAGCACAGCTGGTGGTGTGGACTGGTGGTTAGTCAAAAACCAAGCAGGTGTTTTAGGCCATTAAGCCTTTTTAGCTGTCCAGCATTTCATGGTAGGAACCACAAGCTGAGGGAATTATCTCATAATTATGTTAATCATTAATAATATTCAAAGGTGCATTTGATCCAAAATTAAGCCAATGTCACGTATAAAGTCCATTTAAAGGGCAGACATAGGTATTGAGCAGCTAGGAGCCTGCTGCTGGCCTCCTGTGTCTAGAGGAACTGCAGCACTGGCAGCAGTCAAAAGAGAGGGTTCACATATGGCAGTAAATCCACAATGATTCAGCCAACAACCTTTCAAGACAATATTATGGGGCAAAAATATATGGTTTAAGTAAGTAACATCACACAAATATCCACTACCCATATATTACACAGATTTTCCAGCTGGTACTTGGATGACTGCAGCCTAATTTAATCTGACCTGTAGACGATAGATTCTGCCCTTTTAGTGAACTGGATAATAATTGAATGGCAAAATCTCCTTTAATGATAAGCCTACATTCAGAATTGTACATGTAAAAAGTGTTGTATATATCTGAAAAACATTACATTGGAAGCAGTCTGAAAGTATATGATTGTCAAAGTGGAAGTCTGAAATATAAACTTCTAGCAAGTTTTCCTTTAAATACTGAGAGCAGTTTTCCTCTTTTGTTCTTCTTTTGCTTTTGGTGGTTTTTAGTGCTTCCATGAATTTCAGATGAAGTCGGCTTAAGTGGTGGACAGGTGTAACTTATCAGGTCTCAAATGGGGAATAGCACAATCATTAATCACAAAGCAGAAGCCCTGGGCATGGAGTCAAAGTGCATTTTCTGCCAAGCAGTTTTCTACAGATTACTTGATAACAATATTAAGATTGATCACACAGTACCGATCTTTTAGGTGATATGAGCTGACCTAATTTTAAAGGGGGTTAATTTGAAATTTCACTGTAGCAAACAGAGATGTTGGCTGGTGTAATGTAATTTACTAATAGGATTCAAAATAGGCACAACCTTAACCCTATTTTGGGGACAAGGTATGACCAATTCACTTTGTCAGTCCTCTTTTCTTCATGGAACAGTTGCTTTTGCAGGGATCAGGTTCTCAGATATTATTATTACACTGAAGTGTAATACATAGGGAACAAGAAAGGTGTAAAGACTTATTACATAACCAACATACTACAGAACAGTGCCTGATCCAACCCACTGCCCAATCTAAATAAGCAAAAAAGTGTGAAAAGAAATTGTTGTCAGTCCTTCTTTACAAAAGAATTCTCCCTGCCAAATCCTAAATCCCTGCTACAATGCATGGTAGGTTGCAAAAATTAACTGTGGGCAAAGAAGTGCTTGATGAGCTTAAAGATCTTTTCCTACCTAAACAATTCTATGATTCTATGCTCTCTTAAATGAATTATTGAAATACCTGAACAATCTTACTTACATTTTAAATTAGGAACACAACAGAAAAATTTTAGATTAATACTCAAAATGTATTATGTGATCAGAAGCTAGATTTTTCAGAGGGAGAAGATGTTGAAGTTAATTTATAGTAGTCATAGCAACCTAGTTCTTGCTTTTGTGCCATTCTGGTACTACTGGATTTGAGGGGAGGGAAGAGGGAACAAGTTTGGTTGTGTCACGAGCAAAGTTTGCTCTGCTGAGATGGTGCTTTGTTCAGGCTCTTCTGTAGTTATGTCACCCAGTTTCCAATTGCTCTAACATAATCACTTCATGCCAGCAGGAGTAGCTCAGGGAAGACAATAGACCTAAAAGAGCAGTTTGAAAACCGAGGGCTGAGCAATCAGTTCCCTGCTGTTATTTATAGGATTAATTCTGAGGGGCCTGGCTCTTCCAAAACATTCAGCAAGAGATTTCAGATGCCTGAATTATTGCAGGGGTGTTCGTACTTAAAGCTTAAGCACGACAATACTGATGGTTTTAACAGTTAGACTTCTTTTTCGGGTCTATGCCACAGTGACTTTGCTCCAGAGAACTGTCTTAATTAAAAGAGAAATCTCGCTCTCAGGAGATGGGGGTGTTTTAGAGTGTGTAAGGAGTCTGTTCCAAGTTGGAGTCGTGTTCAGTAGTGCCTGACGGGCTGACCTGACTGCCTCGAATCCCACCGGGTGACAGTAGCCCATCAGGTTTTACACGCACCGTCTGACCCTCTCGCTGCTGTCTAGTGTTCGGAGGGTCTGGGTTTGTGCAGAAGCAAAGTCCAAAGGGCTCTGCTGTTTTATGGGGAGCTCTGCCTGCTCTTGTTCCTATCCCAGCTCTGTGCCTGAGCCTCTGGCTGGAGTCAGGGGGCTTGGGAAAAGCGAAGCATCCTGTGCTGCAAACCTGCTCTCATGCTGCCCCCTGCAGACGCAATGGAGGCAGCTCAAAGGGAACTCCAGCCTGGGCTGGACACAAGTTAAGGGTTTTCTTTCTGCCCATCTCCTTCTTCTGGAGATAACATCAAGCATTTAATTGGAAAAAAACCCCAACAAATAAATTAATTGAAATATTTTTTTCCTGGAATTAACAAAACACACAAATAAACTCGCTGCGTCAGTTAAGGGTGTGTTCTGTGAGATCGTTTCCTTTTTCTGTAATTTTTCTTTGCAATTATGAATAGAAAACAAACAAACAAACAAAAAATCAGAAATAACTGAGTTGTTCCCAGTTAGAGAAACCAGTCCAGTTTTGGTCATCACAGAAATGCAAAGCTCTAAAAAATTCATTTGAGAGCAAATTGCTTCAGGAAGGCAAACTATTAATTGTGAAAGTATTAAAAAAATATAGAAGATAGACATCTCAAACTTCAGACATGTTGGGGTTTGTTTAATACAGAA
Organism: Acropternis orthonyx; assembly: GCA_035583155.1. Classification (NCBI taxonomy): domain Eukaryota; kingdom Metazoa; phylum Chordata; class Aves; order Passeriformes; family Rhinocryptidae; genus Acropternis; species Acropternis orthonyx. Next base: position 6,605,784 of record JAWWEU010000158.1, on the reverse strand, counting down.
CTTCAAATTCTAGCAATACAAAAAGGGGTAAACCTGTTCCCCATGTGTCCCATTAGCCCTGTGGTCAGAAAAGACAGGATGGAAGCACAGTTATGCTCCCAATTTACTGCTTCAACAACTCTTCCCTTCTTGAAATGTTACAGGCAGGATGCTCTGGGAGCAATGCATACCTAGTGGTCCAAATATAAACTGAAACAAAGAAACCTTGGCAAGAAAACCAATATTTTAAAGGAATCTTAAGTGGTTGGCAGTTATATTTTGCATTTTAAACTCTAAAATGTGTAAATAAGCTTTTATTATAGTTCATAAAATAAAAATATGCTAGCACTGTTGTTTATGTATTGTAATTGCCAGTGTAAAATTCATACCTCAATTAGTAGAAGTGCCTTTTATAAATTGAAATTAGTTTGGTAACTGTTATGTGGAATAATAAGCATAATTGTTGCTCTTGTTGTTATATAAAATGTTGGGGGGTTTCTCCTAACTGGCAAAAATATAAAGAAATAATACCTTTTTTTATTAACTTAATATTCAACCTTCTTTTGATAAAGAACTTTTGATGTTCTGCTTTGTTAGGTGACTCATGCTGAAACATTTTTCCAAGTTACATCAAAATAGACAAGGCCACTGTCTTCTTGACTTGCAAGATAGGGCTAATTTTAGAATGTACTTTAATGTGAATAAGGAGGAAAAGCTGCTTTAAAATAACTCATTTGAAATTTAAAAAATACATTTAAATTTTTTAATTTCAACTGCAATGAAAAGGTTTCTAAATTGATACTCAGAGATGAAATTTTTTTTAAAGCTTTGTTTAACCCCCAACAGATTATTTTTCTGGTTTATTTTCCCTTGTCTGATTCAGAGCTAAAACTCTTTCTGTATTATTCCCAACCAGTGGCATAAACCAATGTTCTAATTTGTTTTTCCAAGAAAGGCATAAGGCATTTTGGACCTGGGCCTCCTTTTTCTGGAAACCCATCAAACCCAGAACCAGAGAGATCCATTTCTATCATCAATCTATTTTGGATGACACTGCAACTGGCTTTACATGATCTGATTTGGAAGGAAAAAGGGCCAACCTGCAGCCAGGCAGCCCGCTCGGTGTCTCTCCGGGTTTCTTGCAAGGGAGAGCAGCGTGGTGCGGAGGAGGGCTGGGGGCTGAGTGCCAGGCAATAGGTGTCATTCCACTGTTCAGCCACAGCATCCAGCGGAGAGGGATCCAGGGTTCCCAGAGAACAGCAGATTCCCAGCACTCTGGCAACTGAGCACAGGTCCCATCACTCTCCTTCCTGCCTGGCTTCCTTGCGGTGTGGCAGTGACATTCAGGGAACACTGAACAAGTGTCGCTGCTGGAGCACCTGGGCACTGCCTTTGGTCTAATATGGTGTGTTTTCAGCTGGAATGTGTTTGATGGAATGCAGGCAGGGAAGTGATGTTGTCTGGCAGCATGACGCTAGAGGTGTCTATGGGCATGACTTAAGACTTTCAAGAAGTAAGAATTTCTTATTTTTACATTATTTGTTATAAATGACAGAGTACTTTTCAGGTTTATTGCCCCTTTTGTTATTCAGAGCTGAAAAACTTTCTGTAGTATACCCAACTGGTGGCATGAGCAAATGTTTTTATTTGTTTTTCCAAGTAAGACATAAAGCATTTTGGACCTGGACCTCCTTTTTCTTGAAATTTGAGTACTTTGCCATTTGCTAATGATCATTGCACGTGACACAGTAATCCTTCTTGGATAGCTTTCCAGAAGGACAATGCTTTCTACAGGCTTTTCAAGAAGAAGAAAGCTTTCCACTGCTGTTAAGCTAGGTTTTATCTGAGCACAGAAGAGATTTTAGGTAGGTAGGAGTACTGTTTGTGGAGCTGCCTGTTGCACTCAACAAGCAGGAGAAGGCTGGGGCTGCATTTCAGGGCACAGGCTGTAGTAAGTCATTCAGATTTCTTAGTAGTTCCAAACCATTTTGACGTGAAAAGTGCTTATCTTTGCACAGTAGTGGTGAATGAAATAATGCCACCACAACTATAACAGGTGCTTTCCTGTCTTCAGTACAGGAAATCTTGCCCAAAAAGAAACGGCACCAAGGCAACTTTTGAGTCACACCGGCCTCAAAACCCCGTGTGTAGCCCTAACCCTGAGTTCAGCCGGTGTGTTTGCCTCCGTACCAGCCCATGGGTGCCCTTGGGAAGCCTGGCTACAGCCCCTGGCTCAGCTGGATCACCAGTCCCTGCACCTCAACACGAGCACTCAGGGAGGGGCTGGCTTCAGACCTCCTCTTCCTGACCCTCCCTTGCATGAGTGGCTGAAGCCCTAGGCCTTCTTCTCCTAGCCAAGTGCTTATTTTCTGGGCTGAAAGATTTCTGTAATGTAGCTGCTTCTGAAGATTGACAAAAAATGGTATTTCTCTAGTGGAAGGTGCGGACTCCTCACTGGAAGAGCAGTCAACAGGTGTGACTTTGTGGGCACGCAAAGATTGTCAGCTCATTTCACTAACCCCTCTTACCTCCTTCCCATCTGACTTGCACCCGCTAACATTTCTGTGGCTAAGTAAAGAAGGTTGGGACAAGATTTGATCCTCCCTGCGGGTGCGTGGCATGCTGCCGTCGGGAGGCTCTCAGTGCCAGCAGAGAGGAGTGGGCAGATACAGAGAGAAAAATGCTGACTTACAGCAAGTGAGACCCTTGCCACAGTGATGCTCTGCACACAGGCTCTATAGCTTAGTTGGGCTTTTGTGTTTTGGAGGGTTGGTGCTTTTATGTTTGGTTGGGGTTTTTTTGGCGTTTTGGTTTTTGTTTGGTCTTTTTTTTTTCCACCCACACAGAGCTGTCTTTGTTGGCTTCCAGTGCCATCTAGTGGGATGTAATTTTATTTCTCTAGGAGGTGATCCAGTACAGACATTTCGATCTTGTGTATGTGCAGACATTGATTACTTTCTGTACACTGCTGTGTCCTTCAATAACGATCCATTTACAGGCATCTAGCCTCACTTCTGACGTTTAAGGTGCATATAAACTAGAATTTGAAACATGTCATGCAAAAGTACAGAACTATACCTTTGCAAGGAGATTGATTGACAAATATTTCCCTTTTCCTCTAAACACAAAATATGCTGAGTTGGAAGGGACCCGCAAGGATCACCCAGTCCAGCTCCTGGCCCTGCACAGGACCATCCCCAAGAGTCACACCACATGCCTGAGAGCATTGTCCAAACGCTCCTTGATCTCTGTCAGGCTTGCTGCTGTGACCACTGCCCTGAGGAGCCTGTCCAGTGCCCAACCACCCTTTGGGTGAAGAACCTTTCTCTAGTACCCAACCTAAACCTCCCCTGACACAAGTTCAGGCCAATTCTTCAGGTCCTGTCACTGGTCACCACAGAGAAGAGATCAGTGCCTGCCCCTCCTCTTCCCCTCATGGCTTCTGAGAGAACATGTTTTAGGCATTCTAAATTCTAAAAATTCTGAATGCTTGTTTCCACTTGTAAGTACTATTCCAATAGTTGTGCATCTTGTGTGTCTGTGTATCTTTTTTATATGTGGTGTAAAATTTGTATTCTGCCATTCATAACACTTCATGCACTTTGAACTCATGATATAATTTACAGTCTAACCCCTTCTTTTCATTCCTTATAATTTGTAATCTAACCTCTTCTTTTCTTATAATTTATAATCTAACCCCTTCTTTTCTTTTCCAGAAACTACTTTGGTTTCCTCGCTGCTCAAATGGGCTTAAGAATACTGTAAGTAAAATCTTCCTTTTTTTATTTCTTTTAACTTATGTTGATAAAGTAACGTGTGACACCTCAAAGTTTATGGGTAAAGTGTGGATTTGTTGTTAATGTTTTTTCAGCTGTTGACCCAACTCCCTTGGCTTAATGCTCATAAAGATACAACAGAAGTATAAATCCTAGCCCTAGCCTCATTAGTCCTATGTGGGGAGCTTACTTAAGTAGACTTTGTTGGTGTGCCACTGGCTAGTTCTGTATGTTGTCCTCACTTTACCTCTGTTCAGAGGCAGGGGTGAGGCACTGTCTCTCTGCAGGTGATGCTCACTGCGTCCCTGAAGTTTGATAGTGCTGCTAGAATGGAATGCTAGAGCTAGAATGCTCTGGAAATTTTAATTCTCCTAACCATGACACCTGTCCCGCCCAGTTTAGTTTTACAGTCAGTATTGGTGGAACTGGCTGAGATGCTGGTGCTTTCTGCATAGGCTCAATCACACCACCTTCTCTGTGCTAGCCCAGCCACTGGCAGGCACAGGGAGGGGATGAGTTTTTGGCAGCATCATCCAGGTCTTTAAGTGGGAAGGAGAGCATTGCATTGGAAAGGTTCTGTGATACAGCCATGTGTCCTCTTTGCCCTTTTTCTTTATAGGCATGTGCTCCCTCTCTCTCTTTTCAGATAAAAAGGTAGTTTAGGTAAAGCTGGTTTGGTCCACACCATGCTGCTTTGGGATACTTTCTGCATTTGGGCCTTGAGTGGGTGAATGTTTAAACCTCTTGGTGACTTCCAGTCTGAATGGTGAGCACCAAGAGTGTGACTGTTAGCATGTCTGGGGCTTCACAGTCCTGCCTATTGTGCCTAAACCCAGAACTCTGTATGGGCCCCAAAAGGCAGATGTTGTACTGTAGGGCATTGTCTCATGGAGCATCCAAGGCTCACAGAGGAGGCCCTGTCGTGACTGTGGTGATTGGGATGGCCTTGGGGCTGAGCCCATGAAAAGCACTAAAGACATATCTGGCACAATGGAGGGCTCATGCAGAGTTCTTTTACCTTCTCAAATGTTGCCATACACTCCTGACAGAACTCTCAGAGGTGTCAGTCAGAGCTGTCCTTAGGCAGGTGCTGGCAATGCCAGCTGCTTCAAACAGTGCAGTGAGAGGGGTGGTGAGAAATGCTTACTGTGTCTGGAAAAAATCTTTGGTCTTTCTTTGAAATGTATATCAAATTTATATTTTAAAAGACCCATTTTGAAAATACCCTGCCACGAAAAGGATGCAAACTGTGAGTTATGAGAGGCTTAATTTCTGCTACTTGTGCAAATGTGGTACGTAAACAGAAAGTGAAGACACTCCTGTCTCAGTGTTTGCAAGTTTATTACTGATGGCAGAGTAACTGCTGTTCCTGAGAACTTGTGCAAAGAAGATGATAATGCAGAGCTCCAAGTGTTATCACTTTAGATGCATTAAGCTATCTAGACCACATGTGAAAAATGTCATTGCCTACTGAGCAGCTAACGTGCCCATCAGTTATGGCACTAACTGTTCTGTCTTTTGGAAACCAGGGGAGACAAAAATCAGGATCATTCAGGTGGCCTGTAACTGCTTGTTTTTGCACAGTGCTATGTGAAGTGACTGAGCCCCAAAGCTGAAAGTGTTGCAATAAAGGTCTTAAATGGGTTTGCATGCGGAGCAAAGAACACCAAGTGCCTTAAACTTGGTAGCAAGAGATTTTTCAGCATATTTCAATTTACTGGTACGGGTTTTGCCCCACGTAGTCAGTATTCTACTTCTTAAGTGAAAAAAACCCAAAACAAACCAGGAAAAAAATGTGTCAGTATATGCACACTGTATACAATAGATATGTATGTATTTACACAGAGGTGTGTCCCCCCCTCCCCCCCCCATAGCTTGCTTTGCAGACTAAGAACATAGCCATGTGACAGTATGTTGTGGCATCAATACTACATTAGAAATGATAGTCTGCAATGATAAGGTTCAGATTTTAGCTAAGAGCTGTGCATAATTTCAGGGTTTTTCAGGTTTTTTTCCCATCCCAGAAACTCAGTTTCTATGGCCCTGATAATGGCAGCTCTCTCTAGAGGGGGAGTTAGTTGATTTACTCATATAAAAACCCCAGTTGAGGACCTACTCTACCCATCATCTTTCTGCCATGCTGGTTATGGTTTAGGTGTGTTTGGCTATGCAAAGAGCATCCTAAGTGAGGTCAGGTGGGTCCCAGTCACTTGGCTGGCTAGAACTTAGAGATCATATACTCACCATGCTGACTTAGGTGCTCTGTGACCCCTTCCAAGGGAAAGCTGGTCAGATACAGCTTTATGGGCCATAAGATCATGATAGCTGTTCTAGGTGTCTTGCCACTTGGTGTGCCAGGACATTACATTGCTCCATAAATTCACAGAGTAACTAAAGCAGAGTTTAGAGAAATGTGAGTTAGCCTGTCTTTGTGCTTCTAGAAGTGGCTAAAAGGACTGAACAATGCCGTGGCAGAGTCTCTGCAGGCAGCAGCTTGGCAGTAGGCACGGTCCCTGGCACAGGGATGCTCAGTCAGTGGGCAGCACAGGTCAGGTGAGCAGCACTGCTGGGGAGCCCACACTACTGTTGTACATGCTGACAAACCCACCCTAAAACACCTACCTGGAAATACCGAGCATTTTTTCCAGTAAGACCCAACAGCTAAATGCCAGTGGAGATGTCTTGGATCAGACTGTGTCTTCACTTACTGGTATGGAACTCCCAGCTTCTCAGCTCTGGGCACTACCTCTAGGTTCCCCTCAGCCTTATTAGGCCTTAGCTTCAGGATAGAGGGGGTTTTGGTGCACAGACCAGTCATTTCTAGCTGGCTGCAAAATGTCACATACAGTCAGATTTCCAGAGCAGCAGCACTGTTGAGTGGCTCCCCTCATCTCTGAGCTTTCTCTGTAATTATCAGTGACACACTCGCAGTGTCCTGAAATAGTTTTCTAGTAGCACAAAATCTCTGTTGAAAGTTTCATGGAATCTCAGACTTCTTGAAAGTTCAATTTTAACAGTTTTTCCTTCCATGTATCACCAGGCGTTAAAATGTGTGCTTTTAAATAGTTTCTCTTTTATTAAAAATCAACAACAGCAACAAAACCCACGTGAGAGTAATACACGGTAATTTACGTAATGTTCTTAAGTCACCCTGTGGTTTCTAGAGAACAACAAACCATTTGACAAAGACCTTGATGCAAACAACTTCCAAGTAGAAAGAATGACTGGTTCTAGTAAAATCCACTCACTCCCAATATTCCGTTACCTTGAACAGGAGTAAAATGTAAATAAGAACATGACTTGACTCCTCATATTCAGTGATTTTTGGCGTACATGACCATATTAGTTGAACAGAACCTCATACAAGTGTAAAATTCATAGTAAAGATGTCTTTATTCCAAAATAATAATAATAATAATAATAATGTGTTAGCCAGACAGCTACAAAACATCTACACAAGACTTTGGTAAGAAATGTTCATGGTAGCTTTTTCATAATTCCACAGCAAACAAAAACAACGAAGGAAATCTAAAAATGCAATTAAACAAAACTGTTTAACTTGTATGCTGCACACACAGAGTCCTACTGTACACTTGTTAAGCCCCTAACTTTTCTTTTTTTATTAGGTGTAAAGCTTCTACAGTTTGTATATTAGAAAAAAAAAAAACATATGCACAATGCTAAGATCTGATAGTTGAGGTCTACAAAACTGGAGTGACATCTGTGCTTTCAGTTCAGCAGGATTATTCAGGACATCAGAACAATAACAGTTCTCATTTTTATTGACTGATAATCAGTGGCTATTACACTACTAGAAAGTTTACAGTAACAATGCAAGACTTCTACATATTGTATATCAGAGCTTTTTTTTTTTTCTGAATAGAAAATCAACCTCTTATTTTTTCTTCATTTGTTTTTGTTTGTGTTTCTTTTTTTTACAAAATGTAACAAGCTTAAATATTTCTCTTGTATCAAGTTAGAAGAAAGACAAGTGATTTGTAAAATGTTTCAACAGAAAAACAGTGTGAAAAACTGAACCTAAGCAACCCGGTGCAATCTACCTTGTAATTTCATACACTAACAAGGTGAGGAAAAAAATAATTTCCAATGTTCCTAACTTCTATGAGCCTAAGAGAAATGATTGGAAATCACACTGAATAGCCTTCTTAGAGGAGAAAAAAAAAAGATATATGAAGAATCAAATTAGTGAGAACTACAGAGAAAGGAATCCCAGATAGTTTTAGCTGACAATTCTGTGGGCACATTCAGTAATGTATATTTTCTATATACCTAAAGATGTATTTGCACTATATACCCTTTGGCAAAGGGAATACTTAATGGACAAAACAGCTTGATGAACTGGAACAAATGTGAAAATGAAAATGCAACATTGGTTTTAATTGATTATTTGCCAAATCAGGCATAGTTTTGCAAGAACAGCTTTACAAGTGATAAGGGTTGATGAGATAAAATATGGTTCATGAATTCATTGCAGTTTTTTTCCATTCAGGAGAAACTTTCTTCTTCTGCTCCCTGCTCCCTTTGCCCTGGGCTCTCACAGATCCAAGCCTTCAAGACGGTTCTGTTACATATTTTATAGTCAGAGATTGTTTTTCTGAGTGAATGGTCTCAGCCAGGACAGCCTCTGTCAGCTCAGCCACAGCGGCTCACGGGGGTAGGGGGGCCGTGGGTCTCAATGGCAGATGTAGCTGTGCCCTGGCATTGATCACTGTAGCCCTTCTCGGAAGCTATCTGTTTCTTCACCCAAAACACGCTCAGCTGGTCACTCCTCCAGCATCTGTGTAATTCCACTGGTTTTTTTGTTGTTCTTTTGTTTTGGTCATAAAAGGGTGATGTGCAAGGTAAGGTTATGACCTTAGCATTTATGCATTAGCAAGGGACGGACTCGCTGCTATGCTGTAATGGCAGTGCTAGAGAGACATAAACTGCAGAATTTATGAAGAGGCCCAAGAAGCCAAACTATCTGAATTAATATCATTAAGTAAGCCAAGCTGTGCAAAGTGTAAAATGTTTGGTTTTAGCATTAAACCTTGTTGTATTTTTTTTTCTCCTGGTTTGGTTGACTGTGGGCTTGCACCCATTTCATTTAGCAGCAGCAGGAGAGGCTTAACACTGTGGTTGGTTCCACTATTTTCCTGGTCCTTCCTTCATTCCATATCTCCAAAAAGCAGTACAACATGTGGAGTGGGTGGGATGCAGCAGCTGTGGAAGTCCTGAGCAGCCCTTATGGTGTGTTCAGTGGAGAAATGATGATGGGAAGCTCTCCAGTGTAATGCAACCAGCCCATCTGGGTGTACCCTGCCCAGGTACAGGGGGGTAGTGAGAGGATGCCCAGAGGGGTGGTGGAGCTGACCAGCCTCGGTGGGTTCTGGTGCACAGCAACAGGAATGCTTAAAACCCGGGTGTCAGGTTCTCAGGGTTGTGACCAAGTGTTAAGGAAGCGAGTAAATTACTTAAGGCTGGTTTAAAGAGACTATAAAATAAATTTTTTCTCCATTCATTTCTCTCAAGCTTGTTTTAAGAGTTCAGCATCAACAGTCTATATTTTCAGTGCCTTGTTATTACTTCTGTAGAGACATAGGTGTATGCTGCCTTTCCTGGACGAAAAGATAACCCGTAACCTTAACCTCTTATCTTTAATGTTAGATTGTTAAACTTACAGGACAATATTGCATTCCAATAATAAGTGAAGCCCAAGGGTCTTGCTGATTACACCTGATTACACATAGGGCCAAGAGTTAAACTCTGCAGGAGATGGTATGAAATAGCAAATAGAATGGTGAGGAGCTATTTTCTAATCTCCAGCATTCTGTTGATCATTCAAGTGGTCAGGGAGGGCATTTAACCTGGCTAGTGTATCTACAAAGAGGTAAGCCTCACAAATTTAGTAATTTTTAGATTGTTCTATACTCTGAGTAAAAAAAAAGCCATAAATGACACTGCTGTAAATGTATTCTTGTGTCAAGCTGTAATTACCTTTCTAAGAGATTTTCATTGTTTCATTTCAGAGGCTGCCTACCCTTTGCTTGTTGTAAGGGATACATGAGAACCTGGCTCACCCTTTCTCTACCATTTTTGTTATATTCCAAATCTATTTCCCTCTTCACCTGTGATTAACATCCTCATGAAAATGAATTTAATTTTTTAGTGAGTCTCATGCGGAAGACTTTCTGTGATACAGCTGTTGCAACTCTCTGGACCAGTTTCTATTAGTTCTGTGTCCATTTTGAGAGGCAGTTGATAGACCCAAAATAGGAGTATGGAACCTAAATATATGATGACATTCATACATTTTCTTTGTGTGCTGTTTTGACTGTGACTGTGCAGTGGTCAGACATCACTACTGAGCTGCACAAATTACTTTCTTTTTAGGTTTTAAAGAAACAAAGACCAATTTACATGGACCACAGCATCCATGTGACGAAAAGCATTTAGGATTATTATTATTACTATTATTATTTTAACTATCAGCTTAACCCAATAATGTAAAAAGATAAACATGCACCTTTAATATTATTGAACCAGCATTACTGAAATTACTCCTTGGCATAGTTGTGTAATCATGTAGGCACTGCTTCGGATTTTCAGAATCAAATCAAGAGAGAAATCTCCCTCATATGAAACATGTCACTTTAACTTAGTTATGTTAATATGCATGCATCCCATGTCTTTACAAGTAGTATTTCTATATGGCTAGTCCATGTCCACAGATATGTCTGTATTTCAGTTAAGTAACTCATGATGACTTACTCTTTATGCATTAAGGGCTGGCTGGAGTACCAAAGATTTACTCTCAGCATAAATCTGTGAGGAAACATTTATAAAATATTTTTCTTGCACCAGCAAGACTAAAAAGCAAACCACACTGCAAAAATGAAAACTAATATACACTTTATAGTTTTTTGTTGTTGTTTTAAAAACCAAACCAAGGTTGACTTTCCATTTAGCTCAGAGTGCATCACTTGGAACCTTGTGTTTTGTTAACAAGGATGAACATTACACGCCCTTAGCTCCTTTTTGTCTTTGCAACTAGTAAACTGAGTACTTTTGGACCTCTTCTTTACCATCATGTAGCGTTCCTGAATTCCACCTCCACAGAGTGTAGAACATTCTGTCCAAGCAGTCCATGGTTTCAGCCTACAAACTGAAAAATTAAATGATTTGATTATTTTTTTTTAGTAGCAGAACCACCTGTTAAGTATAATCAAGGTGAAATTGTCAAACATTGCGAAAAAAAGCATTAAAAAAGAAAATCACTGTCTACATTAACTACATTATAAAAGACAAATAAAATTAGCAAATTGTTAAATGTCAGACAAGCATGAACCACAGCTTAGCAGCAATTTCTATCCAGAGAATGTAAACTATAGCCAAGGTATTATATTTTGTGACTTGAGGAATCAGTGCTTGGATAATACTGTCCCCCACTGAAAAAGCAGTGCAAGCAGATCTGTCAGAGCAGCCTGGGTCTGAATCACATTACTGAGGTGGAAATTAATTCAGTTTTGGAATTCAGCATTGGATCCAGTAACAAATATTTAAAAAGTTCAAAGGCAACTGGATGTAAAGATTATCACCCAGATCTGCAGAAACTGCCATCAGTCCTTTGCCAGGTCTACATTTTAGATTTTTCACTTTCCATACTTTTGTGTGTAGTTAAAATATTTTTGGTAGTGGGACACGGACAGATGTGACCCTTTCTCCAGGGTGCTCTAAACTTAAGTCACACTTTAACATTATTGCACAGGTTTTTGGTGACAGACAAACACTGAAAGGGGCTATTTTATTTTATTGCTAAACCTTTCCCTAGGCTGAAATGCTGAAGTTGTTCTCGCAGCCTGCAGAGGAGCTGCTCACAAACTCCTGTTACTCAGAAAAGACAAAGAGCCATGAGCACACTACAAAGGGTCTCACACTCACCTGGATATTGCTCACTATCTATATTCTTTTTTGCTTGTTCGCTTCTCCTCTTCTCCCGGGCCTCTTTCCAGCGCCTTTTTTCCATACCTGGGCCTCGCAGGCATTTCCTGACCCGACACTTGGAACGTTGTACGGTTTCTGGGCACGCTGTTCCTCCAAACTGGGGCTCTGTTTTAATCATTCTTGTCCTGATCATATGGCCCTTTCCACATGAGGTGTTGCATTCGGACCACTGGGACCACTCTGTTAGTTCACAGTCGATGGCTGCAAAGAATAAGAAACATGACACAAAAGCCCTGAAGTCTAAATGTAAGGTTGAGAAACACACAGATGTGCCTAAGGAGGTTTTACACCCTAAATACATGAACACAACTTAAGCCTCCAGTCTGCTCAGCAAATGTTTTGAGGCTGCACATCAAAATTTTCTGAGTCCATACCTAGCAGAGTTATTATTTGACACTTTCTTTGATTTCCTTTTCAAGAGTGGTGCTGGCAGATCACTAAAATTACAAAGAACATATAAATAATTCTCCTGTGCCTTCTTCAATTTTTCCCACCCGTATGTCTGTTTTGTAATGAAAAGCTGTTGAAAATTGAGTTATATTTAAAATGAATTTGCTACCTCTGAGATCCAAGCCTTGCTTTCTGGCGGTGTTATGCAATAAGCCATATTCACTAATACCATTATATCTTAAAAGTTTTCATCTTTCAGCACTGCTTAACACTTACAGCCCTAGTGAATAATAATCAAAATGATATTTCACATCATTTAAGAAAAGCTGAATGAGCAATTACAGTGTAAAAGCCTTTTTAACCAACACTTTCTGTGAAAAATAATGTAATTTGTGATAAAACCTCATAAACCAGCTGGCAACAGGATGCTAAAGGCAATCATATCTCATTCACTCAGCAGCACCTTAGGCTATCATCTTTCACAAAGACTGAAAAGTAACTAGAAATTTGCACTACCCAAGGAGTGGGGGATTTTAATGGAGTAAGGTAAAAAAATCATTGCAGCTGTCTCCACACCATCCACTGGCTCAGATGATATAGCAGGTTGCAAAGGGATAAAGTTCACAGATGTACCAAAGGTGGAGAATGCCTCTTTTGTGCTTTTTGTGTGAGCTAAAAGAATAAATCCTGCAAGGGATTTTAACTCTTCTTATCTTCCTTCCTAGCACACACTCTGTATTTGATTAAAAAAATAGATTTTTAATTCTGACTTTTTTCCTATTGGGAAGCCCACAAACAGTTGCTTGAAGTGGTAGTGTGTTAAATATGCAGAACTGTACCCCCAGAGCAATACTGATCATCAAGCATGGGATTAAGACAAACTGAATTTAAGACATGATCATATTCCAGCCCTCAATTGCTGAAAGTCTATAATAATAATAACAATATTTTTTTAAAGAAGGAACAGTTGATATCCCTCCCATCTAAGAAGGGATGCTAACAAATGTGATAGAGTTTTGCCCAATAGGCTGTTACACTTGTAATTGGCTTCCTCCTTCCAGGGAGTTTCCCACACTCACGGCATTCGGGCAGCATGCATTTTTCTGCTTGTTCCAGCTCCTCATTGCAGTCTCCAAGCTCAGCAGCAGATTTCAGCATCCTTTGCCGGGTTCTCATTCCCTTCCCACATGTTACACTGCAGTCACTCCATTCAGACCAAGGAGAGAGTAGGCAGGGGATGGTATCTGATACGAAAATAAAAAGGTAGTGAATTCTTGTTATAAATATATTATGAAGGTATAAGTTCTGAAAGTAATACAGGTGGGAAATGTACTATGTCTTATCTGTCATCAGCCAATTTTACTTTCTTCTCACAAACCAAGTGATGTTGCTGAAGAAGCTCAGAAAACACTATATTAAATTGAAAGATTTGCTTGATTTTAATACTTTTTCTTTGCTATCTTTTTCTATAGCTTATTTGTATCTGCAGAGTCTGAGTGAATCTGAGGAATAAATACTTTAAGAAGCTATGTTTCAAACACAACTCATACAAAAAACCTCCGGGACTGTTGCACTGTGGATAGGAGTGGAAGCCAAATTAATTTAATCTAAAATGTGAAACTTCCATATTTTATCTATCAAAAATATTTTTAAACTTATCTCTTTCTTTGATGAAAATCTTGACATTTCTTAAGAAATTAAAACCAGTATTAATAGTGACAGTAAGGGTGAGACTGGCTGACTGCACATAAGAAGAACCACGATTTCTGAACTTTTCATGGGCTAAAGGAAGAAGTCACTGTTCTATTTGTTTTATTGTATCCTTATTACTAAATATACCTTTTATTCCATAACTTAAGGTTGTTTAAGTATGGCTTGCTGATATACACACCACTGTGTGAGTCATACAGTAAGAGGATACCACTGAACACTTTTTTACTGGTGATCTCATCCTGACGGTGAATGTGGTACTTAATTCACATCCCCTAAGAGACCTAATTTTAAGGAGAAGGAGAAAAAGCAACATTGCCTCTAGTTTAGCTGTGTCCTTTGTGTGCTGGAACAATGTGCCAGAAATGATGCCTCTCTGTAGCAGAGGAGATAAACTCCTGGACACTTACGGCATTCAGGCATCATGCATTTCTCTGCCTCTGTAGTTTCTGCCTTGCACATGGATCCATCAGCAGGAGTCATCTTGATCATCCTGTGCCGTCTCTTCATCCCTGTGCCGCAGCTAGCACTGCATTCATCCCACTCACCCCATTCAGTGACAAGGCAGCTGCTGGGAGCTATTCAAAGTGGACAGAGAAAATTGTTCATAAGTAGGGCTCATATAAAAAATGGTTTGGGCAGTGCTCCTGTGATTGGCTGGATTTTGTAAAGCTAAATAAAATACTTACAGCATTCTTCATTTACAATACACTTCTCAGTCTCTTCAGTAGGCACTTTGCACATGGAGCCATCCTCAGGGAACTGTTTTACATATCTCTCCCTAGATCTCGTTCCCATTCCACAGGAAACACTACAGGGGGACCACGTAATCCAGTCAGACATCATGCAAGTGGAACCATCTAAAATACAGAGAGCCGTTTCAATTGCAAGTATTGATAGAATTGCTGATAAACCTCTAGCTGCCCATTTGTCTGCAGCATCACATTTATACTGTCTTTCACACTGTCCTCTCCTCTATTGATTCCTTTACTCCTTTTCTTTATACTTCTGTGTTCTTCTTGCACTGACTCAGCTGAAATGCAGAATTGCCCACAGCCAGCTTCAATTTGTGTTCTTCAGTAATTATCCCTCTGTTTGCCATCACTGAAGCCATACTACAGCAACCAACAGACTTAAAAACTTTAAAGGAAGAGAAAACCCTACAAGACGTTCTTCTCCACCTTTCATTCCCTGATTACCTTCATCACTGCAGCCTGGACCCATGCATGGCTGAAAATCTTGGGTATCTGGGCAGGGCACACTGAGGTCCAGTTGAGCTTTCAGCATCCTCTGCCTCATCCTCTTTCCCTTTTCACAAGTAGAAGAGCTGCAGGCTGACCATGGGGACCAGTTTGAATATATGCAGGTCTCAGGGGTATCATCTAAAAAGTAAGGAAAGGCATTGAATGTTAAAAATAGTCTTCCATTTACTTCCTTTACTTGGCTGATTATCACTTAAGATTCTAATAGGATACATTCTTTCCTTCTGCATTCTATCTTCTTTTTAGCCCAGAAGAAAAAAGAGTTACCAGTTGACAACTTTCATTAAAAAAGAATGATTTTAATCTGAACCCCAAAAGGCTTCTCTCTTTTATCACCTGTATTATTATTGTCATCTTCTAGGTATACATACAATTTTTTTGCTGTATAAGGAAAGGCTAACAGTAGACAGCAGAAGAGATTAAAACCTAAATGACTTTTTGACACTGAGTGGAATTTTTGCTTCTGAGTCAGTTTTGTTCCTTATCTACAAATGACAACAGAGAATGAAACAAAATATAAATGAATACTGCACAAACTCATTTAAAATGTACCTTCTTCTTTTTCCTCCGGTGCTAGATCTGCCACAATATCATCTATGTTATCAGGGACGATATTGCACTGCTCCCCCTGCAAAAGAATTATGGTGGAGGTTGAATACAGGAAACTCATACATGAATGCAGAGAGAGGGGCTAAACCAATACACTGTGAGGCACTACTGCATCTGCAGCACCTTTTTCTCTTTGAATTTCTAGGCTTACATAAAGAAAATCCCCAATTAAGCAGATGCAATAATAATCAGAAGTAGGAGAACTAATACCTTAAGACAATTTTAGTTTTTTCTGCCATTAACTTTGTTGTGGGTAGGTTAAGGAGCATAGATTTGGAGGGAAGGGAGAGGAAGGATTAATTTTTTGGTTTATGAAGTGGGTATTTTTGCTTGCTTGAGAGTTTTACATGTATATTATACCTTGCGTGCAATTCTCTCAATGACAACTCTGGCTACCAGCTTGATAGATCCTCCTTCTGGATCATAAAATGGACTTTGGGGATGATCTAAGCTTGTAAGTGGTCTGATCTTCTCCTGAGGCACCGTAGGTTTGTTAGGAGACTGCAATTAAAAAGAAAAAAAGTTTAAAAAGAAACTAATAATTAATAACACAGTCTACAGAAATTAAAACTTCTCAGAAATGCTAAATTACATCATTCCAATGCAAGATGAACTTGGTACATTCACACTTAATGGTACATTCATATTTAATGGTAAGAGGGTTTTTGGCTTGTTTGGGTTTGTGGGCTTTTTTTGTTGGTTTGGTTTTGGTTTTTTAGTTTTGTTCTGTTGTTGTTGTTATTGTTGTTGTTTTTTGTTTTGCTTTGTCAGTAAGGACTTCTCTAATACCTCACGAAGCACACCTGAAGCTGGGTAACAAGATGCATGCCTTATTGTGTGATTAAATAACTACATTAATTAAAAAAAATAAGGTAGTCAATATGCCCTCAGAGCTGTATTATAACTGGAGAAATTCCTTAGCTTCTAAAGAGGCCGGGCCTGAAAGTCAAAAACAACCATCTCTTGTCATCTGACATGGGAATATGTGTCCTATTTGAGGGTGGGACTAATCTAGTCTCACTTCAGCTGTCTGCACTGCCTGCACAGACACACAGCGTAGGTACATGTCACCTGTGGACACCCAATCTGTTAATTCACTTGACAGAACTTGTTTGGTCAAAACCAGGACGTTACCTGAGGATGGTCTGTATCTCTTCCTAGACTGAGAGAGTGATGGAGACAGGGAAAATAGATGATTTTAGAGCCTCACAGTGACAAGAAATTGAGTTTCAATCTTTGCTGTAAGGAATGGTTATAGTTTTCTGTGCCAAACAGAACACTTGGCATTGGATTGAAACAGTCTGAGGCTCAGGTTGATGTGGCTGCTGCTGGCACACAGATCTGTATCAAAGGGGCTGGACACCTAAATGCTTAGTTTTAAGCAAACTAAGTCATCCATGTATTCAATAGGTGAATGTAAGAGTGAACGTGAGTAGGAAATTCTTTACTGTGCGGGTGACCACGCACTGGAAAAGATTCCCAGAGAGAGGTGGAGTCCCCCTCACTGGAGATATTCAAGAACCATACACAATCCTATGCAGTGTGCTCTGGGCTGACCCTGCTTAAACAGGGAGGTTGGACCAGATGACTCACTGTGGTTCCTTCCAAACTTACTCATTCGTGATTCTGTGGTAATAACATCCCAGGTGAATGTAATATTATCCCATTAATAATAATGCTGAAGTAATTCAGACAAAATGACTGACAGTAACTGTAGCTAGCATCTGTTTAAAGGACTTTTAATTCATTATAAGAAAAATTTTTCCTAGAGTAGTATAAAGGCACGTACGACATCACCATAGATTAAACAGCTTTCATTCTTCAATGCTTTAAGGTGATATATTTGAATACATTACAAATAGTCCCTATACCTCATAGGTAACGCCACTGTCCGTGCCAGCATCCCAGGGGATTAAATCCTGAACGACTTTCTGGACCCAGCCACAGTCCTTGGTGCAGAGGTCTTCGGCAGAGAGCCCCACGTTCCAGTCGGGGCTGGGGCCGAGCATGGTGAGGAAGGACATCAGGTGCCGGTGGCGATCCACAGAGAACTCAGCAGAGGGAGCAGCTCTCCTGCAAATCCAGAGGAAGAATATTAATAACTGCATCCAGCTTTGCTGCTACAGGGAATTCAAACTGGTGCTTCCAGCTGGGAAATACTGAACCCTGATATGCCGCTGTGTCTGGCTCATGGGGTGGAGGAGCAGGGCAGGGAGAAGGGTGGCTGCTCAGCACGGCTGAGTCCCAGTCTCTGTAAAGCTTTGGCATGACTCTAGAGTTGCACTTCAATGGGTGAAAGAGATGCAGCAATACAGAGCTGCAGTTTATTTCTTAGTGGTATAGCAATAAAAAATGCATCACAACACTTACAAACATTAGGACCAAAATATCAGAGAAAACCCTGGGACACTCACTGATGGCTGGGGATACTTTTTGTCCCCCTCCCAAAAATATAATGTGAGTTCTAATGCCAAAAGTTCTTGGAAGTGCTACTGTGTGTGAAAAGCACTCACTAATAGAGTTTTAGTGCTCATGTAAGTGAGAGATTAAAGGCCACTGCCAGCCCTAGAGAGTTCAGCCAAGACTTTTGCAGACCTCTGCCAGTGGCTGTGAAAACGCCTCTATTCACCCAGCCTTTGTGAGCCGTTCCCTCGGGAAGAAATCTGCTGAATCACGCAGTGCTCTGCGATGCTGAGGAGCAACTACCACATCCCTATGCAAATGGAAATAAAATCAGGCCTGACTGGAGGCTTCTGTTCCCAGATGAAGAGCTGGACCTCTGTGTGGCATATTTCTCATGAGCAACAACAAATGCAGAATTATTTAAAATATTATTTGAAATATTATTAAAATATTATTTTGGTAATTTTGCCCTACCAAATACTGGTCTGATGTCAGCCCAGGTTTTCTTCAGCTACAGGACTTAAGTAAGTAGAGTCAAGTCAAGTTGTCTTTGGATTTTTTTCTAATTTTGTGCTCCACGGTTTTAGAGCATCTAAAATCCACATTTATTTCAAACATAAGGGGGTTTGACAGTGTTATTTAGCTTTCCTTTTTTTGGTTACATAACATATAATAATGCATACACATGCATAATAGTGTACCTACACTGTTCTATTGTAGTCATAAGGAGTTTATTCTTCTTATAAATGCTTGTATACCTATAAAAATATGCTATTTCATTTGTGTATTTTTTCTGGCTCAAAGGGCTCTCAGCACATTAGAAAAAAACAGAACAGCCCCAAAGACAATGACCTTGAGTAGATATTACACAGTTTCAAATCTAAGATATCTAAAAGTTAGCATATCTAGTTCCCTTTCAAGAGGCAAGTTTCAGAAGCAGGCAGTTGCTAATGGGTAAAATGTTCTGGCCACTTTTGTTCCGTAATCTTTAGAAGTTGTTTCTTACTTGTAAATTATCTCACACTGAATTAAAGACTCTGAGAAGAAGAGTTGATAAGTATTTGATATCATTAATTCTGCCTTTGCCAAAAAGTAATGCAAATGAGTTATTTTTGCCCCCCATGAGACTTAGAAGTCTGATTTCAGTTTGTCTAATGCAAAGTAATAAAATAGTGAATGACTATATCAACATCACTTTGTGACTAGAGTATCCTGTATATATTTGTCAAGCACATTGCAGAGATTAGTCTTACAAAACCTGTTAGCTGACTTCAAGTAACTAAAGGATTTACTGCATGCTAAGGATTTTTAAGTTTCCTTGCAAAATTTGATTTCAAACAATACACAGCAACAGTCTAGGCAGTACACTGTAAAAATAACAAAGAGATGTGTGTTTGGATACCTGGTCTTTAGATGGAGAGTATGTCTAATATGGATACTGCAGAACAGAGATATAGGTCAGCAAGGGCAGTGCAAAGAAAGGAAGACACAATTGTACCATTTAGAGGCAGAGGGTTGGGATTCACTTGACAACTTTAGACACATGGTGACGGAAACTTTTGTCACCTATTAGTCTTGTGAAAGGCACATACAATTAAGGCTTTGAATGCTTTCTTAGGAAAATTAATATTAATCATGATATCAATATATTTGTGTATTTAAATTAGAAGAGTATTTAAATTCTGTATCAATGTTGAAACTGTAAAGAAACACTTCAGTAGGAGATAACTCTGCCTACAAACTTTTGGATGTGTTAAATGGTATCAGTAAACTTGAGCCTCCCAGAATTTTCCAATTTCAGAGCACGCTGCAAAAATTACCTATCTTAGACAGACAGGTAGTGTTATAGCCATTTCACTGTATTTTATCCCATCAGAGTTTAACACAGAAATGTGAAGATTAGTAGTGCACAAATGTTCTCTTCTCTTCCTTTCTCCACTCCAATGCAGACAGGTACCCAGTGCACACACACCTTGGCTGCAGTGCAGCACAAAGTGCTAGGCTGGACATTGGAAAACATGTTATATGCAGTTTAAGAATTATATATATAGCTATCATATATATATACACATATATATATACATATATATATATATATAAAAAAAAATATATATAATATATAAACATAAAACACAGTTGATGCACTTGCTACTTCTATTAATTAATTTCTGTGTGGCTACTTCTAAGCACTATGAATACAAAAATTTGACCAACTGTTGTATAGTGTTGCTCAACATTCTGAGTCCTTCTTGAGTTGCTACAATTAAGGAGAAATTGGCTGATCTAAGGCACCATCTGTATCTGCTACCTGAGTGTAGGGAAAGGCACTGACCGGGCTTAGACAATTGAGAACTCTGGGGGATTTTGTTTGGGTTGTTTTTTAATAATCTGACAAATTTCAACTGTTCCCAGTATCCACATGAAGGATGGATTTATGAAGTTGGCAGGAACCTAAATCCTTCATGTGTACCTCAGCAACACATCTGGCTCAAGCATCCTAAGACTGCGCTATGGAACCCCATGAAAGAAACCAGTGCAAAAATGTGCTCAGTACTCCCTAACCCCAAATTTCTCATTTCTGTACTGTCAACACACTGGATAAAATAGGAATTTGGATCATCTTCCTTCTCTCTTTAAATAAAGGCTTTGAGATTTTAAGATAGTGTTCTTCCATGGCAAGTTGAGTATGTTTGGTAAAGCCCACAGGAAAGCCTAAAGTTTGTAACCAACTGATGTGAATTTGCAGTAAGAGACAAGTATGCCCCTTTTCCTTCCCCTGCTCATATACATGCTTAAAACCAGTGGCAAATAGAGACTGCAAAGCAAATCCTAAACATGAGGTAAGTGTCAGATGACAACCTTGAGAGCCCCACAGGGTGGGGGAATCCTGCTTTCGTTGACTGAAGCAGACAGTACTTTTCCACTGCAAGCCTGAGCAGCCCGCTGGCAATTCCTGTCACATAGTAGAGTGAGGCAAAGTACTAGGCAGTGTCCTGCATCCTAATGTTTTCTATTTCTTTTATTTCTATTCTATTTTTGTTAACATAATTAGGATCTCCAGCTATAAGAATGTTGTATACTGAGCAGTGTAAGAAAATGGATCTTTTTTTCCTTCACTGTTTTGTGTGGGTGTGTGTGTTGTGGCATTTTGGGTTGTGGGTTTTTGTTTAGTTTGTTTGTTTGGGGTTTTTTTTCTTTTTTTTTAAGGCTACAAGAGGACAAACATGATTTTGCTTTACAAATTTTCTCCCTAAGTGACAATCTAGGTGCTATCACTGCTGGAGGTGGGGGTTTAGAAAGCCTTTGACAAACCAACAGAAAACTCAGCCTGCTGCAGAACATATTTTTGAGTGTCGAATCAATATTGTTGTGTTCTGATGAGGTCCCTGAGAAAAGGTAACAGAGCACACACAAGGAAGGTGGTTGTGTAGTGTTACTGGACAGAAATAGCAAAAATCACATTTAGTAGAATAAAACTTTGTGGTTACTTTTGGTTTAATATTTGATTAACATACAAGTAAAAGAAGAAGAAAAAGGGAGCATGAGCATATACTCTTTTTTTTTTTCTAGGATGCTAACTAGCTCAAGAAGTAAGACCACTCATAGGGCTGAGCTTGTACCACTGGAATCAATGTGCATTTAGCTACAGGATGCTACATGTACTGTATTCATGTAAGCAAACTATTTACCTCACCCATGCATAAAGAATTTTACAGCAACAAAAAACCTGATCATAAAAGGACAAATTTGAACATGAAGGGCATCGATATTTCCACTGCAAAGTTCTGTGTAGTTCAGAGACTCTCTTGCTAGCTGTTAAACTCCCCAGGCTGGCTACTAGAGATGATTTTAGCTGTGGCAGCACAAATGCAAATAATTCTTTCAAATAAAGTAAACCAATGTATTAGAGACTTGTTTTGCAGCAGTGGAGGAAAAGCCAACAGTCCAAAACATCTTCAGAAATACTGAATTTGTGCAGTGCTTCACCACTATCCAAGTTCTGACTTGGTTATAGGTAAAAAATAATGTGATTAGGTGGGCATTTTAGAGAGAACAGGGGAGTGTAAAATACTCATTTTTATGATAGCCTTTTGAAATTAAATTCTAATTCAGGTAGTCTTATATATTTTATGCTGGAGAAAAAAAATCTGGACTATACCATGGAGTGAATAACTATATGGAGTGTAAAGTAGTTTGAAATAGCTTATACCTCTGCAGGCTTTTTCACAGAGCTGTATTAAGGTGTAATCATCCTAAACTCATTATTATAGACTGGATACTAGATTCATTTGAGTATACCAGGTTCTGATATCACTTGTGCTCAGGATAAAATAGTAGCCTTTTCAGATAGGAAGAAAAAAGTGGAAACAGCAAAGAAACCACTCTGAGTCTGATGATTGTTGGAGGTGGGTGGTAGCTGAAAGCACTGTGGGCCACATTGCCATTGGTTTAGTGTCAGTTCTAGGTGGTGCTGATGATGGGAAAATACTATTTTATTCTAAGTTAAGAGTTCAGCTGATTATATGACCATAAAAACTCAGTATTTTTGGAAATACTAAATGAATTGCCTATTCCACCCCTAGTAGGCAAAAGCAGCATCCTTCTTTTTTAGAGACTTACATTGCATCACATCCAAACTTTCCAGGATGAGCATTCTTATTTATTCATCTTTAGTACTTTCTGCTATTGACACAAATAACTTTATGAGCATGGAAACACACTTCACAGTCTTGAACTTCCAACTCTGCACCACCTGCCTACCAGCAGCACCTACACAACATCTGTGTTATGGAATAAACTTCAGAGACATAAGATCCTGAAAAGTGAACTAGCTTCAAAGAAAAGAAAGGAAGAAAATTAAGACCTAAAATTGAATGGAAAATGCTCTCTTAGATGCCTGAAACTAACAGAAAAAAATTAGATGGCATATTTAGATGAAGTATTATTAAGAAAACCATTTAGGAAGTGATGGAAAGGATTAGTACCTCTACATGGACAAAGTTTTATAGACAGCTATCAACACCTGAACGTAAACCCAGAACTTCAGAGTTGCACAGAAGAAGAGGGAGAATCCTTCTTAAGTTCAGCTTAAATGCAGGTCAGGTAAGCACTTAAGCTAATGAATAATTTAAACACGTGCATGCCCCAAAAGAGCCAGGGAAAGGAAAACTGCAATAACATGAACACTGAATCAATGAAATGTGACTGACATCCACATAGAAAGTTGAAGAGCACTTTAATGCCAAGCTGTGCCTCTGAGCACCAAATCAGAGGAGGTGACAGTAAGAGTTCAGCTATTTTATGTCATAATGAAAGAATGAAGAAAGCCACAAAACTAGTTGTAGCGGTTGGACTACAAAAAGGCCTACGTAACAGCCTCTTACCTTGGTGTATGTAAGCTCTTAAACTGCGGATGTTGCCTACAAGCAGCTAAAAGGATATGTTACTGCATATCAAACTAGGGAATTATATCATTACCACTGACATTTAAACCACTCATCGGAACAAATGTTGCTTTAAAATAACATTAATCTCAGTATTTTAAAAAAATATTACAAAAGGAAGGGACTTTGTGCAGTTCATCTTTCAGACACTTTCACACCTTTATTACTACTGTAGCATATCAGCTATTTGATCTAATCCCTTCATTCATCAGGGCTATACCTTTTTGATATAATTAACAAATGTGAACAGGCTTTCTACACTGGGGGGAAAAAAAAAATCTCAAATTAGGATTGCAGTTTCTGAAACTGCTGATTGTCACAAACCATTTAGGTGTGGTTATCCTGGATGGTGCTGCCAAAATTTGCTCCTGCTTGGAATAACTTTGGATTGCTTCTTAGGTCACTTACTGAGCATTTACAATTAAGCCGTGTTTCAGGAATCACTGGACAGATTCAGGAAACATGTCTTCTTGGCTATCCAGGAGTTTTGGGGCTACAGATTGTCTGCCCAAAGTAATTACAGATGTATTTACCAAGGAAATCCTCAGGGGTGTTGTAAGAGCACAGTTGCTTTGTGTCTATCCCCTTTTTCAACCTTTCAATCTGCAAACCATGCCCTGTTTGTCCTGAGAAATAGCAGTGACAGATCAGTTCTTCAGCCCAGCATAAGAAGCATCACAGCCAGATGTCTGATCCTTTCCTCTCCCATTAACAGAATCAGATAAACAGGGGAGATTTATTTATGAGTCTGTGTTAGCAATGAACTCTAATTTGCTCTCAATTTATTCTGAATATTCGATTACAGCAAATATTGCCTTTTAACAAAAAATACCATGGTGCTATTCCTTGGAATATCTAAAGAATGTAGCTACTCTTTCAAAATCCTGTAAAAAAATTTAAGCTAGCATTGCTTTGCTTTTCAAAACCATTTAATTAGCAAATGTCATAAGACTGGAATTTTTCCCCAGTCCCAGTGTAATCTCTGAAGATGCTCAACAACACCTTTATTAATACAATATGCATTCCAGTTCATTCAGCATATCTATCCATCTAACATGCACATGCATTTTGGCATCTAGAGATGTGAATTAGACAAAATGTTTAATTATCATTGCATTAATAACAATGCAAAGGGATAATAAGTGGAAGTTTGAAATTTTGCAAATAGATTTCTTTTCACTAGAAATTTAAATGGTAAATTGTTCCAGTTACTTGGTGACTATTTACACAAGAATGAGGAGTCAGGATTAGTAAGTAGGCCTGTAATTGCAAGAAAATAATGCTTACTTGATTACTCACAAAATTATAAAGGGAAATTATTTTGGCTTAAGGAAAGACAACAGATGGTTGGGAAAAAATCATAAAACAGTAACTACCAATGGGAGGAACACGTACAGAAAACAAAAGCAAGGACAGAATGGGATGAGTAAGTTTGATTTAACTGGACGGCCATTAATTTCCATGAACAATTAGTAGAGAGTTCTTGCAATGATTGTTCTTAGTCAAATCTTTTCTATGTTTTAATACTCAACTTTTCCCCTTGCCTAGTGACATTTGAATTTCAAGTGAAAAGTAAATGGTGACAGAAAATGGAACTGCCATATGTGCTTGCTCTGACAAAAAAAAAAAAAAATCCATAATTATTTTTTTTCTTTTCTAACAAACACATATGTTCTTACTTAGGGGGGTTTTTTGAGATTGAATTATGAATTTCCTAATGTGGGTGTCAGACCATCTGTCAGACAATGAAGTTTCCCTAGGTCTCAATAATACACATAACACTTAACACAATTCTTTTTATAAGCATAACATAGTTTTGTGATTAGTTTTTTTTTTTAGTCAATGCTTAATAAATGTATATAATTATAAATAGTACTCAGGTAACATGGTGCTTTACAATAGCATGTGACTGCACACTAAGAGAGGTAGAAATTTGCGGTCTTGAGCTGTTGATATACAACTCAACAGTATTTTGTCCTGTTGTCTGTGAAAAAAATAAGAGACTATTACTTTCTCATGTAAATGGAGCTTTGTAGAGACACTGATATGGAATAACTATGTTGTAAGGGCAGCATATGTTGTTAGGTTTGCTCATTCTTGTTACATTCCTGAAATATTAATTGTAATTCATATGATTAAAGCTTTTATTTTGTATTAATTATCCAAATATATACATGCATTTTCAGCTCAATCACACCCAATCTCAAATTTAGATGAGTGATAAACACTTGCAAAAATATATATTATTTTATATGGATTTTTAAAAAATGTGGTTTGTCTGATATCTACTTCAAGTATTATTTTGTTGAAACAAATATTTCCATTTTTTGGATAAAATTTAGAACTTATATTTAAAGAAACCCTAAAAACACTAGATAAACTTTGTGTTTTCAATGTGAAACAATAGATTTACCATTTAGATCCAATTTTTACATGAACACTTTCATTTCGAAGTCAAAACCTTTTAACAAGAGTGTTTTAATTAGGTCTGCTGATGGATAAACTGTTCATTCAAAATAAATTTCTCCTGCATCCAGCTGTCAGGAGTTTACTGACACATCTGTGAAGCTTCCAAAGTCATCCAGGTGGGGATCACCTCATGGATTAGGGTCCATAACACATCAACAACATGGAGAAATTATATACAGCAGGAAGGAAGGATACACCACAGGAAATTTTCTGACATAAAATACGGTTTAACCATTAGCCAAATGCAGAGCTGGAACACTCAGAATTATTTCACAGCTCCAGAGAAGCCTGTGATAGAAGCCACAGCTGACTTTTTCCTCGATTTGTTTCCATGTATTGGATTGTCCTTTATGCGTTACTGTTTCTGATTAGACTGGGGATTAGAATTCTATTTTTGACAATATTAAACTTCACTGGATGAATCTCAGTTATCTATAAAATCACAAAAGGAGAAAATAGCTGAGCTAGACACACCATCATGTTGCCATAGAAACAAGAGACTCTGTCTGGTCTTCTCGTTCCTGTCATTTTGTACACAAAATCTCCAAACTTTGAAGACGCTTCCTAGTACTATATTGTCATTTTTGTGGAAGGAAACTTCATTTACATCTGGGTTCACAGATACTTTTTAGGATAGACAGAACAATGTGACAGTAGGAGATAACAAGAGAGATAAGGATGCATGGGGAGAAAAAAACGCCTTGAGATTTACAGAAATAAAAAGTAAAGACACATGCTGTAGTGGCATTATTGAAATAAAATGTTGCCATACAAGAATAAAAATAGCTCTAAGACATCATATTTGGGAGTGGGGGGGAAGCAACAGAAATCTTTGCAGGCCACCATCATATTCCATTCCTGAGGTGCATGTCATCAAACAATTTAAGTTAATATGACTTTTAACTGGAAGGCTTAAATCATACATCCACATTCATAAAAAATTACACTTAAAAAGGACAGAGCTACCAGAACATCATATTTTCATTTCTTATTGGTGTATCTCTTTGCAGTGGTAGGTACCATAGAATGCCTAGAAAGTTCTGCAAGAATTAATTGTTACTACCACAGTTTATTACTAACTAGGTCTTTTGAAAATCTACACCAAGAAATATTATTTATTAAAAATTACACCCCTGTTCCCTTGTGAGCAGTTGGCCATGAAACCTGAGTATTTTACAAAGCATTTTCATCATCTCCACATTACACTCTGCGAGAAAGCATTTTTCCCATACAGCTATGACAAGGCATCTCATCCGAAAAATTGAGGACATAAATCTGAACAAGATATTTACTTTCATTGAAGTGCTTTCCTTTCTTCTACAGATAATGTATTTTTCCTCTGAGAACTGGCTTTTTTTTGCCTTTGTTATATTTCCTGATAATGCTTTTATTTTAAAGAAGCTAGTTTTTAAGAAAATCAGTTTGAATTTGACCATTTCTTAGTTTTAGGACTTCAAGATAAATTTTTTTCTACTTGTAATCAATACAAGGAAAATATCACATATTGTTGGATCCCTAAAGAATGAACATTCACATTTACATCTGTCTATGTGTTATATAAATTCAAGTCCTGATTATATGTTGCAAGAGTAATACTGCCAGCCATGACGAAGCATACAAGTGCCAATTCATATGTGCTGCTTTCCTCCACTTCTTCCTGCAGTTTCACCAAAATAGCTCACTTTTAACTATTAAAAATTGTTTTGTGTTCCAAAAAGCTTCAATCCAAAAATGTTTCCCCCATCAGCCTGACCTCTGCACTCTGATTTTGTTTTCACTGTCTTCCACCATGGCTTCTGCAAAATTTTTGTTCATCTATTTATGCTTTACATGGCATCTCTGATAAGGTCAGTTTTTGAAGAAATAATGAGGTACCAGATGTTACCAAGCAATCACAGGAATACTGAGATCTCTGTACATTCATTAAACTTGGTCAGATGCGAATGAGTTTTTCAACTCATTGATCGTCAAGCCATTTTTCCGAAGGATGGTAGTACAAGACCTTAATCAATAAACAGCTATTACAGCATTCTAAACATAAGTAAAACATTGAATTTTTCTCTAAGTTGGCATTAAATTTTCAATCTGTGTACTTAGCATTCAGAGAAATTAAACCAATTGAAAACAAGGTATTGTAATCAGTATCATAAAAGGTGGACTACTGATACATAACATTTCTGCATTTTCCACTTGTTAGATAAAAGAGTCCATTGGTCAAATTCATTCAGACAAGAAAACAATTGAGCATGCTATTTCTCCCTGTTCAGGCAATCCTGAAATCACTTTCTACTACTCTGTGCCAGCAACGAATTGCAAGGTATAACGACACTGCACAGCATCCTATAAGAGCACGGAGGGACAAGTATCTCTGGGTGTTTCAGGTGAGATGTACTTCTGAGCTGAATTTCCCCCTGTGCTCTGGTTCGCATCCTGGACCATTCTCAGAGTGCAGAGCTGCTTTCTTTCTGATCAATCCAGCCTGGAGCTGTTCCTCTGTGCTCCCGCTGAGAGCAGACAGCCACATTCCATGTGGCTGCCCAAAGCAATGTCCCATCCCCAAAATTTGTCACTTCTGAGCCCTGTTTCACTCTACAGATGTGCTCCTGCTGCAGCCTATTTTGTGACAGATGCAGGCAGCTGTTCATTATGGAGACTGCTCGTGGTTATAAATACATACACTATAGAGATTGTAATGCTTTCACCACAGAATTAAAGCAGGGTTTTACGTTTAGACAAGACATACCTCACACAAAATCTTTTTTAAATATTCCCAGGGCGCCTATTTAAGGGAAAATATGGGCCATACAATACAACATTACAACTTCTGTTCTTATAAAAGCGTAGATGTACTTGGAGAGAGTCACTGAGAGAATTTAAAAACTACTTTCAAGCATCTCAAAATTTAAATCAACTCATCTGTCAAGAGAAAAGCACATCATAATTCTTATGAAAAAAAATTATTTTCTTTTTGGAAAACATAAATCCAGTGAGATGTCAAATATAACCACATTTCACTCATCCCACTTCATTACAATGGCAAGTCACTGCGAATGAATTTGTAACTCAGACAGTTCATCAGCCTATTCCTTGTTTCAATTCTTCATGCTTTAGCTGCTGGCAATTTTATATCCTTTTATTTTCAGTCATTCATGATGACTTGTTATCAATGAGATGGGCTTGTACACATTTAATTATTTCTTTGCTAGAAGTTTTCTTTTCCTGGATGCAGCTGCTATTGACTGAAAGGCACAGCAAAGCTGCTGTTACAATGGCAGTGAGTAGTTTGGTTTTCATGGCTGAGTTCCCAACCATGTAATGTTCACACTGCTTGGTCAGAGATCTGTTGCTATTGTAAGCCACTAGCTGCAGTTAACAACAAAAGCAATTTTTGCCCCCAGCAATCCCTACAAAGGTCATTAGAATTTGCTTCAGGCAACAGTTGAGCACCATCTTAGCAGTGCAGTTATATTTAATTTTAATTTTAAATCAATTATTCTTTTGGAACTGTTCATGCTGTCCACTTCACTGTATGGAGAAAAGCACTTGCTTTTATAACAAGAATTAACTCCACTCACTTTTCTTTGTTAAAAGAAACCTAAAGGTAATTCAACCACCGGCATGTCGTAAGATATTCAATAGGTTAAATCCAGCCACAGAAAGATATACAAACTTGAATGGCAAGAAAATGCACAAACTTTACTAATTTAAAAGTACAGAGGACCTGGAAGAGAGATGAATTCAGAACTCAATTAGGAGAAAAGGTTTGACAAGCATGCAAGAGAAATGAGCACTATAAGGAATGTAAGAAGTAGAAATAAATAATAAGCTTCCTTATTTCTTTGTAACTCTCTGCTGACTCTTAGTTACACAAGGAAAATATATTTATGCATGATTTATTTTTCAAATCATTAGGTGGAACAGTGTTTTTGAGCAATTTGTATAACCAAATATTCATAATATCCAGTGCATATATATAGATGATTAAAGGACTATGATACGAATTTTTCTTATCTCTTTGAAGAAAGTAACAAATAACATTTAGACAATGCCCGTTACAGTTCCTTAACTGCAATTCAGCCAGTATTTAGCCCTCCTGAACACCACTGAAACCCAAACACAAGTATGTGTATTCAAATGTGTTTGGTTTAATTTTTTTTTAAAATTCTTAGAACTTGATTAATTAAGCAACTGAATAATTTACTCATTTCTAATGTAAATTTTTATAAATCATTCTGATACCAATCTCAGCTGTTTATGTGTAGCTATTTATTTATTGCACGACAAGCCAGGAAATAATTTCAGCACTCTTGATGGGAGAGCACAAGAGGTACATCAACTGAAAATGAGCACTCAGTCTCAGAATTTACTCGCCCAGACATCACGCAAAACTAAATGTTTGAGACCTCATAATATTTTAAAAGAAATAGAGGTACAATTTCGTATCAAATGTTTTAAGTGGATGGATAGGAACTGGAATGATTAAAGAAAATTAGTAGGTATTTTTCAATGAATTTTAATTTGCCATGAGGAATTTGGTGTGGTACTCGTGAATAATTCTATCAACCCTTGATAAAATGCTCTAGGAGGACTAATTCACAGAATTAAGGTACAGACATTGTCAGGTTTTCAGTCTTCAGGGCTCTGGGTATTTCATTATTTGTTATCTATAGCCTTGCTGTTATCAAAGCTGAAAGGTGCATTGATTTGAATCTTCTCCTCTCAGTGCTGATTAAAATCTAGTAGAGAACAGCATTTGGCACTGCCTTTGGGATTCTGAGTGAGACACAGCAAACATCTGGCTCCAGAGGGAAACAGGAGGAGGATTTCTGTTCAGGTTTGGGGTGTTGGTGTCTTCACACAGACCCAGCAAGTTACTGAGACACTCCAAATGTAGGTAGCACAATGAGGTACTGATTTTGAATATAGCCTATAAATATTTTTGAATATAGGCCTTACTGAAAGAAAAACAACAACTTTAGTTGTGGCTCATGTGCATGTACATTTTAACCATATAATGCCGTTGAGAAAGATACAGATTATTCATGCAGATTAATAGGTAAATTAATTTATCAAATTCTCCAGATAGCTATGCAGATCAATCACATAAATTCTAAAAAGAAAAAGATTACTTCTGGTAGATTTTGTGAAAAACTTAAAAAGGATTCTTCTAATAATATATTTATTTTATAGGACAACACAAAAAGAAATGTCTGCTTAAAAGTTTAATTCTAAAGAATTACTCCATTTAGTATGGATGTAATGAAAATGTTGTCATTTTGTCCTATTTCCAGCACAGACAAATTAAGCAAGTAATGGAAAATCAATTTCAACTAGATATAAATGAATTATAATTTACTTTCAGAGTGCATCTTTGGTTGAACAGAAACTTTGGGATTTTTAAGTTGAATTCACTAACAGTCAAAAAACAGAGACAAATCCAAGTGTTTTCTTTCCAAAAATATTTCATCCATTCTAATTTTAAGTACCATGAAAGTGTTTTAAAAGAAAAAGCTAAAAACCTGAAAGGAGAACAAAATATTTTTGTTGTCCAGGAACAGTCTCTCCTTGCAGACAGCCAGGGGACTGAAAAGGCCATCGATTGTCATTGCATAAGTGCCACAAAATACAGAGGGATTGCTAATTAATGAGAGCATGCAGCTGATCTCTACTCCTTCCACACATCTTACAAAGTAGTTAACTCACTGTTTGACAAACACTTAAGAGATTAATCCCCGTCAGGAAAGTCCCGTCTCTCCTCCCTCTTCTTCAGGGGAAAATCCTAGGGATTGCTTTCTTTCCCTGGCTGGTAAATATTCAAATATTCCAAGCAAAATAGGAAGGTGTCGGCTAGAAGAGTGATAGTAGTTGCTAGTTTGAATTTCACAGAGATAGGCATTACCATTCAAATCTCATCAGGGGGAAAAGGAGAATTAGACCCAGACAATTCAGGGCCATGGGGTGATACTCTTTATTTCGCTGAGCATACGGGTGTGTGTCTGACTTAAAAAGTTATACTTGAAGATCAGGCGCTTACTGATAGAATAGGCAGGGAAACAACTAAATGATGTAAATTAATACGGTTTAGTTGCAATCTGTTGTCTAATAGAGGTCCCTTAACCCTTGTGAAAAAGCAATGAGTTTTGGGAACACTGAAAGTTACATTTGGTAGTGTTACTAATAGCTCTTTAAGTATGTAAACACTTCAGAAAAGGAAGGCTTGGAATTAGGTGTTTATAGCAAATGGTGACCAAATGCCATCCTATGTTCTTTTGTAAATTAACCTCTCTCTGAAGCTCACAAAAGATGCAACATGGGAGGTCAACAGAGAGGTTCAGTGACACATCATGTTTACAGCAATAACATTTATGTTTAGCTCTCTGCCATCTGACGGAACTGATTAAGTGATATCAGTAACATTAATGTAGGCACAAGTTGATATTAAAGCTGTTTTCACCACTGAAGACTTTTAAGTATGCAACTGTGTACATAATCTTGGGTAGTTTTATACAGGGGATATTTATCAGTGAGACAACACCACACTAATGCTGTGTGAGTTGTAGAGTATCAGACACAATCAATTGAGATGTTTAACAGTGAAGAATAAGATGAAGAGAAGGAACTATTTTACTACATTTCAGAAGAGAGTAAAGAGTTTTATTTCTGGCTTAGGAAGTTCTCCATCTAACAACATCTAGGTAATCATTCGCTGATCTAAATGTGGAGGCCACTTTAAGGAAGAGAAGTCCTGTGGGCACAAGAACAGCAGCAAACTACAGTACAGTTAAAGAAAAAAAAAAAGGCAACAGTTAAAAATATAAATAAAGTAAAAGTAAAACGAGAAGCAAACAAACACAGAAGCCCCAGATGGACTCATCTGCACTTTGGCTTTCAATTCCCAAATGCTGTAATGAAAACTTATTGATCATAGCAAATTCACTGCAGGAACAAAACATGTAACAAACATTCTTTTTCTCAAATTGTGGCAGAAGAATTCTGGAAGATTGAAAGAGCTTTCATTCAAGAATAAAGGAAAGAAAATGAGACTGAGTATGTCAGCATTTTTCCCTCCAGCTCATATGATCTCTCAACTTAAACTTATTTTGGATCAGAACAGTTTTGTGTTTCCCATCACCTTTCCATAGAATACTCTTTGTCTGGTTTCTGGGACAGTGTGCTTTTTTGCCCA
Source organism: Acropternis orthonyx (assembly GCA_035583155.1). Taxonomy (NCBI): domain Eukaryota; kingdom Metazoa; phylum Chordata; class Aves; order Passeriformes; family Rhinocryptidae; genus Acropternis; species Acropternis orthonyx. The sequence goes on along the minus strand of JAWWEU010000158.1, from coordinate 6,572,552 downwards.
GTTTAGTCACATTATCTGCCTCAATGCTAAAAAACCATACTTGGGAATAAGCTGTCACATTTGCTGATATCCTCCTTGCAAGCCACTAACACAACTAACACAAATACTCACACAAACAACACAGAGAGATAAAATGGAAACAGAAAAGACAGTAAGAAAGGAAAGGAGAGTTTTCCAAACTTCAAATAGTTCAGAATTATAGTAAAGAAAAATGCCTTTCACTGCAATGTACACTGGTTGTAATTAAGAATGGACTGAGGCAGTAAAAGGTTGGAAAGCAGCAGGGCTTTTGCATAAAAGAAAAAAAAAATTAAAATGCGAGGGGAGTAAGGAAATTCTTGAGAACATTTCAAAAAACCTAACCTTTTAATGTCAGGTACTCTCATCATGCATTTACCTAGATAAAATATCTTGAATTTTTGCATTGAAGTATTTTGTCTATAGGTTGACCTCCTAGATTTAAAATAATTAAACAAAAAAATTAATAATTAAAAACATATTGTGTTCTTAGTAATAATTACAATCATTCAAACATATTTGTTCTCCTAGCTAGGACTGCAGACTGAAACTCTGGCAGGACAGAAATGGGAAATAGGCAGCTATTTTTTGCAGGGAAGTGAGGTCTTGCCATTTTTTAAGATCTGAAAGGTTTAACAGAAAGTTAAAGTCTCTTTTTCATGTTTTTTTTTCCTCACAATCAATATTGCCCTTTTATGTACCAGGAAAAGAGAATAAGCACACAAAAATACTGGGAGAGTCACCCTATCTGTACTGGTATTTAATAATAAGGTCTGAGCATTTCATAATGGGATCCATGGCATATTGGAAAATAATTTCCATCCTGTATCTGACCCACATTTGTATTTATCAGTGTTATGCTGTGCATGTACCTGGAAGTCTGTATTTCACAGTGTGCATGGGGCTGCATGGCTCCCTGGTTTACAGGAACTACAGAAGAGTGATTAGGCACAAGAATTGTGATTCAAATACTTCTCCCTTTGTGTTACAATAGAGATGTTAAGATTTGAAATAAGAGGAGTAATGAATACAGCCAAAAATAAAGAAAAAATATAAATAAAAAAGGATGGCATATATTTGGGGAAAGGAAATTCAAGGCAAAATTTAAAAATGTATTAGCTCCTGGTTAATTTGATGCATATTAACTTTAAAAGTCTTGCTGCTTTATCCCAAATTCTTCTGTCATGGCTTGATTATTTTACAGGTGCCAGATATGCAGATTTGGATAGCAGTGGTATGTGGTTTTGCTGTATTTTATCCTCCATACTGCCAAAGGCCAATGATTTGCAGCTGAGTATGAAAATAAAATTTGATTCTGCCTGAAACACGGCTGTGAGGAAGGGAGCAATGAGATGTGCTCTTGTTTATACAAGTAAGATAAGAAAAACTGCTTTGATTTGACAGCATGCTGCATCCTGATACCAGCGTGCTCAAGGAAGAATGCATTCCCTGCGAGGACTTTAAAGTCAGAATTTCAGACACACAACTTGGTAATGCAATTATAAGCAACGGCAAAATATTTTATTACTTGGTCTGGCACTCATCCTTCTCATGCTACCAATATTCTCTCTCAGCTGGGCAACCATAAAACTAGTTCACAAAGCTCACCCAAATCTGTCTCTTGCATGTGAAAACTCGGGAGAGTTTTCTGCGTGCTGGTGCCCTGGATAAGAAATCGAATGAAGGTTAATGAAGATGAGTGATAGGAAGAAGAGTAATGATGGAAAACAGTGACAAAGAGCACATATAGGGACTGAGGAGAGGAATGATAAAAAACAGGCAGTGAAATATGGCAGGATATAGTTTCCACACCAATAATCATACTGGGGGATGCCGATAAGCTAAACTATATTAGTCTTAATTGTAATTAACAGAAAACATTTCAGCAAATTACTTACTGTCATTGTTTCCTTCCCTGCTTAGGGCTGGCAACTTGTTTCAGCCCCTACTTTAATTTCTTTTATCTGAGTCATGTCTGAAGCCAAAGAATTCCCCCTTGGGGAGGCACTTTGTGTCCACTGGATCTCCATTTCTTCCCCATTAGCAGAAGAAATGCTCACAATTTTATTTCCCTCCCTGTCTCTGGTGTCATGAACAATGACTTTTGACATGGTCAGACTTAGACATAGACTTACACACTTCATGGCCTCAGTTTATACAAGAGCTTGAGCGTTTACTAAATGGGGTGTGACTGGCCTCAGGCCTCACAACCTTATTGACTGGCATTGACCGGGTAGGAGAAAAGCCACTTAAGTCTGTGATGAATCTGTGAGAGGTGCCCAGCCCAGACCACCCTCTCACATGTTATTAGGGCTGACCAGAGTGGAAACACGAGCGTTCACAACCAGCTATTCATGATGCAGGCAAGAATTAGCATCTTGTCTTGCTACAGCCTCTGTAAGGAGAGGAGGTGCTGCATTTCCCTGGCTGTTTTGGAAAGGTGGGAGAGGAGCCAGCAGACCCAGGGGCAGGCACAGTGCCTGTCCTGGATGGTGATTCCTCTGAGTGGGCAGCAGGGCTGGTACCTGAGGCTGTGTTGAGCCTCACCATGTGCTCCCATTTGATTTCTCTCAAGTTTCCCCTGAAATGATGGGCCTGACTAAGCTGGTGCCTCCAGTGAGCAAATACTGAGCCCTTAAGTCTCCCCTCCATGACAGTGTTTGTCACCACCTTTGTGAGTATCCCTGCCCTCCATCCACTGGCTCTGGGGTGTTATTCTGTGATACCACACCCACTGGGGCAGCAGCCTGGTGTCCACAATGCCTCATCCCACATTCTCCACAGCAGCAGCAAACAGACTGATGCTCTGACAGCCCTCTCACAAGCTTTGGAGGCAATTGTTCCTCTCCTCTCTCTGATTTTAAGTGTAATCACCATAACTAAGTTGGTAAACTAATTTGGAAAGGGTTAGCAATAAAATTCACTATATGGAATTGGGAGGTAAACTTTGAAGTGAGAGTAGGCTGAATTCACCAACTTTTGACACTTTAGACCTCCATTAAAAAATTAGTATTATGCATTTTATAATTGTTGTGAAATACATTCAGGAGGGGTTTTATGCTGTGCACATTGTAAGACCACTTTGGCACCAATATCATACCATATTATACATTAGATATATAACCAACAATTATGCAAGAGAAGAATATCCATTACTTTTAGTCAATTCTAGATTTAGTAAGATGGTTGTGCTATGCATAATAATAGCCCAAATGTTTATCCTGAGGAGTCATTACCCAGTACTTGCACAGATCTAATCTAAATGCCAAGGAAGACCCTCCATTATAGGAAATGGGAAATTAACACTAGTTAATGGATATTGAAAATTTTCTATGTGTGCTTAGATCATATTTTTAAATGGAATTAAAAAGTAGGACAGCATGACAAACTATGATAAAGAAATTGTATAAAAAGACAAAAATCAAACAATACCTGCAAAGTGAAGGGTTAGAGGAAACCATATGAAGCATTTGAAAGCAGAAATACAAACATTTATTCCTTTTAATGTTACTGAAAGGTGAGAATTGCCATATAGAAAAGGTAAGGTAAGAATAGCCCGGAAGAACATCTGGAGGATGTTGCAAAAGCATTTTCAGGCATGTCTGTGAAAGAATATGCCTTAGAAAATACCTGAGGTTGTTCACACTCAGTTGTGGGTTGTTTTTTTTTTTGTGAATTTTCTCAGGGCTGTAGTAAATGAAGCATCGTGATCAAGGCAAACATACTTTAATTAGTTTTGATTTTTGTGATGTAATATGTTCAAGAGGATGGATTGAGAATCTGGAGCAGGAGATCCTCTTCATTTTCTGTGAACAAAGTACAAATGTGCTCTCCTGTCAATGCCAAAGCCTTCCAAGCACCTACAGCTTGTTCCTAGGAGTATTGTTCACTTTGATGCAGAAACATTATATATAAATGTTGCTTTATGAAAGTAGCTGAAATTGGACTGAAAAATAAATGGCTTGTTTCAGTCCAAGAACTCACCAGAGCAGAACAGAGAAGTGGACAAAAGTCTGCATTTTTAAGTGTTAATTTGAAGAAAGCAACAAGGAAAAAAATGTTATCCACAGCTATCACAAGGCAAAAATCCAAGCCCTGAAAATTTCAGCAAGAGAAGACCATAAATAAAGAAGGCCATTACTGTCACCTCAACTGGCCACCTGCATTACACCTGCCAAAAAAAGCCTAACCTGCAATTCCTGTGCAGAGCCTACAACTCTGTCTCAGTGTTGAAATACATTCAAGTGATGGAAAATCCATCTTATGCTCAGGTAAGCTGCTCTGAAGGTTAGTCACAGTGGTAAAGTCTTTTCCCATACCTTTAGTGAGAATTTCCTTGTCACAAATTCCCTTAGCTTCCATGCTAGGAGGGATTTCATACTTTGGTGTTGGGCTTTTTTTTTCCTTAGATTAAAGAGGGATCAGCTATCAAAAATCTTTTCACTATTTAAGCTGTGCTAACCTCGTAACTTTTTTTTTTTTTTTTTCAGAGGGGGAGATGATAAAGTGAATAGCTTAAGTCCTAAGCTGCTTAAGAGTTTCTAAACCCCTTAGGGTAGGGGATGTTTTCTGAAAACTGAACTCTCTTGCAGTTTTTTTTCTGACTAAGCTCAAAATTTTCACATACTTTCTGAAACACAGATGACAAAGTCAGACATAGCATTTCACTAATTGCTACCCTTATACTTTTTACAGAGGAAACAGGGCTACCTGATCTGTACAGTCTTGCAGTAAACTAACTGACCTGCTCCTCCAAGGACTTAATTTGACTGTCAGCTAAATGGGTGACCCCTTCTACTGAGTTCTCATCTTGAGTCACTTTTTGTAAGTCTCATTTGGGCTTGGATAATTAGTATGAACTTTAGGCCAGCTATAGATAACTTATTCAGGAAATACCTCCATGCCCTGACACCTCCCCCACCTCCTTGAAAGGCCACGAGTAAAGTCAAGAATATCCCGAAAGAAGAGTTTTGTCCTCTTTTCTGCTGAGTGCCAGAGAGCCCAGAGTTAGGACCCTGGGAAGCCAGTCTTCTGTCCACTTGGTGACAAAACTGTGGTTATAGTGCCATCAGGATTGTGATGCTATTATGGAGTGTTTCAGACAGGAATTTGGAAGAATTAGTCCCTTAAGAGTTTTTTGTGGGTGGATGAGGATTTGCTCTATTGATACAGAGCACTGTCACAGTATATGAGACAGGATGCTAAAAAATATTGCTACTACATGTAGAATAAGATAGCATGTATTTGAGCAAGCATTGAATAAACATCATTCTACACTTATTTCTAGAAGGCACAAACTCCACAGGATAGTCCTGCTGCAACAGTTAGTGAACCAAAGCATGTAAAAAACTAAGACATGCTAAAGAGGAAAGAAAGAGAGAAGTAGTTGTTGGGAAAAGAAACCCAAACCAACAAACAAACAAAAACCCCCAACAAAACAAACTGTCCCTCTCTCCTCACCCCCCCCAAAAAAAAAAAAAATTAAGATATCATCTATCAACATATTTTTAGATTATTTCTTTACAGAGTGAATGGTTACGTGGGCCCATAAGCCCACACTCAACACAAGGCTGTTGAGACACACAGTCCCCCACTTACACATTCAGAGGTTGCCAGGCTGGCCACTGTGCTTTGGCTTTGATGACGGTTAAAACCTCATCGCTCTGTAAAAAAAGAGCAAACAAGAAAGTGACTGGGACAGTTTTACAATGAGAGTGATTTGTTTTACAGGAAAAAAAAAAAGACAAGTACGAGGCATTAGATCAAACTGTGTCTTCACATTCTGACTGTGAGAAATATGCTTTGTCCTTTTTGTTATCTGGGCACCTTGTGTCCTCAGCTGCACAGGGTCCATCAAGGAGCTGCTATGAATGCAGGAGGCAAAAGCAGCAAGCAAAGGCAGCCAGACCTTGGGCATGGTCTCTTTACCTTCTGCAGGAACTGCAGTGAGCTTAAAACAGCAACAGCAGTTTGCAGACGGTGTTAATTTTTGCATCATGATCTAAGGAAAAGCTTTCACCAGGAATTCAGCAGGTTAAGAAAAAATAGCAAAGACAGAAAAATTGCTCATAATACATTACAGGCAAAAAGTAGAGGCTGTTCCTCTAGGCAATCTAACACACTTTGTGAGCATGTATAATGTATTATTTATTACCGTTATACACGTAAGCATGTAAAGAGTCCATGGTGGTTGCACTACAAACTCCTCCATTTGAGAGCATTTTCTCTTTGTTCTCCATTTATGCACATGAAAATCATAGGGTGAAATATAGCAGCCATCTGTGGAAGCCCACAGTGTGGCAAAGCACTGTACAAAGACTATTTTCTGAAGTTCCTGCATCAGCAGTTTTAAACTTTATATTGGTGCAGTAAACCCAGGACAAAAGCACGAGGCTGTTAACAAGGCTCTGGTGCCCAAAAGACATCTATCACGCTTTTTGAGAAGCATTTTCCCTATCTCCCTTAGGAATACACCCCAGTAATTCTCCTGGAGGAACACAAAGTTCACAACTCACTCGCATGATTTCTACTGTCTTTTAGAAATATTTCCCAATTAGACCAAGAAACCCACTTCATACATTACCGGTAATTGGCACTTCCAACAGAGCTGACCTTTCAGTTTAGTGATAACAGAGCCATTTCTTGCTTGATAGCAATAGTTCTGACACCCCAGACTAGCTCTAGTCCATACACACCCCTGTTCAAAGGAAACAAATTTCACTGGTTGTTTCTACCACTCTCACTATTTTCTGGCTCCCTTTTTTTACCAAAGCAAGGGCATTACAGCACTGATGGGCCCTCTCTGTGACATATAAGATTTTCAGTCTCAGGGATACATACACGACACTGACCTCTCCCTTAACCCAAGCAGATAGATAAGACATTTCTTGGAAGCCGTTTTTATAAATACAGACGCTTGGCCAAAGCCTTATACTACATGACGTGTCCTGAGCTAAGATAGCTGAAAGTCTGACTATACAAAAGCAAGTAAGTATAAAAATATTTTATCAAACTCCCATACTACTCATAGAGTTGGAATAAAGAGAATTTTGTGTTGCAAGGAGCAATAAAACCGTGAGCAGCAGGGCTATGCCAGCAGGCAAATCTACTGGGGCAGGCAGCCCTGGGGAGCCGCAGAAGGCTGAGCCACCAGCAGAACCCTCTCACCCAGCCTGCCTGCTGAGCTGAGATGGGATCCATGCAGGAGAGATGCACCACATCCACGCTCATCTATAGTAACCTCCTTCTTACATCCATGCCTTCAAAAGCAGATGAGACAGTTTTGTGCTCTTTAAAAAGAAACTGACTCAATGAACAAAGTTAAAAGTTTGAGGTTACAAGACATTACTTGTCTTTCTCTGACAATGGAATTTTTCATTTTCCTTGTTACAACATCCTAAAGCTTTCCAGCCAGGCATTTCTTCATTTATTTGCCTTGAGAACACTTTTGCTTTCAAAATTATTAACTGTGTATTTTACATACCAACAAAAGTCTGTTATGAGCATAGATGGTTATATTTATTACAGCAATACACTGCTTATCTAATAAAAGGCAGTAATTATGTCACTAGCATTCAAATCACTCATGGCTGAAAGCATTTCAACACATGCTATTCAAATTAAAAACACATACCAAGGGTAGATGAACAGTTACTAATAGATTAGTAGTAAGTGCAGAGGGAAGGAAATAAGGAACAGAGCATGGTGCATTAAGGCATCCCTGAAGGTTAAGGCAGGTAAAAATTCAGGTGCAAGTGTTGAGTTTGTGGACACTTCCTTAACCAAAATTTAAAAAAAACCAACAGAATCAAGCATTCTGTTGAGCATGGAATGAAAGTACACATTCTTTTGCACCTAGAGGTCCTTGACAGTTATGTAGGATTAAGATACAACTTGAATTAAATCACTGCTATTACAGACTGATATTCTAATTATGCAGTTGTCTCTATCATGCAGATTTGCAATATTCCTAATATTTTTTTCAGTGTAATGCTTCCACTGCTATGAATGCCAGTGTATATTTACAAGCAGTGGCAGGCAGACAGATACCTGAGTAGATATTCTGTACAGTAAAGAGTTTTCATAGGACAAGTGTTTACATCAAGAAGAGGAAATCCTGGAAAACAATACAGCAAATTCATTGTGCTACCTCCTTGGGTCTGCAAGGCTGTTTCCATGTGAAATCTGGCTTGGCATCAGCCTGGGGATCCCAGCTCCACTTGCCACATGTGTTGTCACCAGTCTGCACCTCCCCAGCCTCCTGCAGGGATCAGGCTCGGGGAGTTTCCCCAGAGAGCAGTGACCTTCCTCTGCCTCCAGACTCTCCAGCTGACCTCCACATTTTTGAGGGAACATGACAAACAGTCCAGGCAAACAGATGTTATCCACCACACAAGCTCCCAGCCTTCTGAGCCATCCAGAGATAGAGAGCTTAGATTTGCTGGCCAATCTCTTTAGCTGTAATTATTGGCAGATGGTAGAAAGTGAGAGGATATGAAATGCCTGAAGAGAAACCCACAAATTAATAGTATATAACTAGTTGATGTAATCCAACTGCCTCGAATAACCCAGATGCACAGATTTTACAACAGAGGCATAAAACACCACAATTTTTTTTATGAATTTCATGTACATTTTCCTAGTGCTTGCTGGTACCCATTTTTCTCTCCTTTTCATATTCCCAGTGTTTTTCTTTGACTTTTGAGGTAAATAAACTCTCAAATTCAGGTCAAAATACAGAAAAAAGAACTAGGATGTTTCACTGTGGTATGTTGCAAGTTGCCTTGGAAGCAATGATTCACAAGTAAGGAAAGTTGCATTTTGAAAAAGAAAACTTAAGATTGTTTACAAAATGATGGAGCATCAAAATGTTACAAATCAGAACAAGTTAAAAGGAAGGGCATCAATGCTCTTTCTTGGAGCTGATAAAAATCCTTTAGGTCAAGTTGAATACACACCTCTTCCAACAATAAAAGGTGGCGGGGGAGGGGGAGGGGGGAAGGGAAGAAAACTCCCTGTCAACAGTTACAGAGATATACAGGAATAAATTTGCTGCCCTCTTTCCTTTTCACATTTAAGGGTGTTTCCTCCTGAAGTACAACTCACAGAACTGATGCTTGGGAATTTGCAATTGAGTTTTCTGCTCAGCTTCTTCTGTGCATATGGATATTTCTGCTGGAGTCCAGGGATTGTCCTGTGAGGGGGCTGAGAGTGTGTGCCAGGGGGCTGCACTGCCCCATCAGCCCTGGCGCACACACTCCATGCAGGCAGCTCCTCACGGGAGCCACACTGTGCTCTCCAGCACCTCCCCTGCACCCGTGTGTCTGTGCCTCTGTCTGCTGTGGGAATGTGCCACCATGGATACAGCACCTCTGCTTCCCCTAGTTATTCAGTTAGTATAAGCTCTCTGGAGTCATCACGGTAAATCCTTCTGAAAAGTGTGGTTAGACATAATTACTGACAAAATTTTATATAAAGACTTTGTAGAGCCTACTGAAGCTTCTCCAATTTCAGTTACTAGTAGAAATATATTGTGTCAGTTTCCATTTGAAATAGAATGCCTTCCTCTCTACATGATTAAAACTTGCTGAATAAGTCCAGTGGGGCCAAAGCAGTTTCTAGACTGCCTTCAATATAATTTGGATTGTGGCCTAAATTAAAACATGCAAAAATATCAATCATCTCCAGATTCACTTTTTACATCAGTGTTCAAGCTGGAGGCAAGTGATTGACTCAACAGTTCTTCCCTATGAAAGTGCTGTTCTCCAAAAAGTCCTAATAGCATGATTTTAAAAGGCTGATGTCATTCTAACGCCAACAGCCTTACCGACATTCTGAAGTTGGGAAAAGCTAATCATTTACTTTACACCCATTTGTTCCTGCAATGTACAAATGAACACTCATGCAGAATAAAGTAATTACATGGTAACACACAGAACCCCACAGTGTAAAACCACTGCTAATTTAGTTCCTTTGACTGTGCACCTACAAAAGATTAAAAACATTTCCTCAGCTTCAACAGAAAGTGGGACATAGCTCAAAAAGGCAGCATTAAAGGTAAAATCTGATTTGAAGTCTTTTTCAGCCAAGGGATTTAAAACAACATGTTTAAAGGGTAACTTCCATTAAAAAGTAATGAAAGCTTTCAGCAAAAGTTTTAAGTATCATCTGAATAACTTTATAATGAAAGTGAGATTAGTAGGACCTGGAAAGGCACATAAACTATTCCATCTGCTCCTGCTGCTTTTTGGTAACTGACACGATTAGTATCTCTTTTATACTGGAAGTTATTTTTACAAGTTTTATTACTATTTTTATTTTATTGTGTGCCAAATAACATTAGAAAATATTACTATTTGCAGATCACTTAGCACTTTGTAATAACAATATGATTTTCTTCAGCTAAATAAATGACAGTGTATTATCTGACATCCAAATCAAAGTCAGATTCAATGAACCGTGGGAATGAAAAACACCTGGTTTGGGCCAGAGCTTAATTTCACTCATTTCATACTGCTGCTGCTTGGCATTCATTCCATTGTTTTAGAACAGAGAACATTTAATTCCTTCCACAACACTCCTCATACTATCTGAATGCCTTTCTATCCACAGTGGACTCACTTTCACAAGTTTTTTAGAAAATAGAAAAAGCAACATTATCTTCAATTCACAGATGATGAATTGAATGTGTTCTGGAAACAAACCTACATATCTGAGTTTTAAGATAGCATCTCCCCTGCAGGATCATCCTTTCCCTCAAAAACAATTTGTTATTGAAGGAGAAAGATAAAGTGAAAATGAAAAGGTATAATGCACAGTATGTCTTCTGTGGGGAACAAAATGCTATAAAAATTAGAGCAATATAGTGTTTTGGTGGGATAGTTGGGTGCTCTTAAAATCTGATCAGTCTTCTATGAGTAGGATAAATAGACCTTATTCCAACTCCACTGTGTGCAGACATGCAAAAACCACTTTAGGATGAGAAAAAAAGTATTTTCAGTAGACTTCTTCCGTTCATGGAAATAATTTTAGGATAACAGAAGTCTTCAAACCCTCAACTTCTGTCTCTTTGTTGCTACATATGCTGTATATAGTTAGCTGTCTTGTTTCAGAGAGGTGTCAGAAGAAAATACAAACACCTGCTTTCATGCTCTGAGCACCCAGGTAGTCTACAAGGACACCTGAAGACTCAGCACCACAGACAAGAGGATGCTCCAGCTGTCCCTCTTGTGCTTAGGTTCCTCACTCACTGCTGAAAGGATGTGTCTGTTTGGGACTGGCCACACAAAGGTCCCTTCTGAAGGCAGACACCTTTCTTCTAAACTAGGAATGGTGAAAGTGTTTGCTATAATGCTTAAACTACAGTTTATACCTTTATATAGGTGCAATTTTGTCCTGCAGCTGTCCCTGCTGCTGAGCAAAGGGCTATCTGAATTCTGGACTACGATTTTTCATCTAATAACCACTTAATGCTGGAAAGATGGTACCAGGTAAGATGGAAGGGACTGTAATTTTAAGTACATGTATTTAAATTCTGCTTAAATTACGAGTAAGATGCACCTTCTTTGATGTCAAAGGGTTGTTATGATACAATAGCACAGCTTTCTGTAGAAGCTGTATTGTATGACACTCCTTTAGGAAGAATTCCATTGCAGCAAGAGATGTGCCAGAAAGTACATTGCATGATCAGATAAAAAAGGCACTACTTAACCCCAGTAAAAATGCACACTTTCTTTCCAGGTCAAGTGAAAAATAAAACCCAATATTGTCTTTAAAGTTTTATCTAGTACAAAATACCAAGGCTAATTAATGCTCAACACATAATGGACTTCCATGATATATTGCTTGAAATATGGCATGTTTTCACCTGGTTGATAAAAATCTGTAGACATTTTGTCTACCTCAGTTTTACAGATGCATTTGAATGAAAAAGGGACGTGGATGTGGGCACATTGCTGAAATTTGTAAAAGCTTTAAAAGCAAAAGGAAGTAGCTGTCTTTTCTGTGATAATAAAATATTTCTGTGATAAAAGCAGCTACATATGGCTTTACTTGTTCTGGAGTTCATCTTTACATAAATATACATAAATATGCCTTGTATCAACTGTGACTGTTTGATTAACTCCATTATCAATCAGCCTACTTTGAGTCTACCCAGGTTTCTGAAGATTTCTTGTTTATGTGGAGCATGGCAAAATTTTCCCACAGCTATTAGAACAGTCATTACCAAGTCTTATTTTCAAGGTCACTCTCATGAGAAGTCAATACATATATTTTGTGCGTGTAGCCAAGGAGGCTGCTGAAGTTGTCCTAAGACTGCATACTGAGATGCAGTTCAGCATGAAGAGATTTCTTAATGACAACATGTGCAAAAGCTGGTTTTTTCCAGTTCACCAAAAAAAAAAAAAAAACAACCAAAGAGTATTTTGGAAAAGGTTAAGCTTTCAGTCACAAAAGCTTAAAAGTTGCTTCATTTGGGAGAAAGGAAAAAGCCCATAATGAAAGACAAAGACTTTTACTGTTTGACAACACCTAAATTCTCTTTAAATCTATGATTGATTTAGAATTCAGGCAGATTGTACTTAAAGCCAGTAGCTCAGATTTGGAGTTATCATAAGCAACAGCAAAAATGCATTTCAGTCAGTGGAGTTATACCAGGATTGTGTTTGCCCATTTTACTTTGACTTCTCTGTGTTTATGACAGCAATTTTGTGGCAGCTGAGAAAACCATTCATATTATAGTTTATGTAAACATGCATGAATGAATTCATTATTTGATCACAGTATGTACAAATTCAATATTTCCCTGTACAAATACCCATTTCTTTAATTAAAAAGTCTTATTTATTTTCTTCAAAAAACAGGTAATGGCATTTCAGGGAATATAAAATCTGTGTTTTCCAGTCCACCAAATACGAAAGTCTGGGTGAATTTTCAGGCTTCTAATAACAGCCAGTCAGTTAGAAAACACAATCTTGGGCTTGAGATGGATAAAGTAGCACTGCTAGGGTGCAACTGAATAAAAATGGAAGGAAAGATGAGTGTTTAAATCCAGTCCTGAATTGTTACTGTCTGAAAACATCCCTGCTTAAGGAGAGCAAGTAACCCAGCACTTCAGACAGTCCCAGCTTAACTGCTGTGCTGTACAGGAAAGCTTTCCTGAATTGCACACTTCACAATTTTGTATTCACTTCTACAAAGAAAAACCTCACTGTTAGATAACCTGGCTGAGAATTTTTCCCAAATGTGGATACCGTCCATATTTTCCAGAAAATACAGAAATATGTGTTAAAGCTTCACCATTTCAGGATGGTGATTGCACAGATGACAGCTGACAATGAATGTTTTGTAAGGAAAAAAAAAAAAGCTTTTAAAGGGAATCATAAGAACTTTTGATTGTGTTAAAAACTACTAGGATGGGATGCAGAAAGAAGTATGTTCATTGTTACTCTTAGTATATATCCCAAAAGCACTGATTCACTTTGCATTAACAACCTTCTGCATTACCTGTCCCACGGGGCTTTTCTTTCAATGAAGTGTTTGTTTCAGGAGGTGAATGTAGGCTGAAATTAATAACAGAGCTGTTGCTAATGGCAACACCGAAAATCATATGCGCTATTTTATTTCCATCAAGGTGCAGTTACATAATCCACGGTGTTCCCAATAAAGCAATAATTCATTTTTGCATAGTATAAAGCTTAGCAGTGTGTGTTAATGAGCCCTAAGTATGCTCTGGGTATCTGAGCTCTCATTTTCTTTAGCAAAAGGGTCTCCCTTGGGAATTCACTTCTTGATTGTATGTTGATTTTCAACTGCACAATTTGCTTCATTTTCCACAGAATGCTTTGCTGTCTCAAGGGCTATTGAAATATTTTGGGATTCTAAATTACTTTGCCGAAAACAAGGGCAAATCTTTTTACTACATCCCAGAATGGCTACTTTTTAAAGTAGGGGATAAAACTAGGCTTTGAAGCTGATCATAAGTGTTGTAACTCCCACCCTCTGCTTAATAGGTTTATCCAACACACACCCTTCTGTCCTAACTTTTCCAATCCCATCAATCCTTTAGCCTGACCTAACCTTTAAACCTGTGTGCTATAAAGCTACTGTTAAACTCTCAAATTCTTGAAAATGGTGAGCACACCAGAAAAGACACAGGGGAATGGGGGGGAAAAAACCCAACAACAATCCAATACACCAAGGAATTCTGTGTGCAATAAAGCAGCTGTATGCAACTGAATGGCAACCTGCAAACAGCAAGACAAAAACTGAATTCACTGGAGATAATGATAAAAGTGTTTTAGAGCACTGGGTTCACTCATCAGATTCATATTCAGGTAACTACAGCATTTTTTGCTCAGGCTCCTTGAAATAGTTTCCAAACAGTCAGGGATGAAAGCATTAGACAGGCTCTTGGGCATGCTATGAATAAGTGGGTTTCAACTGCTTAGGTATCAGCAAGAAACCTCAGGAGAAGGCTGGGTCTGCTCTGAGAAACAGCCGAGGGAATGGGGACAGAGAACAGCTCTGTCACTGGTAAACTCTGGCAGTGAGACTCAAGGTGTCAAGATTATTCATCCTACTGCTTTGCTCACACATTAGCCAAATGGAGAAGCCTGAACAGAGGAATAATAATTATTTGGATAATAGCAAGAGATTTTGAATAAGACCAGCAAATTAGCTCAGGAGGTGAGCTTTCCTGACCCTTTTTAGCACTTTGACAATCAATGTAGGGTTTTTTCCCATTCGGAATGTACAGTATAAATATTCCAAATGTGCTTTAGCTGCTGCACAGAAGCAATCACAACACCTTAATTTCCCTTCAGTAAAGATACTGAGTCTAAGCCACCCTTCACCATTCCTTCCAAAAAAAGCCCAAACCACAATCACCAAAAAACCCAATATTTTCACCCAAACCAAACCCAAGAATTATAGCCTTTAAACAATTTAAGGAATTGAGGATCCTACCACGAATTTTATTTTCTGGAATACTCTGGAAAGGAGTATTTTTTTAGATAAATCAATTTTACACCCTTTCCTCCCCCCACACATATTCAGCATTGCTGTGACAAACCAGTTGCTGCCATGTGGGCCATTCCTCTGGCACTGTGTAGTCTCATGACTTATGCTTTGACATTAACCTGTCTCAGAGTTTAACGATCAAAACACACATCTCAGATTTTTTAACAAAGTCATCTCAATCTGTGACGGGACTAATGAGAGCAGGGTTTTAAGAGGAATGTCAGAGGTTTCTCCAGGGAGTGGAGATGTTGCCATTTTTCCCATCGGGGGCTGCCTTTACCACCTCCTTGCCTTGCAACTTCCTTTCCTTTGGAAAAAACCTCTATTCTGTGTCACTGTGTGACCCAGGACTATCTGTGCAGTCCTCCACAGACAGTAGCTCCATTCTGATATCTCTGATTCTGCCTGTGTACTTTAATTTTGCCTCAGCTTTGCGTCTGCCATCCTGTAAGTCAGGACAGAGAGACAGAGAAGGAGACTGCCTATTCTGCAGGCAGGACTGGCTTTTAGGGGAGTGGATTGTTTTTGTTTTTCTCTGACAAGGAACTCTCCTGTCCTCTTTCCCAGTGAGGGTTAGTATACATTTAGAAAGGTCTTGTTTAGGTAGATGCTACGTGGATGTGTGGTGTGCACCCAATTCACCACCTTCTCTGCTTAAGCAGTGCCACCAGTGTCAGTCATTATGACTGTGTCCAGCTTAAGCTGGGCACTGAGGAGACAGGTAATAACACCACAGTTAAGGGCTATAAATCTTGCTCAGCAGCTGAGGACTAGGTGAGCATGTGCCAACTGAAATACAGCTGGTGTGCAAATCTGACTGTAAGTCCATCACCTCACTCCGTGAAGGCTGGACAGCCCAGAGCCTGCTGGGCTCTCCTTCACAGCAGCAGGTTGCACACCAGGATCTCCCTGTGAGTAGAAATGCCTCTCAAGGTCACTCCTCAGGGTTCAGCGAATCCTTATCATGTCAGATACCTAGCAAGTGAATTGGGAATAAGAGCTTTGAAACCTTAGCCAAGTGATATAAGGGATTGATTTTGCATATATAATCCTTTACACATAAACTATTGACCACATCTGGGACCAAGTCAGGATTCAGGGGCACCTGAATTTGCCTCTGAGAAAGACTAGAATGCAAGGGGCTCTTTTCTGAACCTCATGACTCAGTGGGAGGGTCTCCCTGACAGTGTTGTCTGACCCCACCCTCTATGCACTAAATACTCAAGTGGACCTTGCCATCGAATCTTGTTAAGCGAGTCACATTTACTACTGAACTTTGATAATTCAGTCTTATATAAATCAAATATATTGTTGCTTCTCTCTTGCAAGAAGTGCATCTCCCCATCCACAACAGAGGTAAATCCAGAAACTGAGACTGACCCTGAGAAATTTCCTTGCTACTTAGAATTTTAAGGAGTCTGAGCATAGGTAATGTTCTCATCTATCCCTGAGGGTTCACTCTTGTGCTCCAGCAGTTAGACAGCAGGGAAATAGTACTATGTTGTTGCTTGATGGGTCTTTTTGTTCTGGTCGTTTTTTGGTTTTTTTTGGTTGGTTGGGTTTGTTTGTTTGGTTGACTTTTTGTTGTTTGGGGTGTTTTCGTGGTTTTTTGTAAGCTATCCAGCACTAACTGTTGCCTCAGATGAACTAACTGTTCTCAGGTCACATGAAGGTTATCTCTCTGCCTGGTTCCCACAACACTTTTTGCTTAAAGAGCTTCAGGTATCTTTAGATCAGGTAATATGGCTATCCTTTACATGTGCCACTGAGTAGAATTAATGTTAAAAGGGAATGAAATAATACTTGCAGCTTTAAAATCAGCAGGTGCTGCTATTAGAGTGACATCTGCACTTGATATAATTAACATACTAGGGAAGAGCTATTAATTCCACTGTAGAAAGTACTGTTTGGGTTTCTATTTGCTTACCTAGAAAAGCAAGAATAGAAGTGAAAACCAAGAATTAAACCCTGTAGCCACAATGCTGCATGTCATCCTATATGAATCAAAGATAAATAAGTGATGTTCTCTCTGTAATAAGCCCACTGTGAAGAAATGTGTTTGTCTTAAGGGACATCTCTGAAGTACCTGGAAAAGCCCCAGGACATCAAATTGCTGAGTGCAGCATTCATATTATCAAAATATTTCTAAATTAAAGAACATAAACAAAGGCTTGCACTTTAAAATAAGGTATTCACTATATTGCACTTGTACTCATCCCACAATATTAATTCTAAAAATAAGAAAATAAAAAAATTATTGCAGTGATGTCAGGATAAATTTAAGCAATTTGATTTCAGGTGTAAGACACCACTGCCTGGAAGGGACACAGCTTAAGGCTGTGTACCTCAGTGTACCACTGACAATGCTCATTGTGATATATATCCTTTGCTATTTCACACGGCTGTGTTGAAATTACATGTACACTGACCTATTTATGTGCTTCTCTCCAAAGCTTATTTCTGAAGTTAGGTTTAAATTTTAGAGTTTAGCTGTTTGTCATGTTATCATGAAATGACACAGTGCATTATTATGCCATGAAACAAATATTTTTAATATTTCATGACAAGGTCAGTGCCAAAAAAAAAGCAGGTTTCTCATTCCAGTAGTAAAATACATATTTCTGTTGTGATCATCTCATTTGTATTCCCTTAGGTCCCTAATAAACTCTCTTCTAGTAACTCTGATCAGGATTGTGCAGTATTAGAATTGTCCTCAGTTCTTTTAAACTGGGGATACTATATACAGATATTTATTTTCCTTCATTCTTTATTTTCTCTCCCTCAAGTCCTCTCTCATACCAAGCTCCTAAAGAACACTGAACACAAACATCATTCTCCTCTTTATTTTTACAGAAGCAGCAGGCCAGACTAATCCCCACTGAAGTCCTAATTCCAGGTGTTGGGCCACTTTATTAAAATCCTTTGCTATTCCTTAAAACAAATTTAGGTTGTTTTCTTTTTATTAAATAAAATTAGGTTCTTTTCTTTTTATTAATCTCTAAAGAGAATAGAACTGCTCTGTTATCGTAGACCAAACTACCAAAGTGGTTAATCGGAGCAGCATGGTAAATGCCACGTCTCATTACTGAGCCAGTGCTTGGACTCTGTGCACTGGAGTAACTTTAAAGACACTCCATTCTTTGGCTAATCAGGATGTTTTTACCATCCATGTTTCTCATGCAAAAGCATGCAAAATTCACAGGGTTTTTCCATCTTGTCTTCCCTGTACAATGGTACACTGAAATAAACTAATGGAAATGTTTGCTTACAACAGAATTGGTGAGTTGTTGCACCACAGTAACTAGAGAGAGTCTATTAAATATGCAATTACTGGGGCATTTTCTAAAGTCTGATGAGCCAATTAATAGCAATTTTGTATTTTCATGGCACCTTGCCTCAAAGAATTTTAAAATGCCTTTAAATAATAAGGTTCTAGAGTTCTCCTGTAAATCATTTGCACCATCATACCCAGAAAATACAGAAAACTTAGCAGACCAAATAAACCACCTGCAGTTCAGAAAGCTTTTTTCCAAGCACCCTGACAAGCGTTGTCTGCTTGTCTGACAAGACTCCAACACTGACCTCAGCACCATGATGATACAGCAACATGCCTTGCAAGAATAAGCCTGACAATATGTTGTCACTGGCCTTATCTGTACCTCCAAAGAAGTGACACCAGGCAACCCACAAGTAAAGGTGGGGACACCAAGCTTTCTCTGCCACACTGAATGACTTGCTGATTCACTTTCTGAAAACCACAGTAGCTACATACAAACCCGGCACCATTTACAATCTGTACTGTCAATTTGAATTTGTGGTTAAAACATTAATTAATCCAGTGAGCACAGTTCAAGCTCTGAGTGAAACATATTAGATACATAATTTTTTTAAAAAAAATAACAGACAGATAATCTGTGGCTCAAACCAGATCTTTCACAAAACCAAAACTCATATAAAAGCAACCTAAGAGGCATGCTATAAACCAGACCCTGAGCAGGCACACCATCAGCTTTAAAGAACAAACATATCTCTTTTGATATGCACGTGGCTATAATGGGCTCATAAATGAGGACACTTGTCTAAGGAAGAGAGATGAAAACTTTGAACAATTCCTTTCCCCCAGTACCATCCACAAAGCTGGATGCTTTTTATACCTCATCCTTTTCTGGAATCACTGCATTATGATCTATGCTTGAAAAAACAACCAACAGATCAACCATGAGAAAAAAATCTTTCCAACTACTCATTCACCCTAATCCCTCTCTGCCCCAGTCAGAAATCAAGTGAACTTTTGCCATGCCATCCAGTCTTGAGAACTGAAATGTCAAAACCAGGTTTTCTGTGCACCAATAGGCTTTGTACAGTGCCTACTGTGCCAAAGCCCCAACAGGAGTCATAACATTTCACAGGAACTATGCAAATGAAATAAAAGAGAAAATATAACATGATCTAGAAAGACAATACACAAACAAGAAAAATGGAAATCCAGACTCCAGTCAAATATATTCTGCTGGTCATGAAAACCTACAAAATATTTCCAAACCCTGGGAACCAGAGCTCTCTGCTGATGAACAGTTCCTGCTGTCCCCACCACCCAGCTGACTAATTAATTAAACATAGTCAATATTCAAAGTTTAGAATTACTTGAAATTTTAAGCCTTATGTCTTTCTGTAAACTTTCCTCCCATCAGACAAACATTTGTGAAAACTCTGGCAACAAAACCCAGCTCTACCGAGCCAAGATTTAATGCTCTGAACCACCCAGCTTCAATTCTCCAAAATATTCTGCTCATTTTAGAGATGAAAGCAAACCTCTTTCTCACTCAAAGATCTGAAAAGATCTCAATTGCTAACAGGCTTACACCTTATCAATTATTCATTGTCTGAGTCAGAGTTGCTCTATACAACAGGCAAGAACATTTGAAAGGGCAGATATTATTCAGGAATTAGTTAGCTTAGTTCTGAAATAAATGAATTATACAAAAGTTACGACTCTTTTTGAAGAAGGTACTACTTGCTATATGCATGGCCGGGTGAATCTGAATTTAACAATTTACAGGATATGGTCACTACTGAAGTAATTAAGAATTTTTTTTTTCTTTCCACCTGTTTTATACACGGTTCTTTGTACCCTTTCCACATACAGGGATCTCTAAACTGCTCAGAATTCCTCTCTCTTCCTGATCAGGGATACAGTTTCAATTATATCAGCCCTTCTCAAAGTCTGCTTTCTTAATCACTACATCCTAAGGCTCTTCAAGATCTCACAAAAAGCCTTAAACCATTTACAGTCTCTTTTTCTACGCTTTCAGGTGCACATTTCTCCTGATTTGTTCTGCACAATTCTTCTACAATAAATTACCCAGTATTATTGGCCCCATGTGGATGCATGCCTTTCATTTTTTGTGAACTAAAATCCAACCATCTTATTGACTGCAGCTGCTTTTAAATACACTTTGGTGTCAGCAGTGATTTACTTTTTAATTATATTATTTTATTTTAGAGGAGTGATCCTATTGTTTTCTTAACAGCTACTTTAAAGGCAGTGCTCAAATCAATGAATCCTCTGCATCTGAGCAAGGAAAACAGCTTAATTCACAATTCCTTAACAAAAGAATTTCCTACAATAACATTCTTGATGAAAATATCACTACACTTGCCAAATCTTTTACATTTTAGTGTGATGATAAAAGGGGTCATTTCCTTGAAGTATGTTCTAGCTGAACATTCTTGGGATATTCTTGCTAAAAAGACCAGCAGGGACCATACAGAGATAAGATTATTTCTGTATGTCTTCCAAAAGCCTGAGAGACTGTTTTACAGGTTTTCTATTTCAGCTGCAGAGACAAGTTCTGAACCAAATGCTCACCAAAATCAAAGGCTAGGGATTTCATCTTAGGAGAAGGTCCATTTTTGTCCTCTGATACATGTATATGATTTGGCTGCAGGAGCACATTTATGCTGCATCTGGGGAAATATGGAGCATATAGGTGAAATGGTATTTCCCCAGGGACAGATTATAATCCGTAAAAACAAAAACTTCACAATCCATTGCAAATATGTACTCTCTGCAATGGAAACGTGAAGCAAGGATACATTCGTGAATGTGGAAGGTGCAAGTTTACCCATGTTCTGCTGAGTTGATTTTAACCAACACTTCCTGAAAAAATATCCTAGGAATGCACTGTGTATTGTTTCTTTCACACATTGATGAAGTATCAGATATTAAAAATATTTATTCAATCTTGTTAAACATCTGATGCACTTTCATTACATGGAAACATAACCACAAATTATGAACTTGTCCACCAGTTTCAGACCAGATAATTGCTTTCAATTTCTATACTACTGGCCATTATTAATAAGGGTGAATGAAGAACGAGGATTGTAGATTTTTGTAACTTTTTTTTTTAATGCAGAGTTGAAAAGTAGCCAAATAATATCTGTGGCTACTATTTCTTCTGATTCTGTGCATTTGTCAAAAAACCCCAGTGCAATGCAAGGGTAACTCCACAGTGGGCTGTGATTTCATTTTTTTTTTTTTTTTTTTTGCCTATTTTTTTCCAGCTACCTTTATCTTTCTGAAAGTCCTTTTCTGTTCCTCCCAGCAATCATCTTCAAAGGAACAGAGAGGAGGGGACAAAGGCAAAGAGCAGATGTTTTAGAGGTTAATGAGAAAACAACAACAAAGTAGCTGCCGTGAGGGTCTTGACAGTTGCTTTGAATCTGGGCCTATTCACCACTACAAATGTGTTTGGTTGCTGAAAAATGTGTTACAACTGGTCAAAATCATTTTCCAAGGAGCAGTTTTCAGCCTTTGTCCTCCTGTGCCACTGAACTCTGAAGGAAGTGCCAGGAAGACACCAAAGTGGTAAGCTCTGCAAGACCACCCCAACAAGCACTAACCACCAGAGTCTCCATTTAGCCATTAGCCAGACACAACTCCAGTTGGAAGCTGTGACTCTTCCGGAGATGTTCCATGTGCAGGTGCCCTCCTGCTCTCCCTGTAGTCACGTTCAGAACAGCAGTGCTCTGGTTTGAAGTGTTTTCTGGCTGCTTTCAAAGGGCACACTTACATTCTTCAGCCATGGACTGGAAGTAGAAAATGAGCCTCAGATAAGTACTAAACATGTGGTCCCTTTATTGTGGGTCAAACCCTTCCTTTAAGGTATAAATATTTACCTGTGGAAACTGAAAGCTTTATCAGCATTTCTGAGGACGCAATCTAACTTTTGTTATTAAAGACAAGAGGTCAAGCATTTGTTCCTACTGCAATTTCTTGCTAGTATTAGAGCAGAGAGCTCTTACAGTATTCATTAGTTCTGCCTGTTTTGGTTTTTGCATCTGTTTGCTTACCTAGGCAAACAAAGGAAGATATATTTAGGGGCTCCATCATTCTGCAGCCCACAGAAGGCTTCATGAATGCTCAGTACAAGCATTTCAGAATCTGTACCACCTACATATCACTTATTTCCATTATCTTTACAACAACATTAGTTCTGATGTGTCACAGAAATCTCCAGGGCCTACAAATGACTTATGAATTAATTATCTGAAGAACAATCATTAAAAAAATAAATTCAAACATCATGTTTTCTCATTCTATTTCATTAACATGCAAGGGGAAAAAAAAAGACATTCAGCAAGTTTTCATGTCCACGTTCACAAATTTTTGTGCCAGAACAAAACACTGAAGGTGAAAAAAGAGCTTTGTGTGTATTGCAGTGAACACAGAATTTCAGTCACATGGATTTACATTGGGCACCATGATGCAAGGTTCTCTGAAGTGAGACAAACCCACCAACAAAATGTCATGGATCTTTTTTGTTAGCAATGACACAAAGACAGGATCCATCTCTGTGTTTGGAAAGTTCCTGGAGTATTTTGGGCTCCAAGCCTAATAAAATAAAATGGATGTGTTCAGCAGCTCAGGCTGTTTGCAGCTTTGGGGCCATTAGATGGTCAGATTGCACATCACAGTCACTCACATATTCCAAGTGCACTGAACCACCTGGCTAGATGCATGAAATTGAGTTATATTTGTATCATCATGGTTAAAAGAACTATGACAGATTCTTGAAGATAGCATCCTTTTCTCCCTTTTATTATGCTACTTCTGGATGTTTTGAACATCTTCAAAAAGGATTCCACCTTGATTCATTTAGAGAGGGTAAGAAGAAAAACGAAACAAGACTCAGAGAAGTATTAAGGTTATTGCTGACATCTGTCTCAGAAAATTCAAAAAGGTTGAGAAACAGTGGATTCATTTATCTCTAAGTGATACCTGTGGAATATAATGCTAAGGATTTCCATGAGTCAAAAAGGACCATTCTAGAAAGAGATGGGGGAAAAGGCATAATGGTCTTCAGCCTCACAACTGGAGAGCCAGTTGCAGTGGGACAGGCTGTCATCTGTTAGTCTAACTTCCAGATCTCCCAGAACACAAATTCTCAGAAGAGACATCTAATAGGAATCACTGTTTGACTCTCCATTTAGAAATTTATGTTTTTATTGTATTTTAACATCAGGCCCTCTGGATGCATCTTCACTCTCTTGAGAAGCAAGAGGCCTATCATGTTTGTAGAACTTCAAGTATTTATTGTGTTTTTCCAAAAACTTGGGCTTTTAGTCCAAGGTGTGAAATTGAAATGTTTTACAAGGAATTTGGCCTAGGAAAACCTAGTTCTTAAATTCACCACAAGCTATTGCTATTATTAAGGTATGATTGTTGAAAATCCAAGATCCTTATTAGCTTGCAATTCTGGAAGATGGGATTTTCCATTTTAGTACGAGGCAGACTTTCTTAAAATAACTTAAGTGAAAATAATCAATTGCTTATTCATCTTTGAAGTATAATTTCTTCTGGAATACATTATAAATTAAGGACTTACTGTTAAACAAAATGCCTGAAATAACTCCCTTGCAGCATTCATCATAGTGATTCCCATCCAGCTCAGCAGGCAGCTGATGTCTGGGGGTCTGCAGAACAATCTCTTCTCAGCACTGTCAACTGATCAGTTAGCATGAAACTGGTAAACACCTTCTCCAGACTTATCTTCTTATCCACACATTGCTTCTCTAACATCTGCCTGAGGGGTGATCTGTATTTTCTCTCATGGCAGCAAAGGACTTATTCTCATCAATGTATGCAGGATTTGAGAGAACTAAAATTCAGTAAGAGCTTATTTCTCCAAGTGTTTGACATTTTTTGACTGTTCCGTAAGTGAGGGTCCAAGCACAATAATGAATATAATATTATTATTTGGTAAGAACTATTCATTTATTCATTGTACATATATATCTGCAGGCAAAGTTCTTGTCATAAAGTTCTTATTGTCTGATGAATGAAGAAATGACTCTTGAATTACAGCATTTCTTGTGCAGGCTAACGTACAATATAGTACTTCTAATCATTGACTTAAAAAGAAAAATAACCATGCTAATAGCTTGAGAAATTATTTCAGAAGAACCAGATCTCTGTTTATTGAAATAACAGAGTACTAGCCATTAATAGTATTTAAAAGTTAGTATTACTGTTATAATTCTGCTATTTTTTATGTCAAACATAAAATCAACTTTTCAGTAACACATTTCAACCTGCAGTTAAAGTGCTGTAATTTTTTACATGCATTCAGCCATTATACTATAGCATAAATATGCAATTTTATCACACAGCAATTATAGCATATGTGAGTGTGTTGTTTGTATAAATAGGGCTCGGAAACCCTCTTTTTACACATACCTGGTATTTTAAACAATAATAAATAGAAAATGATTGGTTTCTTTTCTACTATACTTCACATAATCATGGCATAAATGTCTTCATTCAAGTGTTTGCCTTTACTTATTGTAGTAAGTTTTTGTTACAAATTGAACTTTTATAAGTGATTCCTTCTTTTGCCACGGAAGCAGGGAAAACAGCATGCATGGAAAGTGGAAGACAGTCAATGAGGGGTAGATATGATTTTAAAAGAAATAATAAGAAAATACTAATTCAATGAACACACTGGATCAGTGAACATTGAGATACATCACTACTATAAAATATGAAGATGAAGCTTTTGTATACACTCTTAAAATCTGCAAGTCCTAATCTAGTTTCTAACATATCCTAAATCCACAGATAACCTGTGCTTCAAACAGAGGTGCAAAGATACATTCACACTAAGCACAAGACTGATAACTGATGCTTAAAAATAGGCTCTTATCTCTCTTGGTAGCGTTTTTCTGGGATGACACTCTAAGCCAGGAATTCCTGCTTCAGTGGGAAGATGCCACCAGTGGTTCAACTCATGGATTGTCTTGACCCATCTGTGGTTGTGCTGTCACAACGCTCAGGCTCAGACACCCCAGCGCCCCCAGTGAAGGGCAATGCTACTGACTGAGCTCTGAGAACAACACAAGGAAAGGGAAGACAAAGAGGAACTATTCGTATGCAATTACACTAATTGAATAAGTGAGAACCAAAAATTAAAATCAATATTCCAGTGCTCTAAAGCAGAGCAAGAGCAGAAGTTTCCAGGGTGCAGCTCTCTTTCTAAAGCTGAACAAAGACAACTGAAACAGGCATTTCCAGGAGGAGTGGACTTGACCTGGGAGGCTTGTATAAGCATGAGACATGTAGTGGTTATCAAAAAAAATGTTAATTAAAATTAAAATTAACCTTGACAAATTGCACTACCTACATGTGTGGAGCCTCATTTCAAGCAGTCATATTAGCAACACTTTCAGCTCTGTGTGCTGCAATGCAGAATAAAATGTGACTTCTTGCTTTTGGTTCTAGATACTTTCAATAGCATTAAAAATGCTACCCCTGTTACCTTGTCTCAGCTAATTAATATCCCAAAACATGATGAATGCACACCAGTGTCAATTCACTAGCAGGATGGTATGTGGTGGGTCTATAGTGACCTGTTATATGCCTGTTGCAAGAACAAGCGAGTCTTTTGTTAATGAACACATTCACATCCTAAGCACTAAAGTCACTGCTTTATCCTGTAATACTGCAGTGATTAACATTAATTAACTTTCACACATGTTATGAGAGAAACAGTAATGCAACTTCATCTTCCTGTTTCGGTATTATTCTTCTTGCCTGCTAGTTCATGCGCAGTTTTAACTATCTTGCTACTCCTCTTTTCTCCCCATATATTCTTAACATCCTGTTGGTTTTTGACTTGATAGCTGCCTAGGGCATGGATTATCTCTGTCTTACATGCCTATAAAAATATAACACATCCATGCCTAGAGGCACTGGTCAGGTCTTAAAGGCACTGCTGCTGCAGCAAAAATCGATACTACTTGGTATAGCGGAAATGAAAGAAGGTTATTACATGTGAAACCATTTAGGAATTAATGGCTTTGTAGGTATGGCAACAGAGTTCCTTCCTAATTCCTTTCCTTTGTCCTTGCTGATTGTCCAAGAGGATTTAAACTGAGGGACAGGTAATGGTTTCTCTCTGCAGGACAAATTAGTCTGTGCAGGTCTCTTTGTTGCCATAGGTAGCCCAGCTTAAAGCTAGTCTGGGTATTTGTGCTAGATTGCTCACTGAGCAGGGGGGTAGACACAGAGGTAGCTTTCATTTCCCAGAACTCAGCTTTGGGGGCTACTTAGTCCCTGACTATCTGGTTAAACTCCTGTGGTTTTGGAGTCATCTTAGGTCATTGCATGCTGCCCACAGCGTTCTCAAAAGCCTCTGTGCTTTCAGAGGGAGCATCTCTCTGTTCCTTATTCCCCCACATTCCTTACAGTTACTGGCCAGCAGTACCCTACATGGTCAGAAGGATTTTCAGTCAACCTAGTCCGTCAAAGCAGCTATTGTGCTCTTAAATACCAGAAACTGTGACTGGCAGAAAGGGTGAGTCATTTGCACAATAAACACAAGATTTTGCCATCTCATCTAGAGCCACAACTGCAGGCTGCTCTCAGGAGTAACAAGTTCTTAATCCAGGGTCATGAACACTGAGAGAAACAGGAGGAGAAAGAGAAAGGAGGGAAAAGAATGGTGCATTTTGACTAAGGCAATATTTTAAAGCCATGTTAAGGCATTATGCATGTATTTTTCTTTTGTTAGTGCAACCTGTTATTCCTCATTAAGCATTACTCATCACAACAGGAAATTCAGTTCTGAAATTTCCCAGACACTGGCCAAATCAAGGGTTAATATCATCACAGCTGGATGACAGCTTTTCAGTGAAACAATACTAATTCACTGAGGTAAAAAGACATTGAAGAAATACATATTTCTTTTGATTAATTCCTTCAAAATTTGGGCAGTTTTCCACTGGATATACACTTGGTTTCCCATCCAGCAAACTTGGGAGCTTGAGATCTCATTTAATTTCTCATGACTGCTGCTTAAAGGTCTGACAAATCCAGGAGGAGCACACTGCATATGTTTCTAATGGGGACTCAGCTTTTCACTCAAACCATGACTTTTAGGATTTTTTGGCTCCGTCATGGAGTTGAAATGAGGCCGACACTCCCTCCTGCAGCTCTGGCTTCCAAGCAGCCTGTTGGCTGTGGCAGCTGCCCAGACGAGTGAGTTGGAGAATCGTGGGCTTCTTGCAACACTGGGAGCCTTGCCTGAATTTAAGGCTCTTCCATTACCCTGGCCAATTTTCCGAGAGTTGAAGACAGCCATTACTGTCTCGCTTTTGGAAAACAAACATGCAAACAAAAACCCCCAACACAAAACAGCCCCACAGAACTAGAAAAAATATTCCAGTTCCTTGGAAAAGCAAACACTGTGCTACTGAACATCTCTGAACAGCTGATGTAGCTGTCGTAGGCTGCGTGTTTATTTTCGACCACTCTGAGTTCAGTCACTATTACAGTTGCCCACGGATGTCAGAGTGAGTCAGACTTCTTTACTGGATGAACTAAAATACTTGAGATGCTGGAAGAGCATCTGAAAATGCTTCACACATTTTATAAAATCATGTGCGAGTACTTAGGAATGCCCTTCTTAAAAAACACTACTATGCCTCTATATTTTCATAGCCTATTACTGCTGATTGGGAGATTAAAATGCAGAAGGAGCTCTTATTAAACAGAAAAAGTAGTTCAGTTCCATCCTAAAGCAAATTAGCATCCTAAACTGGATTTCTAAGTATATTTTAAAGAGAAACAGCTGTTATTAACCCACTAGATATTTTGGCTTAAAATGGACTAAAAAGTAGGCAATAGTCTCATTTAAACAGCATGCAAAAGAGATGTGGGAAGCAAGATTATTATCTACATTATGCATGACTGAAAAGTAAGCTCCAATTCTGTCTCTGTGGAGAGACATTATCAGAATAATGCACATGAATGTGTGAGAGTGGTCTTGGTTTGGATCCTCTGTGGGGTTTTTGAGAACCATGTGGCTCTATCTTACATGAAGAGTGCATCCTGCCAACAAACTCCCCAGCAAAATGTCTATATCCACATGATGCCAACCACATTTCTAAGGTTTTTGTATATCCCCTACTTGTCAAAAGAATTGTTCTTGTCTTCTGTTGATGAAAAAACAATAATTTCAGTGTTTAACCCCACATATTCAATTTCCTTAGTATAAGTTTGCAGGCTTGGTGAGGGAGGTACATCTAAATAAAATTATTTTTATGGTCATCTTATATGTATGCACGTGAAAGTCTACATGAAAATCTAGCCCTTAGAGTATGAACTAGGTAAATAAAAAGATGTGTGTGCTCTGCAGTGGGAAATACAGATTTCCTATGAGGAAAAATCTTACTGAAAACAGTATTTCACAATTTTCGTATTGGAAAGGTTTGTACTGCACCCTCCTGCTATGAACAAATCAAAATGTTTTACTCTGTCAGCCCAGACACTGTGGCTTATCACATTTACATGCAAAATTATCTCAAGAGAAAAAATCAAGTTGAATATTGAAGAGAAAATTAGTTACATTCATAGATCC
This sequence comes from Acropternis orthonyx, assembly GCA_035583155.1. Lineage (NCBI taxonomy): Eukaryota > Metazoa > Chordata > Aves > Passeriformes > Rhinocryptidae > Acropternis > Acropternis orthonyx. The sequence continues at coordinate 6,543,591 of JAWWEU010000158.1, read as the reverse complement.
TAACAAATGTGTGTATACTTAAAGATGTGTTTTGTTGACAGCCTTTAAATATTCAGTTCTCTCATTTGACTCAGAATCACTCTGCTCTCTGAAGAAAGATAAAATCATAGCTTGCAACTCTTCTAGTCTGAGAGAAAAATAACTGAACTAACCTTTTTTAAATCCACTCCTTTATCATGGCTGGTCATTCACTGAGTAACACAACACAGCCTTCTCGTTCTGTGAATTATTAGGTTTTACACCACTTATGAAAATGAACATTGATTATTGCTGTGCACTTTGCTTATGAACATGCTCTCACTACTAAGCTTACTGTATTTATCATCCATGTGCATCCCAATTTATAATGTTGCAAAAGGATTCAGTGACAATGTGACGATAAACGTCAGTGCTCTTCATAGGTAGAGAAATCCATATATGAAACATGTGTGCTCGAACTGAGCTGTCAATTAAAACATTTTGTATGCTTTTCCCTTGGCAAAGAGCTCTACTCAGTAACATGTTTATGAACAGGTTTACACAGCTTTTAAAATTCTATTTTTCCCAGATGATGCACTAAACATTAAAATACATTAGTGAGCAGCTATACATATAAACACAATAAACCTCCCAATTAAAAAAAAATAGAAAAACAAACATGATAAAAAACCAGTGGAATGGGAAAAAATAAACCATCAGCCATATGCTGACTTAGAATATATCGGACTTATTGGCAGCTTCTGTGACTTTGCATAGTTCATCTGACCATAACACAGTGGAGGGACATTTAGGCCTCCAGCCTGAGCCTTAGTAGATCTGAGACTGAAAGAGCAAAAACATCCCCCAAAGTCCCTTTTACCACATTTACTGTCATTTTTGTGTGCAATGCTTTTTGCCTGCACATTCACAACTACAACAAAACACTAAAAGAGTAGTAAGGTTTTGAGGCTGATTTGGAGTTTATTTGACCCAAATTAGGTTTTATGGGGATGTGTTAGTTTATTTTGGTAACTTCTTCTTTTATGGGCATTTCTTTTCAGAATTGCCAGTGACCCCAGACTTCAGTTATTGCTAGATTTAAGTGCATTAGTCACTTATACAGAATGCTGATTGCTCTAGTGTTTTTTTATTTTGTTACATTGTGTTATGTTATACTGTTATATTACATACCTTATTTGCTACAGCATTCAAAAAAGACCACAACTAACTAAGGCTCCTTTTCAACAATGAAAGAACTGAAGGAAGATGCTGTGTGTCAATATGCAGCTATACTGGACTGAGACAGCCCTTACAGACAACACTTTGCAAAAAATGTATAAATCAAAGCAATGACAAAAATTTTCTGGCCTTTGCAGAAAAGCTGACTGATGTGAGAGGTTTTTTCCTTTCTTCTGTTCTGCAGGTGGCACCATGTTGTTTGCTAAAATCCAGGGATTGCTAGAGTCCCTTAAGCCGTCGTCACATGGCTCTTTCCATTCTAAGGATGCCAGAGCTCCTCAAGCAACTTCAAGAAGTGAACACGTTTGACAGTTTCTGCCTGGACTTATTGCTTATTTCTCAGGTCTTTGTCAGTAACAACTTCCATTAATTCAGCTCAGAGACACTGAATAGATGGGGTAATTGGGCTTTGGGGATTTTGATGGTCCTTTTGTGTTCTTTTTTCAATTGTACTGACCATTAGAGTATATTCCGGCTAAAAGGAGCAGATGGGTAGAGGCTCATTTTTGCCTCATGTGACGACATACCAGGAGAGCACAAAGCTTTCTGTGTGCTTTTCCCTGCAACGCAGCTATTTGCAGGTGAAAGAACTTTTCAACAGACATATTCTTGAATCAGCAACTGAATATTTCTATAATGCACATTAAAAAAAAAAAAAAACCAAAACCCAACAACAACAAAGCCAAACAAAAAACCCCCAAAACAACAAAAACTCCAAACCAAATTAAAAAACCAACAACAACAAACAAACAAACAAACAACCCTCACCTAAAGGTCTCCTTTCTCCACAGCACTGATTTTGAAAGCACCCTCCCTGGTTCCTCTCACATCTGTTTGAAATAGCTCTCTTATTAAACTATGCTGTGTGACAGCCTCTCTCTTTCTGGGAACTAAGGAGGATTTTCATTTATAAACTGTAACCAAAGTCTTCTACAAGGAAATCAAAGTGTCTCACCTGATGTGCTTTCACTCTGATAAGTGATTTTGTGTGTGAATACTCACATTTTCAACAGTTTTCTAGTTCTGAGGTACTAGCAACCTAAGACATGATGAAAAATAGGGCAGTAAAGACCAAAATGATGACATTTTAGCAAAGAAGATGTAGTTGAGAGTTAATTCTGAAATTGAGTTATACAATTTGACTAAGTGACTGGATTATCTGTCATGCAAGGAGAGGCTGAGAAAGCTGGGACTGTTTAGGCTGGAGAAGAGAAGGCTCAAGGGCATGAAAGACAAAGCCAAGCTCTTCTCAGTGATGCCCAGTGACAGGAGAAGGAAAAGGTAATGAGCACATACAGGGAATTCTGTTTAAAAATACGAAAAGGTTTTGGGGTGAAATTGTTTGTTTTGGTTCTCTAGGCATGTGGTCAAACACTGACACCACTGCCCAGAAATGCTTTGGAGTCTCTCTCATCGGAGACTCTCAAAAAACACATCCCTGAGCAATGTGCTCTGACTGAGCGAGGGGTTCAGGCTAGGTGGTTTCCAAGGTTTCTTCCAGCCTCAACAACTCCATGATTCTCCCATGACTCTCACTGAGGAGTCCTCCCTGTGCTTGCACTTCACATCCTTTCAGGTGGCCTATTTCTGTATATTGACACGGGGAGAAATAATGGAGAGTGTTTCCTGGAAGTGCAGCAAATCTCATCCAGTTCTATTCAAAAGTTTAATATAAACTAGTGCTGATGAAAAACAAAGGACACTCAAAGGCTTTAAATTCACACTTCAGCAACACAATTCATTTTCTTGTCAAAGACAGAAAAAGTGATATCAACGCAGCTGCAAAAAGGTTATAGACAGAGCTGTTGTCTTATGCTCATAATTAAATATTTCATTTACAGTTATTATCAAATGTTAATTAGAATATGTTTCTGTCAGCCTTCTCTAGGATTCCATTTAGCAGGCAAAACATTTCTGTCAAAAAATCTATTGCCATTCTATTGCAGATAAAATTTTGCTTCATATGTGACAGAAAATAATTCTCTTGGTATTTTTTAACTCTAATGTTTCTGGATATCTTACTCCCACACCACATGGATGTGCAGGATGAACACCAAGCACAAGTAGCCTGATTATTATTTACAGTATGGTTACAATAAGGCATCTTTATACTTCTCTAAGAGTACCAAGAGATCTTCATTTAATCTGAGTAACAAAGTATTGAGGACTCTGAACACACAATTTGTTTTAATTTGGTGTGCAATTTGAGAATATTTTCAATATATTGAAGATCTGTGAATGAGCTTTGTTCCCCTGGTCTTTAAACTACCCAAATATAAAATCCAGCTGGGAAAAAAAAATCAATCAAGTGTCACTCTTTTCTTAATTATCTTTAACCAGAATTAACTGTTGCTCTAACTACAGGCAGAGGTTTGCACAGAAAAATGGATGCCTTTTTAACAATTTCAAACCTGCAATGGTTCTTACTGGAATAAATTCCAGACAATTCAAGAATGACTACTGTAGGCTGGCTTTTACCTGATTTTATTTACATTGAGAAAACTAAAATATCAAATAAAACTAAAATACCAAGTATTTCCAACAAACGAAATTATATAGAAATTTTTACTTTTGTGGTTCTATGAATGACACATGAATTGTAGGTACACCAGGACAGCTGTTTCAATTTATATACATATAATAATAAAAGATACAGGGTTTTTTTTTTTTGTAATCAGTGGTTTTGAGCTGACATTTTAGTCCCATTACTTATGAATTTTTATTTCAATTTAATATATATTGTGTCTTGTACAAAAATTATAAGTAGAACAATATTAATTATATCTAACAAATTACATTTCTAATGGGCCAGAAAACTCATTGAAATGAAACTAGAATTGAATTTACCAGAGCCCAATAAAAATCCCAGCGGTCAATAAAATGTTTTATTTCATTTTACTTCAATATAATTTCTGTTATTACTCCACAAAAAAACTCTGCTTGAACTTTAATGTGAATGAATATCCAATATTGAGAAAAGCCTTATCTTAGATTTCAAAATCAAAGAGCTATAAAGGACAATTCTGTATTGATTCAGAGGAACATGAAAATGTACTTCGAAACTGAAGCGCCCCAGAAAAAAAAGTATGTACATTTGAAATTCATGTTCAGTTTTCATCTAGCCAGATGTGTTTAAAGGCCACTGTCAGACTGTCCTGCAGATTTATATCTATTAAGAGAGTGGAAGTGATCAAGACAATACATGCTTAAAGACCAGTTCAGAATACCAATTTGAATGGCAATGGAACATTATTTTGACTGAGCACAAACATGGTGTAGGTGTCGCTCAGTGATGGGAGAAGCCTAAAAGAGAATCCAGACAGTGGTTTTGGGTGCATTTCCTGAAACATCTTGGCACACCCATCCGATTTCATCTGAGAAATTGTTGTTAAAACAACTCTTAGTTTGTTCTCATGTACTTTTATCACTGCTACTAGAAAGTAATTAATTTAAAAAAGAGAGAGCAAATGGGAAGCACATCCAGTCATTTCACCAGTGTGGTGCTAACAAACTTTCTCAGTATAAACATATAATTTGTATTCATTATTCTTTATGCCAGATTGTATGTTTTAGGCTATTGCACAACATAATGATTATGGAGTACCAATAATTAATATATATTTTTACCCTAAAACTTTTTTCTCCCTGATACAGAGCTGTTTTCTCTCCAGGCTTCACAATGTTTCCTTAGATAAGGAAATTCTCCATGCTTTCATTACAGAAATCCCGAGATCTCTAGAGAATATATTTGGTTGTCAAAGGAAAATGTCAAGCTTTTACAACTGACCATTATGATTAGCTGTAGTGGATTCTGTCCACACCCTAAAACTTCCTCTAGAAAATGTTTAGAGTGAGAACTATACCTCTGACATAAGTAAATATCATTCTGTTGGCTTAAAAGAAACTATGAAAACTCAGAAATTCATGTAATCTGGTGGGGCATGGGTTGTGTTGGTTCCTTTGGTATTTTTCCTACTATTCCATCTCAAACCTTTAACTACTCCTTAAAAATGAAGTACTGATGGGGAAAAAAAATCTGCTATCAATTTACCTGCAGAAAGAATACACTTATATTTCTCACAAATGTTCTGCCAGTAGGTGACTATAAGACAACAATAAGGACATAAGAAAGCCATCAACAAGCTGGAGAACATGAAAAGGTGGCATCATTTCTCTAACACCCGGTACATCATGAGCCTGGACCTGGCAGCAGCAGAGTGAAGAAATAACTCATTCCCCAGTGCCAAGGTAGTCTTTGCAGCTCCAGAAAGCAGAACAGAAGAGATAATTAAATTCACAGGGTGCATCTCAAATATTTAAAAATAAGTTGACATCAGCCACTCAGTGCAGCTTGTGAATAGTTACAATTCCTGACAGCTGCCCTTTTGAGTTGTGACCCATGACCTTAAATGCTCTGAGCACGTGACTAACTTGAGTAGCCTTGTTTCCTCTCAGTAACTAACAATTATAAATATTTTTGGATAGTCACGGGCTTACACTTGAAAAGAAGAAGATATGATGAACTAGCGAGAACCTCAGCCTTGGTCTTTGACTTTCCCTTTATTTTCTTGATAAAATGTGTTTTCTTTCACACAGCTTTGCCTGATTTATACTGACAGCATGCCAGGCTTTGGTAAAAAGATAAATCTCTGCTGTTCATCACCCAGCATCTCCAACTGTTCTCTGGGAGCTCATATGTTCTGTGGCTGACATACCATGGAAACACGACATTCCTGGGACAGGTGAGCAGGTCACAGTCACAGTGGAGCTGTAAAATGGACAGGTTGGCTCTATGCTTAATGTAGAAATATCAAACAGTTGCAGCTCCCACTCAAGGCAGACATTTTTATTAAAAAATTAACGAGGGAAAAGATCAATTAATGTTGTAATTATCTCTCTTCAGTTTTCTCAAAATGTTTGTATGTGTCTTAATGATTTAACAGCAGAGACAGCACAGGTGGCCAGAAGTTGAAGGGAAGGGGTGACTGTGGCCATTACTCCAGAGAAATCAGAGTTGTGAGAGGAAGAAACGTGTGGTTAGAAAAAAAAGAGGGCGAATCTGGAAAGCCAGAGGGGCAAAAGGGATATAAAGCCTGTTTCCAACTGAATTGGCAGGAAGTCAAGGCCTGTCAGAGCAATAACTGCAGTAAAACTGAGATTGTCAGGCACTGTTAGTCACTGTGTTCATATGCTAGTGCTACTGGAAGCATTTAAAAGAGGTGTCAACCACTGCTATTTAAAAATACAACCCCTGCTGTACCCGCCCACAGCCCCACTCCAACCACAACACGGCTGAGAAGGAAAAAAACAAACCATGCTACTCGAGCTGCACTTTTGCCCTGTGGGTCTCAGGCAGGGTTAGAGAGGAGACTGCTCAGGCTCATTCCTGTGAAAGAGATGCAGAATGGTGTTCCTCTGCCATGACCAGAAACACATTGGAGATGGGGATGCTGCAGAAAAGGATTTTTTAAAGGCTACGCAGGAATAGAGCCACTGTTTTGTAGGGGGATATCAAAGCTATTTTTTAGTTCATTCTTATTTCTAGTCTTTCTGATACTTGATAATATATTTCTAAGGTATATTGTTCTTCCTAAACAATCAGTGACCTCACTGATGAAGGCTTCTTAAGTATGTATAGAAAAATAAAAAAGTTTTGAGAGGCCACCCATGCCTGGAACTGCAACTTATTGAGGATCCTAACAACCTCTACTTTATTGGCAGTACAAAATTGCACTGTATTGCTAAAATATTTATGTAGGTAATAGAGTGGGGATAATATTATTTCCCTAACAACAAGAGAATATGGCAATTCATAAAAAATTGGTATGAGAGATACTTTAAAAGATGATAAATAATACATAGTGCCTTTGATCACACTATTATTAACATTAATATATAAAAAATATGTATGCTCAGCTGCAATACTAGGAAAGACTTGTAATTTGCCGACTCAGATGGAATGCTCTGATCTGCAGACTTCCTCCTTTCCCTGTTCCCTAAGAATAAAGCCTCAGCACACAGCTATGTATGACCCTAGCAGTAATTTGGGAAAAAAAATACATGGAAACCTTGATAAAAAACTGTAATATGAGACAAAATTTGGCAATATTGCAGAAGGTCAGTAACAGATCAAATGTACTGCAAGGATCACTCACTAAGTTCCATTCATTCACTGCAGAGGTTTATAAATACATTTAAATATAATATCTGAATTTTATGAATAAAGCATGCAGAACATATAAAAAATTTTAAAAAAAATAGGATCCCAGAAAAATAATTCTGGAAATGGCTTAGGAAACTGCAGCTAATCAAGTAAGATGAACCATGAAGACCACTAATTCAGACTTCTGTGTATTATCTGGTAAATAATATGTAGAAGAAAGGATATTACAGCATTTGTCAGCACATTATGTAGACAAATACTAGTACAGGTTTCCATATGCAGGGAAAATAAAAAACCCAACAAAAAACCCATTCAAGTAAAAAAAGCAGGAGGGAGAGGGAGAAAAGGCTTTTTTAAAAGGAAAAAATATCCAGATATTGAAAAAAAATCCCTCCAAATGAAAGACTTAGGACATTTATCAAACCTCTTTGCAAAAATGTTAAGGAATTGATTCCTGTCTTTGACACCTTAACTGTGAAAATACTTCAGACAGTAGCTAGTTTCTCAGATCTGATATGCAAAAATAAAAACCAAAACCCCCCACAACCAAATGACTCAAGTTAGAAAAGCCAAGTATTAACCTTGCCATTCTGAAACAACCTTTCCACCTCAAGCTTTGTAAATAAATTAGAAATGTAACTTCCTCACACACCTTTAGATTAGCAATAGGTTTATCAATCAACCGAGGAACTTCTTGGTTAAGTAATGACAAAAAGTAAGAGGATATTTCAGGAAATGCCAGAAACATTGATAAATTTAAGTCATCAGATTTTTAATTAGGCACTCAGACATGATGGTGCATGAATTATGATGATATATATCTCATTTGGAACTAGCAAGCTACAAATAAGAAAGCATGACAATTTTTTTTTTTTTATAACGGTAAATATGAAAGATAAACATTAGCACACAATTTGCTTAGAGGATGATATTTAAAACAGCTGCAAAGAATGACCTGGTCTCTGCTGTGTATCAGTCAGCAGAGTAAATACAAATAAAACATCTGTGAGGAAAGGTATGAGGGAGGTCATGTAAATATTTAAAGCTACAGAATTGCCAGCTCCTTTAAGACAGGATCTTTTCCAATGAAATGGCTACCAGAGCTGACACTCATTCAGCTTGTGTTGCTGCCTTTTGACCAAAAAAGTGGGCTTATTCAATCAACAGGGTTTATAATACATGCAAAGATAAAGCTAAAATTTTCAGGAAGAGGAGCAGTGTACATATGTAGAAGAACTGGATGTCAGAAGGTAAGAAAAAGACACAGAAAAATAGTTTTTTTAAGCTTATGTAGGGATCTGTAGAGAGCTACTTGGGTCTAACTGGGCAGTCTGCAGGTTTCTGACCTGACCTTTTGGTTTGTAAAGTTAATAGGCCATTTGACTGGATATTTATTCTCTCCCTCAAACTGATCAGATGTCCTTGTGAGTCAGAGATGCCAGCAGCCTTTCCACAGAACCATTTCTCAGAGTTCAGTGACATATTTTAAGTACTTAAGGCTTTTGAGTGTGCTGCTTTTTGGAATCACTCCATTTTTGCATCCCACTGCTTACTTACTTGACTAATGTGAATAAATTTTACAGCACAGAATTCTGAAGAACTGATCTGACATGAATTTAGGCACATTTGTTAGCAGAGGAAAATAAACTAATACTCTTGGAAAAGAAACAAACGAACTGGGAGAACCCCACTACAAACCACCATCCTGCAAGGCTTGTAGGAAACACAGGCAAACAATTTTGCACGAGCAGTTTGGTGGAACAGTCATATATCAAGCCCTTCAACTTCAGTCACCGGATGGAAGTCATTTTCTCTAAGAATTAAAGGACATAAAACAAAGCTCATGGTGGCCAGGTGTTCAGAAGAGACAAGATGTGGTATCTGGATGACTTTAAGTATGTGGTTGGTATCCTGGGCCACCACAGGACCTGCTAAATCATTCAAGGGGAGATGGGACAATTTTATAAGAAGGATTAATGGGTGAAACCATATATAGGTTGGGAAGTCATTGAGCTGAATATACATTGAGTTTGGGAGAGTACCAGAATGAGGAATCTCAGCGGTGCCCCATCCTCCTGTGGTGCTCAGGGCTATCTGTGACCTTTCCTTGTCACACAGGCCAAGCCTTCTGCTGGAGAGGACACAGAGGGCCACTGCCAAGGGGGGACCTTTGGTCTCACCCACTGCAGCTGTCGTGCTGTGCTCTGACCCCACTGGCCATGGTGTGTCACTGTCATCACTCTCAACGCGACTTTTCTGCTATTTTGTAACCCACTGAGTCTTCCGCATGTTGAGACTCCAAGAATGATCCTTCACTAAGCATGGATAAGCTCAGTCTTTCCAGTAGAAATAATGTGATGAAATATTCATATTTTGCAAGTAAATAGGTGGTTTTTTTCAAGGACAGCTTTTCACGCACACTTTATGCAATACATGCAATATATGGGCAAAAATACGAACACATAAAGTTCCCAAAAACCTTGTGCATTATTGAAATGCCAGTGAACTCCCCTCTGTAAGTGGAAAGCAAGGCAGAATGATATTTTAATTAGGAATCTTGCAACTAATTCTCCATGCTTCATCTTAAAACTTCTCCTTGAAAAGGCTGAGCTAAACATTTCTTTTCCCCAAGGGTTTACATACATGTGAATGTGAGAAGAACCTATATTTTGTTTGTTTTGGCTATGTATCTGCTCAGTGCCCAACATTTTCACCTCATTCTTACACACATCAGATATCCAATGGTGTTGCAATGTTGCAATAAGGTATGTTTTAAAACAAATATGCATTTTTAATGTAAAAGCAAAGGAATAGCTGCAGTTTCAGTTGATGGATGGAGCATCCCTTGTCTAAGAGCTTCTTTGAAAGGAAAGACCATCCAATTGCTCTGTTCTCTATCCACATGATTTACACTGTACCTGGTTTTCCCAAGGATAAAATGCAAAAATTCCCCTCTCCAATAAAATAGATATATTCTCTGAATCTCTTTAAAAGAAAATACCTATTTGAAAAATCATTTAACCAAGAAGAATCCAGTTAAATGAAAGCATCTATCTATACTACAGCACTATTTTCTTTTTCTTGGACAGCCATTAACTAAATTAATTACCTTGCTGCTGAGTTAATTAGGTAATATTAGTACATAAATACCCCAACTAATTATTCTAAGCTAATAAAAAGACAACTGCCGTCAAACACATTTGACACAACCGTATATGTTGAATGTAAATTCTCCCATTTGCTTTCCAATCCAATTTTAATTAAAACATTATAAATATCAGTCATTCTCATAAATGAGTTTTATAGCATCACAAGCTAATCACTCCAGAAAAATAAATGAAGAGACAATAATCCCCTGCATAATTATACTTCCAGTTAGAAAGAATGAGTTTAATAAATAGCTCATCAATTTCAGAGTTTTAACATAAAAAAAAGTTCACCAACCAAATAAATGTACCTGCAGCCTAATTGCCTGAAAATGAACCCATAAAGATACGGAGAAAACATATTTTTTTATTGGACTCATAATTGCTCATTTTGGCTACTTCTCTGCTGTTTCCAAGGAACCATTTTTACAGCATTAGTTATTAATGAAGACGAATGATATTAATGAAGACAAATCTTGACTGCTGTCAACTTTCTGGGCTCCTCAATATTGTCTAGTGGGTTTTTTAAAAATGTTTTATTAGTGAAGACTCAGTTTTATTAGCATCAAGTTTTGTTATTTGATAACAGTGTGATTTATAAGAGGAAAATCAAGGGTTTGGGCCAATACTAGTCAGTATTCAGAACTAAATATACCAGCTAAAAGCTTATAAAATGGATAAAAGTTGATAACAAAAGCTTGATAAAAGCTCATAAAGTGGGGGGGGGGGGAGGTTTATGATTTTCCAATGCATTTGAAGAGAAAAAGAGGGATGTTCTGACAGTTTTAAGTTCATAGTCAATGGCCTAAAAACTCTTCTTTCTTTTAGGAAAAAATTTTGAAAGTTTGGAAGGAAAAGAAAATTATTTTTCTTTAATAAGATGCCATATGGAGCAGTCTACTAATTCCTTCAGCCCATAAACAATGAAACAACTAAATTAAAAAAAAAAAAAAAAAAAAAAAGAAGAGTTAATAAACTCTACATCAACTGGGGAAAACAGACCTATCAAAGTATACATGTCATTTCTGCTAGCACCGGGAAAATATTAATCACGGACAGCAAACATGTTTTCAAGATTTTCATCAGGAGTTTCAATTTCTTTATCTAAATGAACAAACTACCCTTTGCATTTTTTGGGAATTAAAAAGAAATAAATTACTTCATTTTAACCTTTTGAAAGAATAAGATAAAAACCTTCTTGACCTTATCTTCCTCACTTTTGTTCTTGTCTCATCCAAAGCTCCCTCTCTGATTCAAGAAGCTTGAGTCTATTTAAAAGACCAGACACATTCTTTGGTTGTCACTGACATAAACAAAAATAGGATTTAATTTTTTGCCAGCATCACTGAACTTTTCAACTTGTGGCCTAGTCCTGGAAGTTTTATTCAGGTTTTAGAGCATGGCCCTGTGAGCAGGTTGCAACACATCCCTTCTTCTCAGAGCCCAAAGTCTTTGTTTGAAGCTCATCACCAGCCCATCTTCATGTGCATTTCAAGCAAGTATATTATTTAAGCAAGTATATTATTTGCTCATTAAGAATTTCAGGCAGAATGCTGATGGTGCCAATACCAAGACTGAAACACCTAACTGTAAAACATTATGCTCACATTGGTACACCAAAAACAACAAGCAAAGGAAACTACATGTCTCAGTACTCAGGTTTGAGTCATGCCTATTTATTGTCCGGCAGAGTTAAGGAGGTGACCCACTCACTGCTTACTAATCAAAGCATGCTCTATGTCACCTCTTAAGCCAAAAGTGTCCCAAATTTTGTTTATATGTTGTAAAGAACTATTCAGGAAACTGACATTTGACCCCAATTTATTTCAAAAGTGGGAAAATAATAAATCTTCTCCAGAAGTATGCCTTTTTTCCTGCCTTCATTATTTCGATTGAAGATAACTTCTAAACAAATAATTTTTTGAAAATAATTTGAAAGTAACAGAGATAACACGCCAAAATCAGCATGTCCCAATCTGCAGCAACTATCTTTTAAAGCCCCAAAATGTAGTCTGACATGATGACGTGTGTTAGAGTTTTAGAGAGATGCCCAGCCAGTGACATGGCAAAATTTGGAACATGAGTTATTTTCTCTTTCCAGTTACACAAGGGCGAAGAAAGAAGATTTGTCTGCATCAAATTTTCCTTCCAAATGCTGTTTTATCACCCCCAAGGGGCTTTTACTTTTTCCATCTCTTCTAAAGAGAGCGAGAACAAAAAAGTTAAATGGAAGGAATGGAAGAGGAAAGAATAGCTGATCTGTAGAAACAGCGTCTCAAGGGGACAGATATTCTTCATTTCTAGGTCTCCAAAGAAGAGGGGAAAAAAACCATGAAGAGCCAGACGAACACCCCTGCTCACATGACTTGGTTAAGGATCATTTTTTCCTTTTCTAAGAGGCAAAGAAACAACAAAAATCACAAACCTTCCCACGCAGGTGGAAGGGAAATGTCAGCTGCTTTCAGACTCAGAGATCCATAACCACGTGGCTTGGTCTAAGCACAGGGCTGTGGTCATGCAGAGGTGTCTCCGGGGAGCAGGGAGGAGGCTGTTTGAGATTACCTCTTCAGGATAATCTAACTTAACTTGTGGGTGGGCTGCATACAGCAGGGGACAAGCACACTGCTGCCTCTCTGGATTTCACTGCACAAAAGTCAGGAAGGACCTTCCTCTAAGGTGCGTGGATAAACTTGTTCGACAAAGTCAAGATGGTTATGAATCTCGTTACATTTTTCCCAAAGTACTTTTTTTCTAGTAAGACATTCCTTATTTTCAGCCTTTTTTCCCCTTATAAAGTTATTTTTTGCTGGTTTTCTGTATTCACTTCTGTTTATCTTTTTGTAAACCTGTTTAGACATTTAATATATAAATCTGGACCGGTGAGTGCCCTGACTACAGAACCTCAAGGCAGGGGTGGGAAAGTAGAGGGGGGAAAAAAAGGGATATGTTTATTTATCGATACTTAAGCACAGCCAAACAGACCGTATCACATCATTATTCTGATTGTAGGATCTGCCATGGCCCACTGCCATATTTCTTTATCAAACATGACACTAACTGAGAAATACAGACTGTTTTCAAACTGTTCTAGGCAGTGCACCCCCGATTTTATTCTGAGTCTATAGCGTTAAAAAAATGTAGCAGGAGATAAAGATCCCCAGTGTGTGGCAGCACCAGACTTAATGCATGTCACTGCCACTCGCACTACGATTATCTCCAACAGGCAGAGATGGGGAGCCAAACTGGGAATCCATTTTCACTGAGCACATATCAGTACAACATCTGCCCCACCATGTATTTATACCAATCTCCCTGCTGTTCCAGGAATCACTTGAGCATGAAATAGCTGAGTTCCAGTAAGGTAGAATTTCTGAATTTCTGGCATAACTGATGCCACAGTGAAACCCTTCTGCAGAAACTTGGTAAAGATTATTCTAGCATGGAGCTAAAGGAGAAGCTTTCATTTTGTGCTGCTTCTAACATATCTGAAATGTTCCCAGAAGTATATATGAGAAATTTAATAGCTTTTTTCCCAAATTATTTTCTGTTTTCTAGGTACACAGAAGTCCTCTCTCTCTCTCTCTCTCTATATATATATATATTAAAGTCCAACACTTTCATTTAAGTGATTCGAAGTTTAAATCAAGACTGCTGCCCTATTAAAGAAAGCAAGAAAGAAAAGCAGTACCTAAAATAACTTTCCTTTCCAGATTGTCTTAAGCTGAGATCACTTCAGAACTCAGTTTCCACAGTGTATATTACTCTATATACCAGGCAGCAAAAATGCACTGGGCACTTCTAACTGACAAAATTTAACTATTTAGGACTACAAAGTATACTTTTTGTCCTAATGCTTAACACAACTAATACAAACTAAAATATGTCAGATTTCTATACTACAACTGTTCAGTAGTACTAAGTAGAAAATATTATTTTCCCATTAGCATTGCTCTTTTAAAATGGTTGAGATCCACAGGGATTGAAATTGACATTTTTCTTTGAGAAAGAGAACTTTCTATGGAAAACTCATTTATTTTTGGACTAAAAAATACCTTCGGAAATTGATAATACTGCATATAATAGTTTGATTTTCCTAATCCTCTAAGAAAATCAGATTAAACACAAACATGTTTAATAGTTTTGAGCAGAAAATTAAAGTAGGAGCAGAAGAATCCACTTTTGGCTGTTTCCAGCAGCCAACTGTCCAAAATGACCATGGCCAGCTGCAGTCCCAGCAACATCCTGGCTCCTTCCTTGACCTTCCTGGAGCATCTCAGGAATGGCTGAGATCCAGCAGCAGCTTTTCTCTCTGGCAGGATCTTCTGCCAAGCCCTGAACAAGTCACTACCCCCCAAAATCACACTCACCCACCTGCATGATGTCAGCCTTGATGGCCTTGGTCCCACCGAGACATATCACCTTTGTGACAAGCAAGACATTTGAAAAAATGACTTCTGAGGAGAAACTGGAAACTTGGAGCCCTTCCCACCAACAGAGACAGGACTGGCAGCAGGCCTTTACGCAAGAAGTGTGTTTGGGCATGTTGGGTCTGTGCCAAGGAACAAACCCCATCTTCCTGGCAGAGCTGATTCCTGTCTCCATGAAAGCACTGGCATGCCTGTTGCCAGCACATGCCCAAGGACAAAGCCCCTGGAGGCTCCCTCAGGCTCTTGCCCAATTCAATGAAAGGAGCAGCACTGCAGCAGGAGACTGATGAAAATCTCCTCCAATACTTTATACATCCTGACAAATGGAACAGTTCCCTTGGAAGTGGAAATAATTGGTTTAATGTTTCTGGATTGTGCATATAGTGGGTTTGTGGACATGCAGGAAAGTCCAGAAATGTTGCTTATCCAATCTGAAAAAGGGAGCCCTAAGAATGTCCAGCGTCTAAAAGCTGTTGGGAGAGAAATCCAGCTCTGAATTAAGGAGCAAATTTCTACCATGAAGGCTATTAAACATGAGAATATCTCTGATGGGGCAGTTTTACTGGGACTTGAGGTATTTAGGGTATACTTATATACAGTTCAAAGTGTACTTAAAATTGAGGGGCTGGGAAATTCTATTGGCTGTCAAAACAAATATCCAACCCCAAAATAGCTTTGCTCCTTTCAGATCACAGCCTCTGGATGAATATCAAATCTCAAGTTATGTGAAACTGCCATGAAATGCTTCTTCTGGTGAGATAAGAACAACAGATATGGAACTGGAGCCTGCTATTCCACTGTTAGATTATTTCAGCTGTATTTATTCCATGTATTTAGAACTCCTTTGCATCAAGCCTTCTGTTACCATCCATGTGCCAGAAAGCTCTAAGCCTTTTCCTCTACAGAGTTTTGGAAAAAAAACAGGCAGAATTCTGACTCTAGAAACTTTTCACTGTAGAGATCCAAGTTACTGACATTTCTAGACCTAAATACAAAATACATTCAACAAATATTACTATATATTATATTATATTATACTGTATTATATTATATTATATTATATTATATTATATTATATTATATTATATTATATTATATTATATTATATTATATTTATTAAAGTTTTCTTTTTTTCATGTGAAAGATGGGGATTTTCCAATCCTAACATTTGATTCTCACTGTTCCTCTGCCACTGGCTTCATTCTCAGAGGACGGTCTGCTGAACTGGGGATTTTAGGTTTCCCTTATGAAATCCAGCTTTTCCATCTTAACTTTTAAGTAGCAGGATCACTTTTAAAGGGCAGAGAATAGTGTATCACCAGCATTTTAAACATTGGCAGCTTCTCTGAAAAGCTACAGCAGATATTAGTTGTAAAGCTGGAGAGAAGAGGAAGGAATCTGAGGATGCAAAATTTGTTTCTCAAATAGCCATCATCTCCCATTCAATGATGTATAATTTTCCAGCACTGCTGCCTTGGCTGAATTCCAGATGGATCTGTGCCTATCAGAGGCATTTTTTGTTTTATTTCAGTCTCCTGAGATATCCATCACACTAATAACAGAGCTGTCACTTAATTACAGGCCACATGTTGTAGTATTGTGTGTAATTTCTGTATTCTCAACACACATTGTTTATACATTCTATATGGAAATAAAATGTTATGGTAAACCAGATCATTATGAGAATTTAATATAGACAAATTTAAAAATTCTGTAAAAGTATATCTCCCTTGCAGATATTTGCACTGCCATCTCACCACAACCAGGCAGCAAATAAGCAGCATAAAGGCAGCAAGTATCTACCTCATTTTCACTTCCATACCTTATTCTGCAATGGCAACAGCATTTCTCTTCTTTGCAAATTAAGAACACAAATATGTAGAACATCTGGATGTGTAATGGGATGAAAGAGACAGTGGTTTCAAATTGTTCACTAAGTGAATGTTATTCTATATGCCAAAAATTCTTTGACAGGTCCCCTGGAAACATAATTTCAATTATGTATGCCTCTGCTCTCAAAAGCTACACTGTAAACATCTGACAGCTTCACTCGGTGAGTCTGGTTCCCTGGGGTGCTTATAGTCCAATTTTCTGATTGAAGAATTAAGGATGCATTTTGCTCATCATTTCTGTTACCTCAGTCAAAGTGATCTGAGAAAACTTGTGTGTATCTGCTTTTTATTAACCGAAACATTTACAAAATTCTTGTTAGATACTGAATGCAGTTAAACCTACAAGGATGACAGATCACTGGAATCAGTGATCCTCAATCTAGTCAAAAATCAGACTGCTCAGTGTCGAGGATAACCTGTTTAGAACAGGGGAATACAGGTGTTAAAGACACGTTAGACTGCATGAAAATGGCCAGGGGAGCAAACGGGAAAAGAAGCCTTTTCTTTCCAGTTAACACATGTTAATACAGAAATCACTAAGCTAGAATGACTCCAAAACTCCACAGCCCATATTTCAGAACACAATTGCATTTTAAAGGAAATTTCTTTTATAAACCCCTGCACAGTGGATGGGTGGCAAAGTCAAAAGCTCCTGCAAAAGACTCTCAGCTCTCCTCTGCCTCCTCCCAGCTTCTATGTGGGGGGAGTTAACTTCAGCTAGGGGAAGAATCAGCTCCTGTAGGTCAGGAGGTCCTCGAGTGCCTGGAGACCTTAGGATTTTAACCATCTGAACTGGAAGCAAATTAAAGCTCAAAACTAGACTGCATCTTAGGCTTTATACATCGTTTAAACACACTTAATTATGAAGTTACAAGCTTAAAACAACAACTTTTGACATATTTACTCAGTTCTAAAATTACTCTTTCACCCATCAGATCTTCAGAAGTTTGTTTAATCAGGGTAGAATGGGTGAGGAAACAGAGACAAAAAGAGTCTTAAGTCAGTGACCTTCCTCCCAACTATTTTTCTCACTAGCTTTACTGGAAAGATAACTTTCTTGTCTATATTGGCTATGAAAATTTGGTAGCAATGCAGGGGATGACAGTTAATGAAATAACTGGAGAAAAAGCTGCTTTTAGATTACATGGCTCTAGCTCATTTTTACATGTAATAGATGACACAAAAAGCAAAGAGAAAGTGCCTTTTCTATCAGCCTTCTTGAGTACCATATATGCAGATAGATAGATAGATAGATAGATAGATATAGACATACACACATGCAAAGATATATCTAGAAATGCCTGCAAACACCAGTACAGACCATGTGCTTATGTGGATCTGATGAATGTGACATGGGAGCTGTGATGATATAGACTGTCCAAAGGAAAGCTTGGTCCTCCTCCTTGATACTATTTTTACCTTTCCTCTATGTGTGACCTGCTGGAGAGAAGCTGGGCTCTTCCCTCTGACTCTCCTTACTATCTTCATCAAATCCTCCTCTGCCAAAAAAGACACCTTACCTTTGTTTGTCATCTATTCCACTGCCTTACAAAGCAGGAGTGAGAAGGACCGAGGCTGTACTTCACACATCATGCATTTTTCTGGAAGCTAATGGTCTTTACCCTCCCTCTATCACAGTCCCAAAGCTGTCGTGTTATCTCCTGCCTTCCCTCTCTATAATCAGTGAATTGTTCATGGACAGGTGTGTACTCTCATAAGAAGTAAAAAGGCTAAAAAAAAAAATAATAACCCAAATTTTTGCACTAGCCATTTTTGAGGGCTGCCTATAAGTACACCCACACAAACTTCTCCATGTAACAATACTGTAGTGGCTAAAAGAAGCCATGCAATCATAAATACAGGGGAAATGACATGTGGGCTGAGAGAAAAGTAAAAAGAGGGTTATAAATTCAGGCAGAAGGACAGAGGTAAGGTCATAAACCAGTCTTTTCTGTTGTCCATCCCTCCCCTTAAGGTCCATGAAATGGATAATGCTGCTTACGGATTGGCTGCTAATGGATTGGTACAAATCTATAGAAATTAATAAGGAAAACCTTCCCATGTGAAATGAAGAACATGTACATAGACCAACCATTTGGGTGAGATAATTAGCAAGGCAATTTTGTTAATTGGTACCAATGTACCTTTTTTTTTTTTTTGTAGCACTGCCATGAAAACAAAATGTTATTTTTACATATAGAGAATCTGTCAACTGTTCTCTTTGTACCTGATGAAAGACCATACAGCCAGCTTACTAAAATCACTTGAAGGAATTTACAAGCAGAATAATAACAAAACTGCTAGAGGAAAGAGCAGGAGAAAGTCTGCTGTAAACATGAGAATATAATGGAAAGAGAATATGAAAAATCATGTAAGATTACTGTCACCTGGCTGTTAGAAAATCCAGCAAGGCATATAAATAGTAATGGTAGCAACAGGAACAAAAAAAATGAATCCTTTATGATTGTTCATTAAGACAGAGGAAAAAGGATTTGTTCCTCCTGCTATTACAGATGGTTTCTCTATGCATATATGCAAAAGATAATTTCAAATTGCTGTTCATCAATGACAGTCAATTCCCAGGATCAGTTTGTTGCCATTACACCCCAGCATTGTAGGAATGCTCTTGGGGCTGTAACTCAGAGAGGAGTTGGTCTGTTTTAAAAACCAACCTGAGTGAAACAAGAAAATTAGCTATTTGGGACTATTCTTCCTCATTGGAAAAGCCAAGATAAATATTTTATGATTGTCACTGGTTACTGCATACCAATACTTGGAAGTTAAACAACCAGGTTGTTGAATGCAGTTACTCCACTTAGTAACGCAAAAAGGAATTGCCCAGAATTGATACTTTTCCTCTTACACACTTCTGTGGTTTTGGGAGAGAAAGGCTAAGGTTTGACAGGGTTGGTTATAGTCCTTTCTTTCTGCTGCTGTTGGAATGAAACCTCACTCTCCTTCCCGGTCCCTTTTCCAGAAGCAACTTCCTACCCCCAGAACTGCCAGCCTCCATGAAAACTGTCAGCCAGGTACTTGCTGGGGGCTCAGATGCAGGTATGACTGAGGTGAGACTTTGGCCTACCACCAAGGGTGGGTCTGGTTCCCCAGACCATCTGAAATTATTGGGAACTAACAGCAGAATGGAGCAGATACATTAGGGAGCTTTCAGGGAATCATACTAAACCCAGAAGCTATATATTTCCACAGTTTCTGTAACTTGTTTGAATTCCCTGTCTAAACTTTATGTGGCAATTTGGCTGCTATCTTTTGTCTAATTAGAATTAAATGTAGACTGTAATTTAACTCTATTAGTTCCCTTAATGGCATTACCTCAAGTTTGCAGAGGTATTCAGTAATGTCTACACTGGTGCCCTTTACATAAGGTTCATTGCTTTTGCAAGTAATAATGCAGGCTGAGGATTCAAGGGGTGATTTAGTTAGAACTAAATAAGAATGACTTGAATTAAAAGAAGAGGTTTCTTAATTTGTTCTGTAATTTTTTCTTCCTTTTGTATTATCATTGCTTTTCTATCTCTCCTTTAATAAGATGTCTCTCCCTCCTCCCTGGTACCTGTCTACTTGCAAGGACCTTTGCATCTATCTTTTTCTTGCTCTTCTATTTTTAGTGCACATCTGTTCCTGTTTTGACCTCAATTCTTTCTCATCTGAGGCTTAATTTTTCTGTGTGTTCCTACTGCCAGATCTTCTCACAGCTGTCAGATCTCTTCTCTCTAGCAGATCCTTAATCTTTCTGTTGGTGTTAAGTGCCTGGACTCCCTCTCTTGATGTGGTAGGAGAAGGCAGGACCCAGGGAAGCCCCTGCTCAGCTGTTCCACCTCCTTCACCCAGCTCCTTACTCCTAAACACTGCCAGTGTGGGCAAGTTACAGAGGTAGCAACTTGCCCTCTGTTTTCTCCCTGCATTTCTTTTATGCTTTTCTAATACCTTAAAATGTTACCAAGAACTGTGAACTGATCTTGGCACTCTTTACCAGCATGACAATAAATTCCACTTCTGTTCCTTGCACAGGTTGTACTTCATTTTCCTTTAGATCAGTAATGAGGAAATTTGTTTTGTTCTACCACGTTTCTCCTCTTGGCAGAAGAATTAGGAACAGGAACAAGCAGATGGAGGAAGGTCTTTATGGCTTTACTCCTGGACACAGAAGCATGTTTGTAGAAGAAAGTGTTTGTCCTCATCTCCTCAGGTGCATCTACTAATGCACCTCGTGCTGCCTTAAATCACAGGAGTGCCACCACGCACACTGGTGGATGGTGACAGCAGCGATGCCTCCTGGCACCTGCTCCTGCCCACACGCTCCAGTGACTGTGAGCAAAGCAGTGAGAGCCCTTTGCCTCCCCTTCTTGCCATTACTGAGAACACTAATGCTGTTGTCCCGTCTGTAAAAAATGGTTTTGAAAAAAGAGTGTCGTGGTTGTGCAAACAAGGATCAGCTAACATAAATATTTCCCCTGTTTAGCTGATGTGTGCTGTACTTTTGTTCTAGTCAAGTATCCATGCAGTTTCAGTGTTATAAAACAGTGGTGTAGTAACTGAATACATTAACATTTTAAAAAGACACTTTGGCTAATATTTTTAAAAATGTAATTTTAAAATATTACTTTGTACTCAATGCATATTATCCAAAGGCCACATATACCTTTAGCAATTTCAGATTACATAGTGAGCTTGTCAATGCTAGAAATTTCTACTTCTAATTGCATGTAATATTGTAGGAAAGAGATATGTGCACTGCAAATAGTGCTCAACAGAAATGTTAAAAATTATCCCATCTGCTTTTCCTGCCTCTTAGAGCACAAAGAGAATCTAATTAACATGCTTAGTGTCTCTCCTAGATTCAATTCAAACTCAAAGTATGCTAGCAAAGGCTTAAACATCAGACAGAAAATGATTTGGGATGACTGAACTATCTCTACAAATACATTAATTCAACTCTAATGGGCCCTTATGAAAAATGAAACCAAATGCAGTTAAAAGGACTCTACCTGCTTTTAAGAGAGAATAATAAAGTTATTAGGAATTTTCTTGAGCCTTAAAGCTGCCTTGCAATTGTTGAGCATGATCATGTAACTTGATAAATGCAGCAAATGACAGAGTATCTTGTGAGCAGAGCTGTGCATGACATTTCTCTCTTTGGTGATCTTTTCTCAGTGAAGAAAGTTTTCTTTCTGTCTTACAGAGACAGAATCTTTCAGAATCTCCAATTTTTCAGGTTCTCTCAAATTTCACCCAAGAGTGTCATTTACAGGTTTTTCTTTTTTTTAACACTTTTTTTTTTTAAAAGAAATTTCTGTGTATTAGATTTCCAGTTATCCTGATAGCATTCCCCATCCAAGTCATTTCTTTGATGCAGTATCCTGCATCTCTGCCCTGCAGATGATAAGCCAGGTTTCAGCACTGCTTGTCACGTGCTCAGAGCTGGTGTGTCATTTCAGTAAATGCAGGATGTTAATCAGTTAAATTAGAAAGGTGAAGAAAAGGAACATTATAGCTGTTTCTTTCAAAAATTCCCTTACGGATTGCAATAGAGCAGCCTCTCCCTCGTTCTCACTTTCACCTATCAATTTTTCTGTTTTATACAGGCCTGCTACCCTGAGCATATTAATGCAGTGTAGATGAGAGCAAAATGGTTTATTTTTTTAGTCTAGATTTCATATAAATGTTCTTAGGAAGGAAGGCATATCTAAGAAGCAATGCCTCATCACAGCACTCTTACTAGCATTTCTTCAAAGATGCCTTCTACTCGGTCTCAGCTACAAAGACAAAATCTGCATTTGAATACAGATGTTCAAAATGAAGTTGAAAACTGTCAGAGTCTTGTGGAAAAGATGGACATAAGCCACAAAACTGAAATGTAGCAATAGGGAAAAGACAGTGAGGGTGCACAGGTAAGCACCTCTTGTATGTTAGATATGGCATCAGAAAAAGGGAAAACTGCCTAAAATTCAAGAGCTTCATGCTGATCACAAAAAAGTATGCAAATTTCAGTCATTTGACTTGTCACCAATTACCACCAGTGCTAATACCAAGAAAGTATTTAGGAAACTATGAAGTCTTTCAGTGTCTCTAAGTAATTACTGCCAAGATCACTGAAACAGAGGTTCCAAAATATCCAGACCTATATGATGAGATCCTGATCCTTCACAAGAACATACAACAAACCCAGGTAGAATAATTATGCAGTCTCTATGAGACAATCTTTCTTCATAAGCCCAGGCAATTAGGGTTTAAAATCTCAGTATGCTTGTTTTACTCCATACAGTTTATTTGAGCCAAATGTGTATATAAAAATAAATATTCATCACAGCTTTTGAAATAACTGTTCAGAACAGGACTTAGAAATTAATTAATTCCATAGCCAGAACTACACTGAATAAATATTACTTCTTATCCATTTTGTATTTTAAGATTTTCAATTTAATCCACTATTCACCCGTTCTGAGAAATGAAGTAGAAACTCCTGAATAACTTTCATATACTATTCTTTAATTCATACTCCCCACAGAAAAAAAGATCAAAAACCAAAAAACAAAACCCAAAACATTTAAGAGGCTGCTAAAGCCAAGAAACCCTAACAATAGCTGAAAGATAAAGAAGAACTATAAGAAACTAATGGCTGCCAAAAGGTATTGAAAAAAAAAAATTAGAATTCCCTGTAATTTCATGGCACAATATACAAGTCAAATGTTTTCTTATGCATTCCCATTGAGTTTGAACCCATATGAAGTTTGTCAGCAGTTCACATTTCTTCTTTTACTGTTACCTCTCAGCTTTCTATACACTGTGCATTGTGAAACTGTCTCAGACAGAACATCTCTGACAGTCTGTCTCTCTCATGGTGCTGATGCTTCCATGTTGCAATCCCTGAGCTGGGTTTTCACCACAAGAATACAATTCTTGTGCAAGAACCAGGACTTATTTTTGACATTACTTGTGGGCTTTCTTAGATATTACACTGTAACAGATTAACTTCTCAAATTCACAAAAAGTGGTACATTATGTATAAATGTGACCATTTCAGTGCTTATATTCCAGAAAGATAACTGATGAGGACACCTCATACCCATTTTGTTAGCATCCTTCTGACTTCTTTCATAACCCTTCCTAGTTAAAGATTATAGTATTGAGCCACGATGACTTACTGTAATTTAGACATATCAATCAGTCCAATCTGGAGGACATAACACTTAATATAATAAAGTTTCACTTAAAATACTTGTCAAGGATACATGATGGATAGGTGTCTTCATCTTTCACTACAGTGAAAACTAGTGAAGGAATTTGGATCCCTTACAGTTTAGTGTCTAGTAAAACTCAGAGGTTTCTTTTACAGACACACATATTTATCTTTTTTTCCCCCCATACATTTTATTTGTTTGTAAAATTCCTTACTAGTCTCCCTAATTTGTTTTACATTTCTTATACTTCAGTAATGTTTCCATGGACAGCCATTCTTTTTTCTTTCATTCAGAGTTCATTTTGGTTCACTTAAACTTTCTGAGAACTGCATTTCATTATTTAACCAAACTTTTCTCCCTGGCTTTTCCCTTCCTTTCTGACAGTGGTAAACTCAGTTCTTCTTGAAAGAGAACACTGGAGTTCAAACATCAGTTTTCAAAATTACTTTGGAAGAAAATCTTTTAGATAGACTATGAAAAAAATCAGATGTTACAACCCATTTTTTTCAAACTATATCTCTTGAAACACTAGCAGGAATTTAGTGGACAATTCTAAATAGCTTTAAGTAGAATCTGACACTGTAAGCTGAAGTTTCATTTATGCCTGATCTTGAAGCAATAACTGAGCATGCTCATGACCTATCAGGTCTGATTTACTGGTACTGTCAAGCATTGTAGTCTTTCGCTCTTTCAGGAGACTTGGAGAAACCTGCTGCACCTCTAGAGATCTATCAGTGATTAATCACTAAAGTAACCTACCAAGAAACCCACTGGCTTCCCCAAGCCTTTTCTCCCAGTTCAGCCTGGATTTCTTTCCATAAGACTGTCAAAGAGATGCTATATTTTAGTCACACACAAGTTACTGATCTCAGTGTAAAAATGGGTGATACTATTGACCCCACAAAACTCACCTCTGCCATGAATCTGCGCTATGAAATATGGACAGACATTCTCCCCATTTCACTGGTTAAGGTCTTTATAGGTGGACCCATTCTCATTCTTTGTTCATCACTCAAAATTGCCTTGTAGGTAGAACTTCTCTCATGCAAAATTGCATAAAGTTGTCCTTGTTATTAAGCAGCTGTTACAGTAGACATAAGTTTCCTGAATCTTCCTATAAATCATCAAATCTTTAAGGATTACTCCCCTGGAGCAATTAAATGAGGAATAAAGCACACTGTAACTCTTTTTTTTTTTTTTTAAGCACATACTTATTTAACAGATCCTAGTTGCTTGTCATGTAAGTACTTGATTAGTTTCTAATCACAATGCTGATGGAAGTCTGCAAGATTTAGATTGCAAAATTTTAACTGATGGACTTTACCATTTTAAATTTTGAAAGGAGCAACTAAAGCCAAGAACAAATGAAAATATCCCCACTGGACTAACAGAGAGCAAGACATAGCAGGAAGCAAACTTTTTTCAACCTCTTTTTGGGATTAGGAAGATAAGCAGACATTGTTTGTTTCCTGATTTCCTGAATGTAAGGTTTATGCACATATTCACATATTATTACATATCACCATCACTCAGTGTATTAAAAAAAAAAGTTCACTATAAAACTCAATCCAATATCCATAACAAATTCAGGCTTTAGTCTGCAACAGTTAAATATGAATGGGTCAGATTTACTTGGAATAGCTGAGAATTGCACACCAGGGAAAGCCCAAAACAAAAATTATAACTTCATTTATCTGGAGACCAGAAATTCAATGACTGAGAAATGCTGTGTAATGTCTCAGGGCCATTTATAAAGATATATTGTTGTAATAGGCATGGCAGGAATTATCTTTGTCACACAGCACCAGCTTATACTAGTTTTAAGCAGGCTGGTCTTGTTTGGAGAGATCTTAATTCAAAATATGTAACTCTGAACATGCTCAAGAAGTAACAGACTTCATGACAAATACATGAAATAAATGTAGCAAGGTTTTATTAAAGGGGAAGGCATACAGGGAGTATAACCTTAAATTAGGTTCAGTAAGGGAAAGAGCACCACCAGGAAAATTCTTAGTCTCTACATAACCCTCCATGGGCTGAACCATCTATTTATTGAGAGTCACGAACATTATCTTAATATTTGTGATACTACTTTTTTGAGCTGCAGGGGAAAATGATAAAACTGCATTAATATAAATATTTGTCACAAGAAACTGCAACTGATTTCACTTCATCATCCTATGCTGAGAATTACTAACTCCTTCAAACTTGGCACAATGTCTGCTCTACATGGTTACAGGAAAAAAAAAAAAAAAGAAAAAAGCACAGAGGGAAAAGCCACAGTTTATCTCATGACTTTTCCTTTTGTGGCTTAATACAATGGTTACCATGCTACCTTGTCAAGCTGGAGATAAATGGAACAGTTGGAAGCTGAAGACTGAAACAGTTTCAAGCCTGGCTGTGCTTATGCATTAAGAAATGACTGGAAGCAGCCACAGCTCGAGGAGAATTGAGTGCTCCGAGAAGCGATGTTATTCCAGAAAAACAGTATACTCTCCAGCTATTCTTTCTTTTCTTTCCTTTTTTTTTTTTGTTTTTGTCCTGTTGTTGAAATGTTAGCATCAGTTGGCACACTTTCTGCTCTCCATCTGCCAACGTTTCAGTAAAACACTGATCATTCTGATGAGAAAGGTGAAAAAAACATCAGGTTCAAACAGAAAGTTGTATAAAAGTTCATGCATGATTCAGTCTCCTGTAGGGCTTTTTAGTCTATAGCATAAATCTCTAAAGCTAGAATGTAGTAAAGAGGGAAAATAGTGCAGGAAAATGAGTCCTAAAACGTTAAAGACCACATTTTACCCTTGTTGTTCACACAGAGCAGTACCTAATCTCTTGCCTTCAGTATGAACAAAACCCAGCTACCTTCAAAACAAGCAACAGGGAAAACTTGAGTACTGCATGCATACAAGTATTTTTCAAATGTATGGTCCCTGGCAATATTATAACTTTGGCACTAGAGTTTTTAATTTCCTGTATGTTACAATTCTAAACATAAGAGAATCAAATATAATCATGTTCATAAAAGAATGGCCCTTTAACACAGCAGGTGTCACTTGAGCTCAACTCACACCCTCACAATTTTGACTGCAGTGATCCCAGCCCAGCCCATGCATCAAGCAGACTTCACCTGGGCATTTCTGCAGAGGATCCTTCTCCACAACAGGTCCAATCCTTCTCCACAACAGGTCAGCCTCTTCAGTTCAATGCAGAAGCGGTTCCAACCTGCAGCACTTTGTCCCAAACCCAAGATCCTCATACACTCTGTGCCACTCCCAGCCTTTACCTGCCGCTTTCTTGCTGAGCAGACTGACAGCCCCACAGCCAGCACTGCTCTTACAGCTCATGAGGTGGAAAACAAGGTTGGCTGAGGACCCTGAAGGGCTGAAGAAGACTTTGAGGCTCTATTCCTGCTCAGAAACTGTCATGGGCTCCAAAATGACAAAAGGATGGGTGCTCCACTAAATGGAAAATAAAATCTGTAATCTCAATTCATCACTGTATGTAAAATTATAACAAAAATCCCAAAACAAACAAAAAAGTAGTGAAGTTTTAAATTGGAAGAAACCCCACCCTTGAAAATACTAGAAACAAGAGGCATCAAAATCAGAAATGGCAGAAAATAATCTGATTTTCAGTGAAAATGTTACCGAAATACTGTCTTTACTCAGCAAGTACTTTGCAGCTTCCCAACTCAACTTGCTATGTCTGCAATACAATGTATTTACAGGTTTCGACAGTTTTTAATGACTTCCAAAAGAACTGGTGTGCTATTGATCCAGAAGTTTAAATCATAAAGAGGTTAAACATATACTGAGGAAAGGAATGAAGGCAACTGATTTTCTTTGGTGTGGCAGGTAACTTGGAGCTGGCTAGTAAGATAAATTATTTAAAACAAAATGTTTGCACAATAATAACAGATTCTAGACTGTTCTATTATTTTCAGGATATAAAAACCTACTCTGTGCCATTTTTGTCTATTGGAAATTGCAGAATTGTAACCAAGAAAAAGGTAGTTGGCAAGCCTTTTTGGCATCTGTCCTATTAAGTAATAAAATTCATTCAAACTGCAGTATTTTATGTTTATATAGGTGTTTCTGTGTGTGTTGGGTAGCTGTACACTAACATGATGCAGAAAATTAGGGAAAAAGAAAAGGAAACACTGAAAGCTCTAAGAAACAAGTTAAGATTTTTCTTCTCAGATGAACACAAGACAATTTAATACCTTAAGAGCTTTCCTCACAGAAAAGCCAGAGCCCTCCATTTTTCATGACTTGACTTATACTTTCTTATAAAGAAAGAAAAACATTCTAACTCTGTATTTCCTCAAACTGTCCATTCCCCTTTAAAATATGAATTAATCCTTTTATGTAATGGTACCATACAAGCATCAGACACATCTCTCCAAACGT
Organism: Acropternis orthonyx; assembly: GCA_035583155.1. Classification (NCBI taxonomy): domain Eukaryota; kingdom Metazoa; phylum Chordata; class Aves; order Passeriformes; family Rhinocryptidae; genus Acropternis; species Acropternis orthonyx. The sequence goes on along the minus strand of JAWWEU010000158.1, from coordinate 6,515,158 downwards.
CGGTGTCTCAGCCATGTGCGTAAAATTAGGCAGGAAGAATATCGACCCACCTAGGAAAAAATTCTCTCTGTTCCTCAGTAATGCAGAAAACATTAACTAGCTTTGATTATGTCCTTCAGAAGTCTGAGAGCCTTAAAAAACCCTCTCTCACCCTTAACTTTTCCCCTCTACAAGTCTGAATAAACACATTAAACACTCACGAAGCCACTTTTCTGAGCTGCACTAAGAGCTTTTAGAGCCTATTTTTCAAGTTACATGAAATATATTCCTTCTCGCAGTCCACAATGTATTTTGTTTTTTCAAACCACCATGAATGTTCCTAAAGCCAAAGGTTAATGCTAAGCTTGCACAGTACGGGTAGTTGCTATGCAAGACATTTCCACGCCACTGCCTGTAGCTGTCTGCAGTATCAGTCCTGAACAGAGACTGCCAATTTGGTCAAAAGGCAGCTGTTTTGAAACCTCAAGGATAAGATCACTCCTGGTTTGACTGAAATTTTGGGCTTGTGGCTTTGGAGTCAAAAGTTCAATGAAATACTTCACCGCACAAACAGTTACCACTTGGAGCTCCTCTCAAGATCCTTGGTTCCCCAGTCCTGCCTGTGGTGAAGCAAAGCCTATGTCTGCAGAGGACCTTAGGCCCGTTTTGAAATCCTGCATCCTGGCAACATAAGTTGCCATAAATCATAACATAAATCAAATAACTAAAACTCTTTAAAGAGAAAAAATAATTTTAAGTTATTCCCACATAATATATGCATATATGTATTACGTAAGTAAGACCTGCTGCTTGCCTGCATGTATAAAATTTCAGCAACAGGAAAGATATACAGTGCTATTTTGCAATTATACAAGTTTAATATTCTATATATGACTAGTTGTTATAAAATTGCATAAGAAAAATACTATTTTAAAGACTCTATGAATGACTGCCTCCACTGGGTAGGAGCTTGGTTATGAAGAATTACTTTAAGCTATTAGTATCTGTCCAGGAGCTAATCTCCATAGAACAGTAGCACACATTTTTGAGTGAGGATCAAGGGCTGGTGCACTGCCAGAGATGCTCACTCTGCTTTCAGCTGTGGAAACCAACTTCCACTCAGGCACATGGGAAGAGTAGACACACTTAGCATGAAGGCACCTGAGAGAGAAAACTTCCACCCAAGCAGAGCTGTTGGACATTAACTCCTGTGGGCAAGCTCCTTAGTTCTGCAAAAGAGGGGTTTTGTAGTCCTCCCTCCCTGACAGGTACTGCGGGTGCTCACACATTTCATGCGGCACTAATTACGCCGCTGCTTTCCCTGGTTCACCAGCGTTTCACTTCTGTGCTGCTGAGCATCCCCATGTCAAGAGTTTATTCCTCTGACTAATTTTAGGCATGCGAGCAACTTTTGCTGTAATTAGGCAAGAAACATATGGCTGTTAGACCGTACCTGTCACAAGTTGCCATGTTGAGTTTGAAAAGATACCAGCTGAATTCTGCAGGGAGTGCTCGCTGGATCTCCTGCAGCGCTCCAGTTTATTGCGTGATTGCTGCAGCACCGGGGACATGTGCACAGCACGTCAGATCGCATTAACAGGCTGCTGTCCATCCACCTCCCAGCAGACCCACCCTCGCTCCATCTGCCGAGGGCCAGCCGCTGCTCACTGCACTCCTTGGAGATACAGCACTCTGTGCTCTCCCAGGCCCTGGCCACTGGCCCTCCAGAGCAGGCAGCACAGATGTTATTCCCTATCTAAACCAAGAGCCAAACCTAAAACCAGCCACCTCTCATTTGCACCAGACCTGACCCAGTTTAAGAATGGAAAAGTTGAAACTGGGTAGATGCAACAAGGTCTAAAATGCCCACTCTATTTCCCCTCCTGATTTCCTATTAGTTCCTTGGTCCCAAGCCAAAAAGGAGGGCAAATTCAAAAGGACTATCTAGCATGAAAGATTCCAGGGGATAACATTAGTACTTCTGTAGATAATCTCAGATAAATCATAGTCTCTGCTACTTATCTGAGATTTGCTTGATAGATCTAATTGGATGATTTTACTCTTAATGCATATCTGCTCCTAGACAGGCAATGTGATTACCCAACGTTGGATTTCCACTGTAAAATTAAACTTTCTTTCCCATATGGCAGTAATTGCAGTACAGGATCTCAGTAGGCGTATAAAACAGAGAGTACAAGAAAGATATATAGCAGAAGCAAACTATGCCAACTCTGAAAACATTTCTATGCAAAATTGAAAGCTAAACCCAGCATTTTTAACTGAACAACAGGAGTGTATCCTCAGATTTGGGAATCAAAATAAATGCAGGTATTTAGTTTAGGTTTACCTATATATGGAGCAATCATCTCAGTGCTTATTTTAAGAAAATGATGTGTAACACAGATTCAAAACAATGCAAGATGATGCAAATCTTAATAAACGTTAAAGGAAACATTCCTAATTTTGTGAAGACATTGGCTATTCCAATAGTATTTTATTTCATTCTTTAATTGGAATCCTGGTCACTAACAGTGCACCAATAAGGTAGGGCTCAAAGAAATCTGGGGAAAATTAAGCAGGGCAAAAAAAGATTTGCCATTGATTTTCCTCTTTTGAAACCTTCATGTCAAGAAACAAAGAGCAGCTGAGAGAGCACTTACTGAATCTAGAATGACCAAAATGTTAAGGTTTTATTAGGGAACAGTAAGGGCCATATGAGGCAATATAACTTTTTATGGGCAGTTTTGATGAGTATTTTTTACATAGATATAGAAACAAGCTCGATTTTTCATCTGAAGTGTGTTCAGAGTGACATTTGTGCAACAAACTGATTTTTATTGCTCCTCCTTGCTGTTAAACTGCAATGCTGCTTTAGACAGTGAGAAATATTTTACTTTATCTCACATACCAATACAATTAGTAAAGTCTACTATTACTGCCATTATGCTAGGTATTTTGTTATTTTGCTAATAAAAGGAGTATGTCTGCTATGCAACCTACTCAGTTTTTCATCCAGTTTCATTACAAGATATTTAATTTTTCAAAGGTAAAGACAAAATTTTGATAGTATTTTTCCATAGTGTATATATTATATTTCATAAACTTCTGAAAAATAATTTTGCATCCAAAATGACAGTCATAATCATAAACCACCAGGAAAAAAACCCCACCATACAGTTTTTTCCTCTGAATCTTGTGGTAAAGGACTTTAGAGATTTAGTACTCCTTTAACTCATTCTCTTGTCTATCACAGGTTCTCATTTAATTCCAAAATACTTTCAAAACTTTACTAAACCACTATTAGTTTGCTCATTAGAGATGGATGTTTCCTCCTTTAACTGCAACACATTGCGCTGAAGATGTGAATCAGGAAGTCTGACAGACACACGAGATACTGCCCAGACATGAGATACTGATCCTTAAATCAGTAAAACTGATCCAGAAGTAGTTGTGTTTTTTCAACTCATGAACATAACTTCCTATTAAATTCTGCATTATTTCCTTTTCCTCCTTAAAGATTGTAGGAATAGAAAATTACCACCTAAATAACATTAAGTTTAAAAAGGTTTTATAACATCAAAACCTTTTTTGTCTAATCCTAAAATTGTAGACATACAAAATGCCTAATATTAAGGAGGATGCTTCTGAATTCAAAAAATATAAAATATTATTACAAATTTTCTCCTGTTTGTTTATATATTTCCAATACGGGAAAAACTGATCAGTAAAGCACTATGTTTTTAATTCTTCACAGTATAGACTAGTTCAGCTGTTCCACCAAAATTGTTGCTAAGAGCTAGGAGTTCTCCATCCAAACATTACACAAATACAAATCAGTGTGCTATGAAGCAAGAAAGTAGTGAACCACAGTGTCTCCTCATTTGTAATCGGGAAGCAATAAATTCCAAACAAATGAGAAGTTATTTGCTTCTCATACATGTGTGTGTGTGTTCAGATAGCCAGGTATGTTTCTAGTGTGCTGTATGAAAATCCTGCAGCACAATGGAATCTGCCTCCATGGGGGAGCTGTGATAGTCTGTTTGTTGGAACAGACTCGCTTGTTCAGAAACCACAGAAATTCATCTCTGGCTCTGAGAGTAATGTCTGCTTACAACAAGCTCATATTGGCATTGTTAAATGCATTTATTGAAATAGCTCCAGGCTCTACAAGCAGAACCTCCCTCCAACCTCCCCTCTGCTGGATGAAAACAAAAACTAAATAACTACGAGTGCACAACAAGAATGGGAAGTGCTTGAAAACAATAGCTAGTTAGGAGAGCAACTATTTAAAATATTAGCAGATCAGCATGTGGCTCTGCAAAAGAAGACACTTAAATTCTCTCCCATTCTCTTCCTCATTTCTTATTGTTCTGTCAAAGGAATGAAGCAGTCAAGAACAGCATTTGTTTGTCATTAGGAAAGATCTTAGTTTAACTGAGAGCTTGGGGAAGTCTCAAGCTCAGGAAAGGTCACTCATGAACTTGGTGGGACAAAAGAAAAATCCATATTTATCAGTATGGAACCTTTTAGAGAAAATGTCCTTATTTTTTAAACCAATAAATATAAAAAAACTTGAAAAATTAATTCTGATGATCGCACGGAATCCCTTTACAACGTGATATATTCCTATAAAAGATTCTGTATTTTCGTCTTCCTAATAGGTTTATGTATGATACTTCAGGCAACACAATATGCATAAATTGTTTATACTGCTCTGCAAATCATTTAAGGAGTTATATATAGTAAAGGAGTATTATACACCGAATTAGTTAGTAAAAGGCAAAGAACTCACAGGATTAATTGAACAGCACTGCAGAAAAATAAACCTATTGCTATCAAACTCAGTAGTAACATCCCATTTAGAAGTACTTTAATACCAGTCCTCGAATGCTTGTGATAACTGAAACAAAGGAACAGATTAATATGAGATGCCAATGTTTTTCAGCCCAAGTAAATCCTCACATTTTATTTACAATGCCTTAATTGTCTGTGAGGAGAAATTGCTACTTTTGATTTTACTACACACCCTTAATTTATTCATGCCTTTCCAAACATTATTCCAACAGCAATGCTGGTAGTGGTCCAGCCTCGAGAAAAACATAACTACTAAGGCCAGCTTACCAGAACTGGGTGCTGCAGCACCAGAGTGGGTGAAGAATAGCAGTGAGATAAGGCTACACAAAACATCCTGAGGGCAAAAGATCAGACAGAAAAATTCTCCCAGGCTTCTTCTTTCAAAAACAATACTTTATTCTCGGTGCTCATGTGATTAAGAAACATTTTTTACTAATAGCTTTTTCCATCTATTTGAGACTGGTACTCTGCAGCATAATTTCCCTCAAATCACTCATGATCGTATTTCCTAAATATGGCTCTACAACAAAGTTAGCAACAAGCTTTCTCAGCAGTGAGTAGGAAATCTATTTTGATAAACTGAGTGTTGTGCATCAGGTTAATTTTTACACTGCATGCGCAAATATTGATTTCCAACATACCCTGCACATTACGTCATGCTTCCTCCATAGTGAAGTTTACAGAGATGCCACATATTCGCATCTTTCATAAGCCAAGTTCTAGCACTACGTAGCAATTTAACTGGAAAATGCATAATTCAACAGCTCCCCAAACTTCCTTGTTCACAGCCACATTACATATGTTTCTGCTTCAATCCAACACCATGAGGATCTTTGACAGACAAGTGTGTTACTCTTGCAAATTTACACATACATATATTTTACACATTTTCAGCACTCACTTTTCTGAGGATGTTTTTATTTGGGTGAGCTGTTCTTACCACTTGCAGTTCTGAATTCCCAGCTACCCTTACACTGAATCAATATTGAAACAGTTTTCACACAAACTTGGTCTTCCCCCGGGTACTAGAAGCTGTGTTATGTGAAATAAAGACCTGCTTGAACAACTTGGTCCTCCTAAAAATGCACCCTCACCTCTCTCCCTGGAGGGAAAGCTCAAAATTCCAACTGCCATCACTGATGATGCACCTGGAAGAAAATGGTAGAGAAGAGGCAGGCAGCAGAGACTTTAAGCAATTTGATGGTTGCTGGACCTATTTTTCCAACTACGTTCACCCCCAGATAATGAATGCAGTGGGGGAACAAGAAAGGAAAATATCCTGTGATTCCCTCTGAAAGGCACCGGTGTCAATTCCAGCTCCCAATACAATCTCTGCTTCTAGTTTCTATGTGCCTGGACCTATCCCAAGTTGTGTCCCAACTCAGCACCCTGGTGTGTCTCTCTCCCTGTTGCAACCCCTGGCTATCCAGAGGCCCACTCTCCATGGGACACACTGGAAGGCTGCTTTCTTGTCCTCTCTGAGAGCTTCCTGCCTTCTCTGAGGAGACTTCTGGGCAGCACCTCAGCATTTGGTGGGTGCCACCTACATTACACTTTGTTCTGTTGGTTGAAGGTTTTGAGCTGGTGGATGGAGCTAAAAAACACTAAATAATTTGCTTCAGTGGAAAAGAGAAAATAGCAAACAAGGGAAACTCTTCTGAGTCTGAGTGAAAACTGGGAGGTGAGGGAAGTTGCCTTGATTCTTTCAGATGCCCAGCTCATCAACACGACAGAGGCAATGTGGTAATGAAACTCAAATTCCTGAGACAAGATCAGCAACTGGAATGATCTCCAGCTCTAGGAAATGACAGTATTGCTCTGAGGATTTCCTTCATGTTTAACAGAATGTTCACAACTACTCTTCTACAGGAGGCATTTCTGCTTATTAAATGCTGAGTAGAACAGTATTCAGTGCATCCAGTTCTGCCAAGCCACCCAGACAAAACCCAGACTATTTCTCTGAGATTACAGGTCAAGTCAATAAAATTTTTCTTTTATTCTTTTCAGGAGACAGAGATTACATAAAATCCATCTGTTCTGTTAGCACTGTCAGACCTCTGCAATGCACAGGTGCTTGATGTATGGTATTAGCTTTCCAGACATTTTGATACCCTGTCATTCCAATAAACTATTGAGATTGAAAAGTGAATTGAGAAGAGAGGAGGAAAATGCCTCAACTCCTCTGACAGCCATGAAGAATTTCACAAATGCTCTATTCCCCCCGAGGTATCACCAGATAAGCACGAGCTCTGTTCCCATTCAGCTGGCACTTGTCCTGTCACAGGAATGAAGATGTGCTGCCTTCTTGGGAATGGTATGAGAAAATGTGACAAAGCACAGAGTCATCAAGAAAATCTGCATTAACCTCTGTGGCTGTAAAACACTCTGCTTCTGCAGCTCCAGGTAAAATTCACAAGGTGTGCAAACAAATGGATTTGGACAGAACTATAGCAGCATGCAGCACTTTGAAGAGTTTCAGATCTGGGTATTTGTGCTAATTACATCCAAAGGACTAGATGTCATCAGGAAACGTTGTTTCCTTATGACGCTGTGCTGTTTTATTTGAATGTTTTGCCTGGTTTGCTGGTGTAGAGCTGTACAAGATTGTTCCATGGAGCTTGCCCTGTTTAAAAAGAATGAGCATAGAGGTACCTTTCAAAGCTCACGTGAAGATGGAAGCATTCATTGGTTATCCCTGGCTGCAGCTACCAAGCAAGAGTTTCAGGTGGGCAGATCCACACACAAAACCACACTCAGCAGAAAGCCCAGTGTGCCCCTGACAGAGCTCTGCAGTACAGCTCAAAGAAGTCTCTTCAGTGCAACCTGCAACCTGGTGTAGGATACCTCAAATTAGCCCTGTCTTCTGCAATGAGCAGACCTCAAAGAACCTGTCACACAGAAACATCAGATTTTCATACTTTATTGTGTTTCCTGTGAATTTGGGCTTGAGCAGAAATTCACTGTGATAGAATAAAACTGCAAGATTTTTTCCACCCACAAGGATTAAAAAAGCACTTTTAATTTTTTGATGCAAGAGGAGAAGAGGTACAGTCACTCTATGCAGGATCTCAAGGTGGCACATTTTACTGTATATCCACCCATTCTCCTCCGTGGTTTTGAACTCCTCTATGTACACATGAAATCCCACCACTCGATCATCCACATACCCTTCCATTCCTGGTAAGAGCTGCTGCATGTCACATGCAGAGCTCTCCTAAAATATCCCCCCAAAAAATAAAAGTCACAAGTGATTTTTTATGTCAGGCAGGAAGAGGTAAATTTGGATACTCCTTATCAGGGGTGGTTTTAAAGACCAACCACCAGGAAAAAGGACTTGTTGAGGGAAAGGTGAAGAGAGAACTGCAGCTGTAGATAGCATGATGCTGCCGCAGGGCAGGTCTAACCACACATGGGCAGGATGACCCAGCACTTGCACCTCTGTTCAGAGTCCTTGTGAATCAACCTTTTCTGTTTGAAAATGCTGAATTAACTTTTCTATTGAACTCTACTGATCTTTCCCTGCTCCTGGGAGGTGCCCAGTGGGGATCAGGGGGTTGCATCTATCCAAGTAATTTCTATTTCATACCCTTCTGATCCCATTTATCCTCTGTCCTTATGTTCCCTCCAGCGTACTCCTCATTAGGCTGCTCATGCTGGATCTGCCTCCTTCCTAACCCCGAGTAAGCATTAGCATTAGCTGCTGTAGGAAAAGAGGTGGTGTGCTCAGGAGTAGATAGGAGGATTAAATTGATGAGAATGAAAATTAATTGCTAAGATTTTGGGATGCAGAACTGACTGAGGTGGGAACAGCTAGGGAAGAGGTATGGGAATCTCAGAGAATGAGCTATCAGACTCCAGGCAGTGCAGAGGCCTCCAAAATATCATATAGGGAGGGATACCATATATTCATTATTATGCAGGGTTCAATATTCTTTGTTCTGTTGAATGCATTAGGCACATTGGAGCTGATTTATGCCACAGCTGTCATTTTTCGTTGTGGAAATGCAGAGGAGCTTCCTTGGTGCCAATACAATAGGATACAGCAGAAAAATAACTGTTCAGTTAAGATACCTCTGTTGGGATAGAGCTCTTCAACTAAGCCTCCTGCACTCAGGCTAAAGAGAAATCTCCTTTACCCCAAGGATTAAAGCTATCACTCACTGAAAGGAAGCTCTTGACAATACATAACACTCGTCTTGTTATGATCTGTAAATGTACTTTTCCCCTAGTTATGAGCAGACCTATTGATCACTGCGCTGGTTTTTAAAAACAGGAAACTCTACCTTTATTAAAATTCAATGACTAATAATTCTTTGAAAAAGAAAAACTATAGAATTATAAGTTTTTTTCCTTCTTCTGAGCATGTACATAATTTACTCACATTATAGTGTGTAAATTTGCTTTGGTGTGTTTTTAATAATTTAAAAATTGTAATTGCACAGCAAGACAAAATGTTCTAAACTGTCAGATCTACTACTGCAAGATTCTCCTCTCTCATCTTCAGCATATTTTCATTTTCCATTTTCATTACAATCTTCATGATATTAAAAAATATTACATTCAATTTGAATAATAATAAAAATGTGCCCCTCGGTTACTTTTGCTTCAGCCCTAAAGTAAATTTTCACAAACATAATAAAACACCAGCTTTACAACAAATTTAGCCTACAGAACTAAGCAGCTTTGCTGTTAGAAATTCAGTTGTTCATTGTATTAGCAAATGGGTTTGTCTCATGCTTGTAAAATTTGATCAGAATTTCCAAGAAAGCAATTTCTTGGTTTCTTAGAATAGCCCCTGAGAGATGTCATAAAATCTCACTGATTCCGTTATTTGGTAATAAAAGCACAGTTAAGTCACTGTGTCATAAAAAACGTAGTTAATACTAATTAATCCAATGGTTTTAAGTTCTTATGAATTACCACACCAAATATTTGATGTCTTCAGGTTTTTCCTAACTATATACCTAATTATATTAATTCTTAAATCAGAAAGCTTGATCTATCCATAGCATCCAACTATACTGTCTTCCTAATATTTGACTAAGGATATTTTACAATTTTTTCCTGATCAATGGATTGTAACAAGTATCCCCAAACCAGAATTATTAGCAGCTCTTCCGTCCCAGCTTATTGCAGTTAAATCTTTACATTTTATTCAGTTGGTGAGTCCTATGGACTGATGTTTTAGAAATATAATTTGGTTAAGCCTTAAGAGAGTTTTGGTTATTTTTTTCACAATTATTTGCTTTACCAGATTGATTAATGACAGATGAAGAAGCATGAGACTACAGAGCTGGACTCAACCTTACAGGTCTTTTCCAACATGAATGAGTCTAGGATTCTATATTCAGCAAATAAACAGGTCAGATATGTCCATTTTTCATGCTACATTAAAAAAAACAAACAAACAAAAAACCCCATTGTGATTTCTAAGCTGGTGTGACTATTTCATGCCATGAAAATAAAAACTCATATCGCTGCACTTAATACCATATACAACGTCATTAAGATCTTCAGTTAATTAATCTGCATGACTTCTGCAGTCACCACCTTACAGAAAGGTAGCAAAATCAGGGAAATAAATTATTTGGCCACAATATAAGGCAGAGAAAGTAATCTTGGGTTTCTAGCTTAGCGCTGCTCTCCCGTGAACTCTTTCACACCTTCATTTTGTCAGATTCCACTTGTCTTTTTGATCTCCTGCTCAGACCTGTTTGAAGGGAACTGAGAAAGAAAGGCAGACTATGTATATTTACTTCCCTAAGTGGTTTTGCAGGAACCCTGAATAAAACTGTATAGAATGCTCAATACCCTGAACATCAGTCTTGCAGTCCACAGCACTCAACAGAAAGACAAGCAATTTTTGGCACTTGGGTTAATCCTATTAGAGTGTTTGAAAAGAAAATACTACAATACAAAAAGTATCAACACTAAATAAGTGTGTTGGAAAGGTATAAATGTACATATAAACTGCAAAGCGGCATTTACAGGTAGTCAATAATCTTGTTAGATGAAGGCTCTTCTCATTCTTCTAGAGAAAATGATGACTCCCACTTTCAGTAAAGCACTCATAGAAAAAACACCTTTATTCGGGGAGATAAGACAGCCTGTATTTATAGTCTTAGACAAAATTAAGCACCATACAATAGGCATATGGATATATATATATATATCATGGAATGTACTCTGAAAGAAGAATTATGAACAGAGCAGTAGAGCTTTTGTCAATTATTTCATAATGAATTAAAGTTTCACTCTGATAAAGAACAAAATGGAGCAATTAATATAAAATACAACAGATAAAACCAGCAAAAAGATATCAATATTGGAGTAGGTAAGAGAATGAAGAAGAAAATATTATTTTTTAAAGGACATAAAAACATTTTTGAAAATAAATAGGATTGATAGAGACCTTACAGATATTAGATGCTACACTGGGAAACCTGGTGTTTGAATGTATCATGGACTCCCCAGGGCATGACTAGGCTGTGAAATTACTATTTAAAAACAAAATTTTAAAGCCTGTACAGGGTGATGATGTTAGGAACATAAAATATTTCATATAAATTCTCAAAGAATGCCTGATTTGAATGATGGCAATAAGGATAGCAGGACAAGATGTTTATTTGTTTATTTGCTCATAAATGACGAAGAAAGACTCAGTACCAGGAGCGACATAACTTTAGGCATACTCAGCATACAGAATAGAAAACAGTAGTGAACCTGAGGTTCTCCATTAACTTTAATGACCAAGAAAGGAAAATTAAAAAAAGCTAAGAAAATGGGACTGTAATACATACAGAAATTAACAGGCCTATTTTAATGACCATTAACATTTTAAATTTACCCACCAAAGCAAATCATGGACTGGTTTAAATCAGCATTACTTCAGTAACTCACTATAGTTATATTTTTGCACTCACTGATAATTTGATCCTTAAACTCAGCCATCTAGATGACAGCCACAATCCAGCACTGGAGTGACTTAAATCTTGAGAAATTATACTGATGTATCTGAGAATGATAAGATGACCTGAACATGCTGACTAAAGAAATTGAAAGCTGTTACCTAAAGCACAAGAAGCATAATAAAAGGCTGAGCTATGGCATTGATGTTCAGGTCCATAATTTTGCCACTCTTGCACTGTTGGAGATAAAGAGCAATATTCCACAATTCTTCCGAATATGCAAGGAAAATGGGAAAGCTTTTGTTGGTGTCCAAACTCATGCATGGAGAAGTAATGAAATCAGAAACTCACTAATCTGCTTGATTGGTTTTGAGACAGTTGAGGAATCTATATGTCAACCTAACAGGCTTTCTGACATAAACCTGAGAACACCCACTTAATGAGATAGTCAAAATCTTAAGCAGGTCTGTCTCTCAACAAAGTTTAAGTATTTTCTTTTAAAACCTGAATGAAAGTCTGAGACACCTTTGGTTTAGCTGGGAGATGAGTTTATTTTATCTCTGTCCCACTTACTAAACCCACCAGCTCCATGATGGGGATTTATCCCCAGCTGACAGACCTCTGACTGCAAGGGCAGCGTTGCACCCACTGCCTTGGTGAAAGCCACAGCCAGAGACACTCTCACCATAAGGCTCTCCTAAACTGAACTATTCTCACAAGCTTGACACTCCAAGGCAAGGGAGGCTGAGCAGCAAGGACAGGGGTAATGCCATGTCTGTATTTTAGCACACCTCAAAATGAGATTCTACCTTCATTTGTACAGAAAAGTGAGAGCAGTGGAAGATGCTCCTGTTGCTCAAGCTCCACTTGGAAATGTGAGGGGGGAAGCAGGAATCTTTCATTGGCACTTCACGGAAGTGTTTTACATTGTTCTGATAGGAAATATTAACAAAGTAAGTTTTTGAATGTGACTACAGCAAGAAGGCAAGCTTGAAGTTTGCTTAGTTGCTCTGCACAAAGCAGAGTGCCTGAAAGGGAGCATCTCCCTGTGTCGTGCCTGTCTGCCCTTCTCAGAGGAAGATATCTCATCGGCATCTTTCCCGTCTAACCTCCTGACAATTTCCCCTAATTGTCTTCTTCTAACACAAAATCATTTTCAGTTTCTACCCTTTGTTCGGGTTTGCTCAGTAGTTTTCAGATCTACAGCTGACAGATGAACAGCACAGTCACGTAAACTGCAGTTTCTTAGGAAACCAATCTAAAAATGAATATCTATGCTTTTCAGATATTTTAACTACAATGTCACAGTTCAAGTTCCATGCTAAAGAAGAATGAATACATGTGACAAAGAAAAGCAAGCATTTAAGTCCTTTGAGGAGCTGAGATCTCGTTTATGTTCATATGCCCTCGCTTCTCTAATTGATAGATGCAGAACACACTAGTAATACATGCTGCAGGGAATATAAAATTCAGCAGCTTAAGGAAGGGGCCGCAGCACACTGAAGATATGTATAATACTGGAGTCAGCAGGAGGCAAGCTGCTTCCTAGTCATATTTTATCCTAAAATACTTTGTGATGAACACAGGGATTAGTCTTGGATTTAAAGACTAGTTTAGAGAGTAAGGAAGGGTGTAAAGTATGGACAGATGGAAGGTTACATGCAGTTGAAAATCTTGTAGTTTTATCAAAACTATTACAACATTCAAGGTTCTACTCAAAACTTAGAGAAAATTTTCTTTTATTTTATTTTTAATCCACTTCTTTTAGTTGTAGACCAATAATTGGCAATATAAACATATAACCAAAAAATGAGCACTTACAGAAAGAGGAAGATTTCATTTCTTCTAAATCTCATTTTCCCTTGTTCTTATATATTGATTTTAAAATCATTTTCATGACACTGAGTGTTTTAATCACGGTATTGGCACACCTTAGTGTGGTAATATAGAGAAGTAAAATGGCATTCAAAATGATCTTGCAATTGAATGCCTACATGCTTAAAATTGGAAGGGCAATTATGATCTGAGCAGGGATCACTCTAGAAGGAAACCTCATGGGGATGCAGCATTCCAGTGGGACAGGAGCTGGGTCCACAGTGCTGGGCACTGTACATCATTTGCCTTTCTTGTCTCTTTTAGGATGATGCTCGTGGACTCTCTACAGGGAAAGCAATCAAAGGGAAGGAGCAACTCCACGATCACTCTTTCAGCTCTCCAGAGACCAGGCTCAACAGAAATCCTGCTTTAATGCCCAGGTAATCTCCACTGGGGAGTTCCTCCTCTGAACTGCACAAGTAGGAAAGGTGACCTACCTAGCACCATATCTGATCCCACCATCAAGAAGAGTTTAACAGCTCCAATGAGCTGCTTGAAGCTTCAGTGTCAGATGCTAATTCAGTGCCAAGAGACAGGATTTTGCAGAAGCAAATGCCGGCAGTGACTGAAGCATTTCACTGTGCTCAAAGGACAGCAAAGCTCTGGAAATATGAAGTGGCAGCAACAACAAATAGCATTTTTCTCACAGAAACATACTCATGCTCAGCACTTTGTGCAACAAAGCACCTGGCCAGGGAAACATATTTACTGATCATCAAAGAAAAGTGACTCTAAAAACTTTTTAAGTTGAGAATCTCATTGGGCTTGGTTTTTTCTTTTCCTTTTTTCTTCTGGCCACAAATATACTATCCTATTAAAACTGTAGGATTAAGGGAGTACTCTGACTTATTTTGGAATATAAAAAGCAATAAGTAGGTTTGGAAGAAAGTTAAATGATGAAAACAGAGTTAAGGCATTTGATAACCATAATGAAAATTCTCTTTATTCCAAGCAGTTCTGTTCCAAACCACTAGCATTTTTCTATTAGATATGATCATATAAAAACAGATAGAAAAACCTAAAATGACTGAAGATAATAAAGGAATTACAGTACAGGTGTCATATCCCTAAATTGCATGGCACGCTGATACCCCATGACTGGTGACTTTTGGTTTTTTCCTCTGTGAATTACTGTGAAGAAATATTTTAAGTTTAGAATTTAAAAAGTGTAATTTCTGAAGAAAAACCAGCTTCATTATACATGCAAACTTATTTTTCAAATTGGGTGGGAACTGCACACTATTTATAGATGCACATTTGGTGGCCAACAATTTCCACACATAACAAGCTATCTCTCCTTACCTACTTAACTATCACACTCCCATTATTAAATCAAGTTAGATATAAGAAACATCGGATTATAAATTATTTAACTGAAATAGACTTTTTGTACATTTACTTTTCACAAGAAGCATTATTTCATACTTGTATGTAAAAATACACTTGTAAAATAAAAGTGATTTTTTAAAAAGGAGACATACCCCAATGCTGAGCACTCACTTTTCACCGTATAGTCAATGTTAATGGCTGTGTTGTGATTGCCTGAAATGTAGGGTCAGTGACAGAACACAGATAATAACACTAACTGTAGCTGTAATAGCAGAAAAAATCAGATCATGTAAAGCACCTGAGAACTCTTTTTGAAACATAAGATGCAGTTCTTGAGGAAAACAAAAGGTAGCAGGCATTTCCCTGAATAATTCTGATCATACTCCTGGCTCAAGTTACAATATATGAATTTCACATACTATCAAGCAGCAAGTTCTTATAGCTACTCTTTACAAAAACCTGTCTTATAGTGGATTTAAACTGATTTGGATAAATCAGGAAGCACTATGCATAACTGAGAAGTTTATTATAATGTGATAGGTTCTTGTAATGGACACATTTTCAATTTTTGACAAAATTAATAAATATTGAGGTTTACCTAAGATATTATTTCAATCTTGCTACAATTACCATCATTGTGTTAATACAGCAACAAGTGCAACATGACAGGAATATCATTCCCTGAAATTTATTCACTCTCAGCCAATTTTACAACTCTCTCTAGCAAATTATTGCATTAACTGCATTTCCCACCATTCAGACATGAAACCAGTACAAAAGCTGATATGCACCAATAGGTCCCATTTGGAAAATCCCTGTGGCCCCTATGTGTGCAAATGCCTTAAGCCAGGCTCACACCTTTCAAATTCACCCACACATGGTCCTGATACACCCAAAGCACTCTAAGACCTACCAGCTACACTGTCTTATTTAACTATTTTAGGCATGAAGCAAAAGCTATGCTGCATATTAATAATGCAAAACACTGCATTTCAGCACAATGTGCTTCCAGTGTTGCATCAAGGCACGCTCCATTTAGAGATAATGCAGGAGCTGACTCAGAAGAACCCAGTGATTAAACTTCAGTCTAACTGATCATTATTTTTACATTCAAAATACTAATTCTTTCAACAAGAAGATGGCTAAAGCAAAATCTAAAGGAAAGACTGAAGGAATAGACAGCATAAATACCTTAACTTCACAGTATTTTTATTGTTCAGACTGTTTCCTGGGAAACATGTTTGAAAAAAATATTCAACAGCAATTAGGTCCACA
This sequence comes from Acropternis orthonyx, assembly GCA_035583155.1. NCBI lineage: Eukaryota > Metazoa > Chordata > Aves > Passeriformes > Rhinocryptidae > Acropternis > Acropternis orthonyx. The sequence goes on along the minus strand of JAWWEU010000158.1, from coordinate 6,498,938 downwards.
GATTTATGTATGTTTAGAAATTCCCTGTCAAGGAGGAAGATAAGGTATTTGAAGTACAGACAGATTCTAGCAGCCAGACAGAATGGGGACGGATAAAGGCGTGAAAATCTGCTGAAGTCTTTTAAAATAAAGCAATTCCTCACACAGTAGTATTAAAGTCCTACCGCTGTTTGTCTGCATTGTCAGCAAACACCTTAATGAGGTCACAGACAAGCTGCTTTATTCTACAGGCGCCATTAAGCCTATTAAATTTATTTCCACCTTATTGACATAATTTTGCATTTGAAAGCTGGTATCGATGGCATTAAACCACTCAAATGTTATTAACATTTAAACAAAAGTCTAATTGCACAGGGAGCCAAAGGTTCTGAGAGTCTAAATCGGTGCTAGCAAATCGGTGCTAGCAGAGAGGCCTATATTCCCTAATAACATTTCCATGGAAAAATAAGAAACTTTTCCGCCTGTAACGTGAGAGGATACAGGTCTAAAACCAGGCTGACACGTTGTGCATACGGCTCCACAGGCTTGGGCCCCCGTGGGGGTCTGAGCTGTACACACCGTGAGGCAGCAGGCAGCCAGGGAGGTAGCTGCATGACTGCTGCACGCATTTTCCTTGCATGCCAAGACAAAGCGCGGCTCAGCACTGGCCTCACCTATTGGGTTGATAACACACAGCAAGAGCGGCACAACTACAAGGTCAACACAAAAGCTAAAAGAAGCTGATGGTGGAGGAGAAAACGTGTACAGAAGATTTCACTGTGCAACACCTGCAGCTAAGCACAGCAACATTCTTATAGCCAAAGAGATTTTTAAAAAAATTATAAAAATCTACCATTCCTATAGTTATTTTCAAATTTTATTGTCTCAAAATTGGCAGGGATATCAGATCTGAAATGCTCTCATGGGAGAGTCTAACAAAAATACATTGACATTTTCAGAGATCTTAATATAAAATTGTGTCTACCACTCTAGAAGTTGTTTCTTTTCCAAAACAAAGCAAAAGCTTTTGACCGAGTTTCTTTCATGTTTATGAGACTCTTTTCATTCTGTTTTCTCCTGGGTTTCAAGCTGTGATTTGGAAACAATGTGTGCATTTGGAGAAAGAATGGAAGCACAGCTTTCAAGGTAAGAGAGAAATGATCTATTAGCTTTGATTTGGGAGCACCAACACTGTAGGCAGAGGCTGCTCTGTGATTCAGGATGTTTGCGTGGGGGAATCCTGCCTATCAAGACTCAAAATGAGTTTCCTCTGCAAAGCTGGGAAATATGCTGTTTGCCAGTATAATTCTCTTTTTCATTAACGTGACATGATTGTAGCAGTGTGCTGCTTCAGCAGAGCCAGACTTGTCCTGAACTGTCTTCCATCATCTGTCAGAGGGACTTCATCTTCCTCAACATAAATTTTGTTCTAGAACCTAAATTGTTTTGGCTCCTTTTCTATTCCACATTAACTCTTTGGATTCCCAGTGCTGGTCATGTAGGGCAGACATGACATTTTTCATTCATATTCTTTCTGTTGGTCATTTCACTCCACAAAATAGATTTGCTAGTCCCATCACAATAAAAACATCAGTTTAGCCAAGAACTGATTTAGGAAGAAAATAGGAACCTGTTTCAATCATCGTATTTCAAATTTTTAAAATAAAAAAATAAAATAAAATATTTATGTCCTTAATTTGAAGTGGATGGTTTTGTTTGAAATCACTAATTCTATATATTACTTCATCACACAGAAATGCTGCTACACGTTCAGGTGCTCCTCTGAGAACCCTATAATGTACAATGTAACAGCAAAACTATGGGGGGAATAACACTACAAAAAAGCAACCTATTTTACCAATAAAAATAAGTGAATAACCTAGGATGAGATACTATAAGAATTTCTCTGCGTATAAAACCACAGAAGATTAAGATTTTGCTCAAATTCATTAAAAATATTTTTTTTTCTTCTAACAATTGTTCACTTTGCATCGCAAACCTTCACAGAAAATACTGGAGAGAAGTTATGAAACAATATTGACTTGGTGGATCTGAAGTCAAGAGATGAAAACTGCACACTTCTAACTTCTTCTAACTAAATAGCCCCCTATTTGCATAACTCCAACAGAGCAGGAATAGCTCAATTCAACTATGTTCTTCTAATTTTTTTCTTTCCAGAAAACAATGACATTCTAAAGGAAGGAAGGAGAAAAAAGATTGACATGAGTGTACAAGGGAGATGGGAAAATAAAAACAAGAAAAAAATTAATTCGGAAATAAACCCCAAAACAACAAAATATAAACAAAGAAAGGAAAATGGAGTCCTTCAAAGAGAATCAAGAAGGAGAAAGAGAAAAGACAAATGAGACTGCACTGGGCAAGAACTAAGACCTTCAGCCAAAGAGTCTGGGCTTCTACTGACTTTTACTCTGCACAGTCAAAGGCCCAGAGGTAGCCTTATACATCAAGCTATGGAGTAAGTTTCTGTTCCATCAGAGATTTCCCCAAAACCCTTCCAACAAATCACTTTATCTGTGCCCAATTCTTCATATATACACTGGGGATAAGAGCGTGTCCTAGCCTTCAAGACATGCCATAAGATAACACATTTTGAACTGACTCTTCAGCTAACAGCAGTAGCAGTGGTCATCAAATAAATCCTGCAGGTAATATATGGCTGTTAAAAGAACTAAGCAATTAATGAGACAGGCTTGAATTTCTCTCTCCTGTGGCCAAGTCCTAAGCAATTACAGTGGGAGCAAGAACAGAACCATGTCAAAGAGCTATGGTGTGCTATGATGCAAATAAAACAATTAGGAATCAAGGAATTAATAAAGACTTCATTTGTGTCAGATCTGAAATATCTAACCAATATAACCGGCTTTAATTTGACATTTCTTTCTAGGGCATATGACAGAAATTTAATTAAATCAATACATTTCTCCTCAATGTTAACTATCCCTTTTTTTCATGTCTATACTTGTTTCTTGACCATTATTAAACTCAGTAACTCAAGTCAAGTGAATGTGAAAACTTAAAGGAAAAGCCTATGAAAGTACACAATTGCGTACTTTCTATTTTTAAATAGTATTTTTATTTCAGAGGAAAAGCTAACAGCTCCAGCTTCTAGAGTTATTTATTAAGCAGAAGGACATTAGGGAATGAAAAACTGCAGAAATAATATACTAATGGATGACTAATTCATTGAAAGCTTTCTGAGAAATATTTTGTCTTATTTGCAAAATTTACAGGTGAAATTTGTGAAAATGTGTATAAAAAAACCCAAACTGCTACAAGGTGAATGCTTTGATAAGCATCTTGGAAACTTAATCTGAATTTTGGACAAGTAACTGTTATCCTATGTGACTGTGAAAGTGTCTTCTTTCTGGGAAAAATGTTCTTTAAAAGAGTTACTTTTTAATAAACACACCTGAAGAGAGAACCTCTTTAATTTAATACTGAGAGGACCCTTGTTTGGTTCTGTGGGTTCAATGAAATTGTACGAATGAATCAACACCCAAACACCCACATCCACAATACTCAGAGCAATGCACCATGATTCTCATTTTAAGATCCTGCTTGGTATGAGTCCCCACAAAAGGGAAAAGAAAGGGAACAACAGCTCTGATCTTTATCCAGAAGAGAAAGAAACATGATGGGCTCTTTGCTGCTACACTCTAGGAGAGTATAAAATCTCACTGGACTGGGAAACAAAAGCTGCAGGATTAAACACACACCCTCACAAGTACAATAGGGAATGTATGGATGCAAAAGCAGGAGGTTCCCTTCTACCCGCAACCAAAATAGCTGTAGAAAAGTTTATGATCAGTGCTTATATCAGACAAGCTGTTGGATTAAGTTTTTGCAAGACTGCTAGGCTCTTGAATTTGAGGATATTGCACTTTATCTCTAAACTCATTTTAATTCATCTATAACCAGCTTCTAATAAGAATCTCCCACAAGTATTAGTCTGTGCTGTAAAGTGAAAAGGCTCGACCTACCTATTCCTTAGCAACCAGTTTACTCCCTGTATAAAGCAGCACTACTTCTAGAATCAAAACTGATTGCAGTGATCTGTGTCGTTCCAGGAGAGAACTTATTATTTTTTGTCATTTGCAAAATAGCTTTTTGCCAACTTTGCATTTCCCAAGTGTAGCATAAAGAAGAATGATTTTTTTCCCCACCGTTGTATGTTACCACTTGGTCCAATCAGCCTTTCTGCTTAAAAAGACAGGGGTTTGTGTGGTTATGGTTCTTTTTTCCTTCACTTGCTATTGAATCCTAAATCAAGGTGAAACAACTATAAAAGGTATTCCTGAAAAAGACAGTCTTCTGTGTTCATCACCATTTAAATAGATCAGTTGAACCAATCCAACCTCAGTAAGGACAGGATTAAGAGAACAACCAGGTTGAATTATGCTTTTAACTTTAAAGGTGATTGTTGTGTTTACCTCCTGAGAGCACTCAGAGATAAATGGCTGCTATTTAAGTGATGATCTCATCAACACATGGCAGCCTTTTTTCTTCTCATACACTGTGAAGAAAATAGAATTATCCCACTGCTTGAAACCCTTCTTATTTTCTCATGCCTCACAAATTGAGAGAAATGAAGGCAGCATCACCAAGTCTTAGCTTATATTTAGTTCATATAAAGAATAGGTCAAACTCTTTTCATTCAAACTTGCAGATGAGCAAAACTGTTAATAGGATTTTAATTCATTCCTACAGAATCTCATATTTCTTCTCAAATGATAATCAAACGGTTTGCCTTTCACCCTAGAAATGAAACGATCCATCTCTCCTTCAGTGTCAGCCTCCTGCATGGTGCTATTAAGAATATCAGCACAAACGTTCCCTTTCTTGAAAAATCAAAAGCACTTTATCATGTTTTACAAGTGCTTTACAAAAGCACATACAACATTAGCTGTCACCACATACACCTGTCCTGCCTGACATCATGGTCAGTTCACAGACTGTCTGTCACAGGTATCAGAGCACAGACTGCAGTGCCCAGTGTCACGGGATGTGATAATGTGACCAGAGCCGAGGAATCCCAAATATTAGTTTTCTGCCTCAGACAGTCATCAAGACAATTTTCTGTGTCATAATACAAAAAAATAGATAAGAAAATATATTCTACATTACCCATCCTATGTAAATAGTTAATATTCTCTTAAGCATGCAATTCATAAGCATCAAACACTTAGGCAAACTAAACTTTGAATACAGCTTTTTCAGCACCACATCACCTCATAATTACAGTTTAGTTTCAAGCAACCCTGAAAATCATGTACAGTCAAAAGCACTATTCAAAGGCAGTGGTCAAAGAAAAGACCCTTTGACTTAGCTTTTGCTTTAAACTGCAACACAGTGTTCCCCTTTCACAATTCAGCCTTAGAGATAACACACAGTGGAGAGACATCAGCATAAAAATACTTATGGATGGACATAAAGAAGCATTTCTGCATAGCAACCACAAAAAGGTTTAGAAATATATGTGCCCTTAAAATGGTCCAAAAGTTAATTCCCAGTTTAGTCACTGATTTATGACATATGCAAGACACGTAACCACTCCACACTGATAAGAACTCTTTAGCCAACTGATCTGAGTAGTAGGTTATTTCCTTTCTTAGATATTTTTAACATGCTCTGAAACCACTAGATGAACTTTGTGTGAATAGAAAACAATACTGGACATTACTGTGGGAAAAGAATTCTTGTCTTAATGATGACATCGAGGAATTATGTCACCAGTTAAGCACAATGCGTAAAAAATTATAATCCAGTCCTTCCCTCTGCATTTTCACGTGCTTCACCATGTCCTAAATGAATATATTTTAATTTATTCTCCTAACACCATAATGAGACAGTACAAATAACCTTTTTTTGTTTTTGTTTTTTCCCAAAAGGGATGTAAGATTCAGGGGACAAAAGGGACTACCCCAAGGAAAAACCAATGTCAAGCATAGTGGTGACTCGGTCAGGTGCAAGGCTACTGCTTTATCCCAAACTGGATATCCCCTTATTTTTCTGTATTTTAGGTTCTTTCTTCTTAATGCTTTAAAACATCTTGAGTCTACACGAGGTCAAATGGAAAAGTACTGAGACCATCTAAGAGGAAAATAACAGGTAGCAATCAGGTTTGTTGTCTAGCTCATAATATCCACAAGAATTTAGGTTATCCCATGCCAGCAGCAGAAGGTTAGAAAACAAAAAGACCTTCAGCTATAAGCAGTCAGATACACAAGCTATTGCTCCTCTCAATCCCCCTTGTGCCCAAGGTTTTTGTCTTAGGTTGAAGTTTGACCCCAGGTGCTTCAAGCACAAAGCAGTGCTGTATTAGGTGGACAAGACCAATGCCCTCTACTATAAAAGGTTACATTTTACAGGATCACAAAGGTCTAATGTTTTCTGTAAAGAGCAAGATATTTTTTTCCTGCTCTATCAAACAAACAGATCTATGGCATAGTTATGAAAAGCTCTTCATTTAACCGTTAGTTGTTGGGGGGTTTGTGTTGCTATTTTTGTTTCTTTCTAAAGTTACAAGCACATGGGAAAAGTTAGAGGGTTTAGTTACCATTTGGACAGTCAAAACATATTACCAGTATATAGGAATTTTTATAATTTACTTGTAAATTTAACAATTCTTCACAGCATCTTTTTTCAGCTTACACTGGCCAAAATAAACCGGAATTGAAACAACTTGTCTTCCTGGAACAGATGTTATAAAGACATAAAGGTAAAAATAAAAACTGACAAAGGACTTACAAGCTAGTTTATTATACAGGGGGGAAAAAAAGAGGATGAAAAATTTTCTCATGTAACATTATGGGTGAATGAATGGCAGCAACTGAATTCTTTCACTTCATTTGAACAGCTATTTAAAGAAAAGAATATATACCCTATAGATTCTGGAAAGTCCTACCGTTAGGTACTAAAGAATTGAGCAAATGATGGCATACAATCTGGGAGAAGTGGAAACATAGATGCTCCTTGAGAGAAGCCTGGAAAACAATTTCAGAAAAAGTTGATATATGTTTACCAAAGTGCTTTTCAGTGCAATTATACAAAGATTATATGAAAAGTAAAGGAGAGACTAAAAAATGTAAGGAACTAATTTCCTCTACTTTGCACAACAAACACATAAGAAATGGTACTGCTACTGCACTGCACACAGGCTGGCAGAAAACATTTACAGGTGAGTGTCAAAGGATCAAATCATCTGGATTATTTATTGTGAGTTTAATTTTAGCCCTTGTCTCTAGTGAAGATCAAGGGCACTTCCTGCAGCTTTGTCACAGCCTTTGGTTAGGAGGGGAGACAGAGTTAAGTCAGGAAGATGCAGTTGTCCTGGGCCATAAAAAGAAGAGCCAGGCACTGACAGTGGGATCCACTCAAGCAGAACAGCAGAGAGGGAGAAGGGTACTGAGGGTGACCCTGGAAGAGCATCTTCTGAGCAAACTGTCCTCTTCTGAAGATTATTCTAAAATATTGACAGCAGTGACACATATCCAATCACACTGCAAAGTGGAGCACAAGTAATCTGTTTTACATAATGAGTTAGGGATGTGTTTTCAACCAAGAAAAATGATACAATGAAGAAATAACATTCACCATAACCATCACAGGGGCTGCGTTTCCAATCAGATGACAAGGCAGACCAAACTTCAGAGAGAGAGGTGTCAAAACACCAAGTCAAGTAGAAAAGAGCACCTTCCTTCCCAGCCTGGGAGAAGGCAGCAGCACTGAGATCACATTAGCACTTGAACTGAACTCTGCTGTGGGTGGCTGAGCTGGGCCTGGAGATCTGAGAGCACTCAGGAAGGTTTCTACAGCTGACAAAACTAAAGCACTGCTGAAAGTAAGTGGTTGCTTTGATGACAAAGAATTGTTATCTTAAAGGCTAAGTTCGCTTTGCAGAATCTCATAACATCCTTGTAAGCCCTCCCAAGTTGCCTGTCCCTTCTTCCAAAGGTCATAAACTCTGCTCTTTTTCCTGAGTTCCAGCCAAAATTCTCTGTTCAGCCACACTGGTATTCCCCTCTGGCTTGTCTTTCAGCACAGGGGACAGCCTGTTCCTGAGCGTTTTTAGATTTTCTTCTTGAGGAATATCCAGTCTTCCTGGACCCTTTTGCCCCTTAGGAATTCCTCCCAAGGGACTCTCAACCAGGCTCCTAAATAGGCCAAGATCTGTCCTTCGCAAGTCCAAGGCAGCAGTTCTGCTGACACTTCTTAATTCTCTGAGAATCAAAAAGCATTTCATGATCACCATGCTCAAGACAGGATCCAACCAAATGGAATCACTGAATGCCATTACAGCACACCAGACTTCTTGGGAAAAGGGATTCTCCTTTGGAAGACCTTAAGCATTACAGACATTAACACCATCATCATAAAAGTTAATACAATAAACACAAGCTCATATATCCTGAAGTTTTTCATTATAATTCTGAATGATATCAAATTGTAAATTATTAGTCATGTCAGAGCAGACAGAAAAACAGCCCAGAACCAGATATTGATGGAGAGAGCAAATATTGATTATTCTCTGAACGTCCATGAACACTGTAACTCTGGAGCTATGACAGCATTAATAGGGAACTAATCAATAAAATAAATCTGACTGCAGTTTATCCTTATAATAATTACTCAATCATTAGTACTATATTTCTTTTGCAAAGTTGATCTCGTTTGGTGGGTAGTAAACATGATCCTTACTTTCAAGAACAGCTTTGCAGTTATGCTGTTGCATATATTTCACCTATTTTATATCTGTTAGTATCCAATCATAAAACAGAAGTGTCTTCTGTCTTCCTTATGTCCTTTGAAAATTACTTGCACCATTTGAAACATCCTCTTTTTCTCCCTTAGAAGAAAAGAGCGGTGGAGAAAAGTAATGAGGGACTATAGTGAATGAGGGAAACACACTGTTCTGCAAGCCTGAATTTCTAAGTATAAAATATTGTGTGTGTTTCATGATTGAACACCTCTTTGCAAATGCTTTATTAAATGCTTGCACACTGAAAATTAGGGTATTTCATAACTTTACAAGCTCATATTCTCCACTGTTACTGGAACAAAAAATAGATATAGACTATGATCTTTGACATTTTAATTAAAACCTATTAAAAAGTCTATAGCAAGTAATAAAGTACAAATTGTCTCCCTACTTTCAACCTGCACTGCAACTGTGTCACGAATTCAGATGACCACAGATAAAAATCTTTCACAGCTAAGAACATGGGTTGAGCAAAAAAATCTGGGCCTGACACCTAATTAAGATATACTTCCCCCTGATGAAGAAAGTTCTTCATCTATTACTGTGTGTTACAGTGGTTCAGGACTATATTTAAAAGACCATTAAAAATGTACCTGAAGGCAAAGTTAATCTTTATATTTGACAGATAATAGCAGCTTTTTTGCAGTAAGTAGCAAAGTGAATATTTTATTTCTTTATGATCTAATGACCATTCTGTTTAATCTTAATGGAGTAAAGATGAGCATGAAAATATGCTTAGGGGATATACTAATACATCAATTATGGAGAGTGGAAAAGTACTTTAAAAAAGTAGCAGTAATCTATTGTAAATGAACATCTCAATAAGCACTCCTAGCCACAGGGAGAGCTAAAAAAGATGCATGAAAAATCTATTCAGATTCTGCTCATTATAGATATGTTCTTCTCGGCTCTTAAGTAATGCAGCAATCACATAATTAACTTTTGAAAAGGGAAGCATTTAAAACAACTGTGGATCTATAGAACACAGTAGGCTTTCTCCTTTTTTTTTCCTTCAGTGAAAGTGAGTTTTTCCATCTATTTTCCTTAACATTGTTGCAAAAGTGCTGAGACATTTCTCCTTAAGGTATTGCAAAAATACAAATGTGATTCCACAAACCAAATAACCACTGATTTTTTTTTTTGTCAAAGAAACAAGATAAGTAAAGAAACATATAAATAAACTCTTCTTCTGCTTAACTACAAACATACTATCTATCTATCCTATATAGAAGTGGACACTTGTCTCCCCTGGAATTTCACCCTGAAATAGAGATCTTATTTTTACATAAGAAGGTTTTTGCTTCTTAAATTATTTTGATTTAAACCTCTGTCCTGGCAGGTGACATGAAATGACACAGCCCAAAAGATCTGTATGCCCCAAACCCACCCATGAGCTCCAAGAAGAAAGTTTACAGACCTTTCCAAGTGAAATCATGGAGCCTGCAGCCAAGTGAGGACCCCAGCTGTGAAGATGTGAAGGACTGATTCAAGTCCCCTTAAAGTGATGAGGAGCCTTCAGCTGAATCTAATGACCATTGATACTACGTAAAGTAATCCAGGGAAAGATGCCTTTACTTAGTAACTCCCAGGCCTGGGAACTCTGAATGTTTATCTTCATGGAATGGTTTGGGTTGGAAGGGACCTTAAAGATCACCCAGTTCTAACTCCCCTGCCATGGGCAGGGGACACCTTCCACTAAATCAGGCTGCTGCAAGCCCCATCCAACCTGGCCTTGAGCACTTCCAAGGATGGGGCATCCACAGCTTCTCTGGGCAACCTGTTCCAGTGCCTCACCACCCTGGCAATAAAGAATTTCTTCCTAATATCTAATCTAAACCTGCTCTCAGTTGGAAGCCATTCTCCCTTGTCCAATCACTACATGCTCTTGCAAACAGTCCCTCTCTCCACCTTTCTTGTACTAGAAATTTGACTACAAAAGCTCCAAGGATATACTGCAGAACAAATCACCTGTAAGAACTGTCACTCTGCACTGGGATTCTTTCATGCAGTTTTCTTCTTTCGTCTGCTGTCTTTCAGTGTGTTGGAACACTGTTAAGCTAAAATGCAGGGAAGCCACCCTCTCCAGAGTTTTCACGCTGGGAGTTTAAGCAACACAACTACTGTCTGTTAAACCATTCCTTACATCCAAAGGTTGTCCCAGGCAGATGAGTCTCAAGTGTGCCAAGATGCACTGGCTTACACAGGCAGGCTTCTGAATGAATTTAAAAACTTGAACATAACTGATATTACATGAATAATGAAGGAGTAATCTGCCTTTAACACTGCTGAGCTGATGTAAAACTCAGAACAAATTGAGTATATTCGCCTACAGACACTCATATGCACATATAAAAAAATAAAATTTTTAAAATGCTCACTTCAGTAGGATGCCTACAAAAATTCAGGTCCTGGGCTTTCTGAACTCACTGAGTTGCTTGTGTCTGATCAAAGCATCTTGAACATCATACAAATCATTGAGGCAACACTATCACTACCGGCAGCAGAAGCACGGAAGCTCTGCTTGTGCAGAGCTACCTGAAAGCCAGGTGGGAATACAGGGTTGGCAACACAACACACTGGAAAATGCACATAGATAGCAGTGCAGTGAGACACAGAGTCTCCTAACTTGCAAGTTATGTGACTGAAATCAACTAAAAATTCTGAAATAAATACCATTAGATGATATTCTAGAATTTAATATTTCTACAGTAAAAGTGAGCAAAGTTACCTGTTCTTTCCTGACTCTCTCTTCCCCCTTTGTCTATGAACATACATGAAAAGCACAGAGCAAAAGAGAGAGAGGGAGAAAAAGCTCAGCGTGATTGCACATGTGCACTAATTCTGCACAACCTTTTATGAAAAGAAAGAGAAACGGGAAATATCCAAAGTGGCAGTTGGCAGATAATTTACTGACAGCTTTTTCATATTATGAATAGGTGTCTGCTGTGGGTATTTCATTGCCTATATAACTCAAATATTTTTATTTGACTAATAACATAGCAAATTTTTAAACCTTAATTTTAGCAAGTGATTATTAAATTGAATTTATATGGGATGTAGAAAAATTGCATTTCCATTTGCAAAATGAAAAGGGCTCTGTACTACAATTCTAAGAAGGTCTGTGTGTGGGATTCAAATTCCCATATGTAAAAAGAAATTTCAATTTTCATTTTTTCATCAACACAAGCTGTTTCATGAGTATAGTTATATAGTTTAAATAACCATGAAATTTTATTTATTTGCAGTATTATAGCTTTTTTAAGCCAAGGAGTAACGAAGATATAGCAACAGACCTTGGCTGCAAATTATTTTTAAAAACTTCTGCATGCCTTTCTTAACCTAAAGACTGGGAGATGTATGCACTTTGTGTTGAAGAGAGCAGATTGCTCCCACTCATGGCTGTGTATTAATCAGTGACACCTTAGCCCCTTGATAAAATGGGAAAATGGAAAAGCTAATGATGCTCAAAGCAGTTTTTAGATAGTGGATATTTCTCATTACATATGTATTGCTAGCTACAGACTTTTGATGTAGTTGACATGGAGAAGAAAATTATTATCAACAGTTTTCTCATATCTAAACATTAAACTAAATATATTGTATGGCCATATATGTCTTTGTATATTATACACACTTGTATACACACACAAGTTCCCCTTTGTATATATTACTTTAAAGCTAATGATGACAAAGATCTATTTATTCCTTTGGTTTTTATTTTAAAAGCACGAGTCCCATAGTGAAGCTTTCAGCAGAAAGCACTGCACAGCTATGGAAAACTGCTTTTAGAGGCCCATTCTCAGCTGCTGAAGGAATGAAAGCCAAAAATCACACGTGTTCTGAAAACTGCTGTGAGAAACTAAAGCTGTGAGGATGGAGCGAGAGATGATGCAGCTGAGTATTTGAACTGACCTGACTGTTATGGAAGAGCACTAAAAGAAAAGGTGCCTTTTTGATGTTTTGACACATGAATGTAAGGAACAAGAAGAAGCAAAGAGTCCATAGATGTGAGTCAGTGTTGTATTAGATTCGTATGTGACTAGATAGATTTGCAAAACTTTACCTAGAACATACATTGCTGTTAGAAGTGCAAGGGTTTGTCTTCAATCTCCTGCCCAAGGCGCAGCTTTTTCCTCTTAGTAAGTTGAACATAAATAACAAACCATCATTTGGTAGACTCCATCCTTGATGACTACAAAGCCAAATAAAGATTATGTTCATTATAGATTTAAAAAGAAAAAAAAAGAACAAAGTTATAATTTCTTTGCTTGTGGGCAAACCCATGACTAGCCATTTCCCCTGTCTTCATTCCCCTTACCCTCATCTTAAGAATCCTGTCTCAAACTGAAAAAGAAGGTAGGTTTACAATTAGTAAATATACTTAAAATGAAAATTTGCAGCTCTGATTAATGTATGCTGAAAATTTTATTCCTCCAGAAATCATGCATTTGCTTCCACCAACACTCCACTGCAAACTAATGTAGGAATTTATATCCAAGTAAGAGCAATAAAATCCCATCTCATCTCATTCAATTTAAAATGTCATAAGGCAGCAATGCATTCACACTTTCTCAATTCTTGTTTAGTTTGGTTTTTTTTGCTCAATAAGCAGCCCCCAAATCTGCAACTAATATCAATAACTGATCTGGTCTGTGTATCCAAATAACTTCATTAACTATGAAACCCAAGTGGACTTTCACTCTATAATTAAAAAAATGCTTAATAATCTCTTTCTCCTTTCCATATTTCAATGGAATTCTAAAACAGGATTTTAAAGAGTTCTGTTTTCTATGTTGATACTTAAATCAGATATTTTTTAAGTATTGAGTGCATTAACAGTGCTGAAAATATTTAAAAAATTCAGTTACAAAAGAAGGACAAAAGGGCAAAAATCATTCCATCGCCAACATCTAAACTGGTATCACCAACTTACAGAGAACACAGCACCAATAAAAATTTTAAGATGCACTCAATTTTTGTAAATAAAATAATTTATCTGATCCCTTAGTTAATTTTTTTCATCTTTTCCTTAGACTGAGTAGTACTGCATAGAAGAAAACATGGTAAGAGGAAAAAAATGACTTGTCCAAACTAGATAACTTACTATATCAGTAAGGTATAAAGCATTTAAGCACCTGAGACCATTCCAGATTTGGTGCTGGCCTCTTCTCACTGATAAAGATAAAAATAAGCATTTGAGGTACTCAGTGTTTTTTCTGGCAAAGCATCAACTTACTTGTTGCAGTACAAACTAATATCTTACACAAATTTCCAAATTATTATCTGAAAATGAATTTTCTATAGAACATTTTAGTTATCGATGTATCGACTTTTGAGCCAAACATTTTATATCATTTGCTAAAATATTGCCACCAAAACTGATGAATGTCCATGCAAGTAATAAATATTCCACTCTACTCTTGATTGATTCCTTTCCAGTAACTTCTGTTTTCCACAGAATGTTCCTGGAATAGCACAACACACGCCATGTAAGTAAGGTATTTATTTGGTATTTATTTGTAATAAGGTACTACAAAAAGTAAGGGTATTTATTTGAAGATATCACTGACTGAAGGATATAATGAATGAGTTGGGCCATGTTTAAAAGGGAGAGCTGGCCGACGGAGAATCCAAAAACATCATCTTAAAAGGATTCTAGAGAGTTTGTAACCAGCAACTAAATGCAATAACAGACATTTTCATCCTAGCCCTGTTCTAACTCTTGGATCTGTTTCAGGCTGCAGCATATATTACAGTTCCTAAGTTCATGCATATGTTATTTTACAACAGTATTTGACTTGTGAAGTTCAAAGCGAACTACAATCTGTGAGCATGTCATTGTTTCCCGAGCTAAAGACTAGTGAACAACACTAATCCTCCCCCTGCCCCACTAAAAGGAAGTACTCCTACTTCTGTTTTTGACTGACAGAAACTACAACACATTAGAGTCCTTTTGTATTCAGACTAGAAAAGCAACATAAGAAAACAAAGTTAAAGTTTTGTTTAAAGACTTATGAATATCGTTCCTATTCAGTGTCTTGGACCATTTCATACATTACATATTAATACACATGTAACACAACACCTGAACATGCCTGTTCATTGCACATTAAATGCAATTAACTAGATTTTGAAATCGCTATCTGTGATCTAGGTATTTAACTGAGAGGAGCTATCATAGAAAAGGACACAGGCCAAGTAACACTCAAATACTTGCATCCATATTTGGTTTTGGAACCATGTATGATATTTGTACTGGGTATTTTCTGAAGTGTTCTGCTGAAGTTTAGGTGGAAACAAGCATTTGATACAAACAGAGTAACAGAGTTCTGAACTGAGGTTCCTAAACAACAACAAAAAAAAGTCCAAAAAGTTAATGCCAGAAGTATGAACTTGGTATTGTGTTTTTTTCCCTTAGTTTTTGTTTATGTTTAAAATTTGTCTGAATAATTAAGCATTTGCAAGTCAAATAAGCTAGTAGGACTCCACCTTCAGCTGTTATTTCATGCTGTTTCCTTTGAACAATATTTACAATGCAACAAGAGAGAAAACAAGGGAAGATGCCGTGGATCCTGGCAAATGCTGCTAATGAGAGTTCAGGCCCTTGCTTAGCCTTTGCAGCACCTCCTTAATAGGCAGCTGAATGCCACTGGCTATTCAGCCGCTGCATTTTAATCACAGGTTAAGCCACTGAAGAGGAAAGTATTCAGACAGAAGTTAACTCTTCCCTAATTTAATTTTTAGTGTAGTCTGACCCTTAAAAAGTAGACTTTGCTAGTCAACAAGAGTTTAGGCAGTGCCTCCTACAGAAGGAGGAGCCTAACCATCTGCTCTACCTACCTGTCAACAAATACAACATTATTGGAGTTACCTCTTTTACACTTTCTGTTACTTAACATTCTGCTCATGGTGCTGAAAAACAGTTCCTGAGAGCCCCAGAGCCACTCAAATGCATTGTGCCTTGTTAGGATTTAGAGCTGCCATTCTGAACCAGAATGGTTGCAAGCAGTAAGACAGATTTCTCTGGCCAAAGTCTGGCGTTAGGAGGTCTGAGCTTCTGCTATCAGATGGAGTTTGTCTTCATTATTAGCAGCACAGGAAGAATCAGTGCTACTGAAATGCTCATGGTTTAAAATTACTACAGTGGTAGACTCAAAGACAATAATTTGAAAGTCATTTTATCACGTCTTTCCACTGGATGAATCTGCTACAGGATGACAATAATTTTGTGACAGCAGAACAGTTTGATAAAATCCAACTGCAGGAAATGAAGAGGCAAGATATTTTAAGATACTAAAATTAGCAAATAATGTCTAGCAATCCAATCATATAGTCTCAAACAGATGACATTTCTTGTTACTTTTATGTCTGTGTACTGGAGAGCTAAAATTATTGCATATCCTCCAAATGAATGGATCTATCAGAAGCAACTCTTTGCCTCCTCTAGCATTACTTTACTGCAATCCAGGCAGCTATCAAAGAGGTAGAGAAAATCTTCATAAGCTTTGATGGGCTACTCAGCTATCACAGGTACTAAAAGAAAAGGGTGGGAATTTTGGTAGGTCCTATTTCTACCAGACCAAGCATCAGAATTCACTCACAAGACCAGTGCTTGAGTTAAGCTTACCCTTTTTTTTCTTTTCCTGAAGGGTCTGCCTTCTGCAGAAAGAATGTTTGAAGACTTTTTTCTTGAAAGAGAACCTGATTATTGGATTTTACTGAAAAGATGTATTTCTTCCCGTTTTATAATAGAAACGTAGGATCTGTGATGATGAGAAGAAAATAAGCAGCAAGGCAAATTGAGGTAAATGAAAGAGAAATTAAATGTTAAGCTAACTGTTAACACCATAACTAATTGTTTGGTTATGCAAATCATTTCCTATCAATTACTGGGTAATTATTCAGAGGGCAAAACCTCAAAGAATCCCATAAAAGTTACAAGTGTGAAACCTCTGGAATTCATTAAGAAGATGAGAGCTTTCAACCTGGAGTTTTAAAAATCAAGGTGCTTTCTTGATTATCAAATAGCAACAGGTGTTAAAGGCACAGAAAATGTAAAAAGAAGAAAAAAAGAGAGAAAGAGTTTTAACTTTTCAAATATCATCCCTACTTGTCTATGACCACAACAATCAGCAGTCCTCAACCAACAAGGAATGAGATCATTCTGTTAAGAAAGAAGGACTTGGCCAACAAGGTGTTCAGCACAGGAAGGGAGAGATGCTTTCCATGCTCCTACACAGACCACCTACACAAAGTGTGCAGGAGTTCAAGTGAGGTCCTTTTGTAAGAAAACAATGCCCTAGCAGGAGGCTTTTCAGTGCTGACACTTTTCAACAGCATTTTCTAATTTTAAGTAGATGAAGAAATATCTTGCAATTCAGCATATGCCACAGAATTTTTGACCCAACAATAGCACAGACCTGTCCTCTTAATGGCATGACAACACCAGGCACATTAAATTGCAAAAGCTGCTTCTTGCAAGGGAAATGCACATCCACCATAGGACAAAACTACAGTGGCTTAACAGTTCTGCATCACAAGGGCAAAAACTGTGTCTGATTTTCACAGACCTTTAGCAGCAGAAAGGACCATCACTTCTCTATGACAATAAGGCACCTGGCCTAGCTCTGCACATAACTGATATGAGTGGATTTACGATGTCCCACTAATCCAAATGAGCAGTGGGAACCAGATTTACGGCTCCGCTCAAATGTGAGTGTCCAGTAGATTTACAGAATTTTCCTGATCTTGTTACTATATCTGGCAAAGAGCAACTTGACAAAACTTGAAAAAGTACTGTTAACTGAGCCACTATTTCACTAAAGTTTTGAACAAAGGTTAAATAAAATTTCAAAATTATGTTTTGCCTGGTGTTCTAAACCAGGGGAGTTACCATAATAATAGAAAAGACATTTTGCACAAAACATGTTCAGTGTCTGCCAGCTCTCACAATCCTCCAAGCAGAACCACACATGGAGTAACTGTGCTCTAATCACTAAGAGTTTATCCACAGCACAATGATATTTTCAGAGTACTCAAATAATCACAAATTTTTCTATTCATTTTTATTGGCTGACTGCATGAACTATTAAAAGTGGCTTGAATCTTTCCTGTTTTGGCCCAGAAAATAATACACCACTTAATAACAGTTCATCAGAGCTTAATTGTGTGAAAGAGTCATTAACTTCAATGGCTTTTAGACTAAGAAAAGGTGTTTTGCATTATTCAGGGTTAGCACAAATAATACATATTTTCCAGTATTTGCAGGGCTATTTCCATCAATAATTTCTCTGATTGAAATGGGAGTGAAATTTTTATTAAAAAAGACATGCCTTTGCTTTACCTCCATAGCTGAAGGTTTGTGCCTTTTGGTATCTCAAAGTGAACCTCCCATATGTTTAGTTATTTTTAAAGTTAAAACATGACTGCTTAACAACTGCACAAGCCATCAAAACTTTTGCAATACAGTTCCAGTTAGAGACTAGAGTAACTAGTGAAACCAAATACTAGTTTCCTGATAGAGTGACTATACTATCTTATAAAAGCATGCAGAAAGAAATCTCAGCAAAGAAATTGAAATTTGGGGGTTTCTACACTTTCTTCAGAAGGATAAAGATTTGTAGAAACTCAATTTACTCACTGTTACATCTGAAAAGAATTTATTTATTTTTTCTGGTTTTCTTTTTAAAATGACGTGGCCTCTAAGTGTCTGCTTCGTAAGTCAAGATATAAAACAAATTTAAATGTTATTGTTTAAAATTTTAATTGGATTTCAACAATTGCCAGGGGGAAAAAGGGCACCTTTTAAACATGTGCCTTTTCAAACTGAACGTTGTATTTTGGCCTACAATGGTATCATGGTCACAGCAATTAATCAGATGGCCACAAAGAGCAAAGTGGCACAGGATGCAACATCAGTTTATTTCTTGTTGGACAAGCATATTTATTGTCATCAAGTGCTAAAAAAAAGAATAGAATTGGGATGAACAATTTTTGTTTGTTTTTTAAAGAAAGCAACACAAACTGAATCATTCTAATTACAATTTCCAACTGAAGTTTATTAAAAGATGGAAGCCCCCCTAGAAGAGGTGTTCTGAGCCCTGTTGTGTGAGTTATTTACTGGCACATAAAGCTCCTCTTTATGACATAAGTAGACAGCAATTTCTCTTTGGCAGAAACACTTGATGAAATTTAGTGCGGTAAACAGGGATTTCAAAACTTCTAATTACCAAAATGCCAGGGATTTTAAATTATTATATAAGGTATACCTTTCTAAAGGAGAGGATAAAAAATCTATCACTTAGCATTTTCAAAAGGCATTAAAAGTAATATAATTCACAGCAGAGGTGTATGCACAGAGTGCAGACTCTAACTGAGCAAACAGAGGTCTAGATACCAATTTATGATCAAGCAGCTTGGTCTGTCCAGAATTAGAATAAATACCACATTAAAACCGTGCTGTCAGGCTGTAACTGAAGTGGAAAGCATGCTGGGACAGTGTTCTGCTATTTCACTGATAGACCAAGTCCAAAACTACTGAAAATTTCTATGGACTTTGCACAGAAACACAAAGGGCTTTTGGACTCCTTGGATGAACAGCAGCCATTATTTCCATCTTAGACTCTATGGCCACTAATATTTCCTGTCTTTTTAACATGGAGGTGCTGGTGCCTCTGAAATCTGGATGGTAAAAAATTGCCCTCCCTGGGACTGAGGAGAAAGGGGCTCTGTGGGCACGTTGATGCCACTCACTGAAAGTCTGGTCAAGCAAAGGTAAACAACCCAGCTGGCCAATTTCTGATTTCCATGAGTAAAAATAGCAGAAGAAATTACCAGTAGTAATACATGGTAAAATAATAGTAGTATGTGGCAAAATAATCCAAGGTCCTCTGTATGTTTCAATCTCCTCCTGCAATGAAGGCCAAGCCATCATGTTGTCTCTAATTTTTTAGCTACTTTAAACAAACACAGACTAAACTACTTTGACAACAACTGCAGCTTTCACGTGCAAAGTAGACATTGTTAGGGGTATCTTCGTCTCTGAGGCTTGAGAGTTCAGGGAGAATTTTCAGCTGTTCTGTCAAGCACAAATGCAACTGAGTTGAACCTCCGTGGTTGGTTGGCTAATTTTAACTTCCATGAGCACACAGTAACAAGTGATTCAAAAAGCAGAATTTTGAGCTTGGCTCAGTAAACACAATAATTTGTCCAGCACTTTAACAAAAAGTGATCAATATACTGCAGATTCCACTTTATAATTCAGGTGATTTACCACTGTCAGTCAGAAAAACCTAATGACCCCATTCTTCTGCGGAAGAACATAGTGCTGTGTTACAAAACAGGTAATAAAATGGTAACTACTCAACTGAAATACTGAAATTGCATTTTTCCATAAAAAAAATTCAGGATCACTCTAACAATTAAGTTACTTTAATTTTTACCCTCTTTTCTTTTTTTATTATGTGGATATATTAAAAAAAAAATCTGTACCAGAACACATATAAATGTTTGGAAGGAGTCATAACAATTGTATACTTTATTCTATAGAACCTTTTGATATTTCACATTTCATCTTCAATTCATACACGTAATTTAAACTACTATGTGTCAAAAACTTTACAACTGTCTTCCTGGAAAGCAGAACTTGCTCGTCTGAAAGGTCTGGAGGCACAATCAGCTTTTATCTGAGGCCACTGAAGACAATCTAAAAAGTCATCCCACTTACTGACATTTCAGAGAGCATTAAACCAAACCTGAAAAAATGTCACCTATGTGCCCACAGGGAACAAGCAGAGAGTACAAACTGCACTTCCTGGAAAAGGTGACAAGGTTCAGAATATTACTTACCCTAGTTAAAAATAAAAATTGTTGCAAAATGATTTAATAGTTATTCTAAAAAAATTAGGAAAAAACAAAGTATTTCTCTTAAGGTGTGAGGTATTTAAATCACTGTCTGTTTTAATCTGGTTTCACCTGGCTAGGATATGACATTTAGCACTGCACTTTATTCCTTCTGATTCATATTGTAACCATCCTGTTTGTTCATTTGTTTAAACACAGCAATCACAATTTGGATGCAGAATTTCCCTTTCAAATTCTCTGTTTCTGACAAGGCAGTTTATCAAATAACAGGTTCTGGAGATGTCAGACTTCTTAAAAAACAAAGCGAAAGTGGGAATATATTTCAGAGATACGCGAGGTCAGTGCACATTCTTTTCCTCACATAATTCCTTTTCCATCCTTTGTTCATTTATAACCCCTGAGGTATAACGCATGAATTATCCTATTGTACACATCAACCACTTGACAGATTGTTTTAGTAAAACTCTTATGTGCTGTGGCTTTCCTTTCAGTCTGCCAGGAATAGTTTAACAAAAAGGCTGATTAGTTCCTTTAAGTTCTCCTAGATAAACAAACTACAAAGCAAGTTTACAGTACCCAGGATCATCCATGCAAAAATAGCACACAGGCTCTTTACAGTAACAACACAGAGCAGTCAAAGGTGCCTAGTCAAGAAGAAAAGCTGATGATGATGCAGCACTTTGTCATATGGGGAGCAGAAATGTTCACGCTTGAGAATCCTTAGTTAATGACATCATTGTTAGGGACATTTCTTTAAAAAACTCCTTTAAGGAAAGGCCTTTTTTTTTTCATTTCATACATAGTATGTTTTTGGTAATAAATAATAAAAATCATTAGACAGATTTTTTTTTTTTCTCTTTGATGGATAATGTCAACACCACAGACACTGGTTGCATAAATATGTGCCTATGTATTCACCTAAGCAACTGCCTACAAAACACAGCAGACACGCAGCAGATTCCCAAATCCAAGTCTGGCCCTGTAAGAAGTGCATCACCCACTGAGAACATGCTGCAGGTGAGGGCTACAGCCCAGCCCAGCCCTGTGCTGCTGCTGCAAACCGCTCTGAGTTCAGACACCAGACCGAAGCACAGACATTGCCCTTCCTGTGTTTTCAAAAACCTCAAAGCTGCCTGGAGTGTGATTTTAATGAATTGCATCCTCCCATCAACCCACAACAGAAAGCTGGGAGGAGAGGAGATAGGGAAAAGAAAGGTAGAATAAGAAATGGGAAAGAAGAAAACAGATCCTGAGGTAGACTGGGACATGTGGGGAAGGAAATGATGCTGTCAAATTTCAAGGTAGGTAAGGATATTGCAAGGGACAAAGTGCAATTTTTTTAAAAAAAAAAAAAAAAAAAAAAAATAAAAGCAGACTGACTTAAATGTCAGCAAATTAGCTCCTGGCATTACTAGCTCTGCTGTCTTGGTTGCAGAATTTTACCTCAAAATGTCTCAAAAATATTAGTGCAGCTTAAGCACATGTTAAACAAGAAGTCAAATAAACTCAATAAAAATGTTATGGCATTTGATGACATGCTGCACTAATCTAGGTAATATCCAGTTTTAACACCGGTTCATTGCTTGGATAGTCTGAACGAGGAGAACGGGAATTATTGCAGGTTTGATGCAATCAGACACCCTGATACTGAAATTAAATGCAACGTTCATTAATTTCATGTCCAATTTCAGCAGCCCCTGAAATTGTAGCCAGTTACATATTTGATGTACTTTAAAAGTCACAACCACCTCTGATTTGAACTCAGTGTACAAATACATCCCCTTTTTGAATCAGAGAATCAACTAGGTTGGGAGAGACCTCTGAGATCATCAAGTCCAACCCTTGATCCAACACCACTGTGATTACCAGATCATGGCACTCAGTGCCACATCCAGTCTCACCTTAAAAAACTCCAGGGATGGTGAATCCACCACCTCTCTGGGCAGGCCATTCCAATCCCTGATTACTCTCTCTGCAAAGAATTTCTTTCTAATATCCAATCTAAACCTCCCCTGGCAGAGCTCAAGCCCGTGCCCTCTTGTCCTATTGCTGGTTGCCTGGGAGAAGAGACCAACCCCCACCTGGCTACAATCTCCTTTTTAGGCAGTTGTAGAGAGTGATGAGGTCACCCCTGAGCCTCCTCTTCTCCAGGCTAAACAACCTCAGCTCCCTCAGCCTCTCCTCAAAGCACTTGCAAATACATGGCACACAGTGACAAGGAACCCACACCTGGAAAGCAGAGTCACAATTTTCATGCTTTTCCAAACTCACTGCCCCTTGTCCCCGTACCCAGCATGACCTTTCACAACTGCACCTCTGCTTGCTCTTCATCCCATACTCTCCCCATGCTCCTGCTTCAGAAGCAGACCTAATCTTTGCATAACCACAATTTAGATGTACCAAGCTCCTTTTTATAAAGTATTCACAAAGACTGCGCAAAGAAAACTTCTTTAGTACAAAGATACTATCTGATTTTCTTTATTTCATGTGGGCCTACTATGAAAAAATTTTGATTTCCCAAGTAAGCTGCAAAAATGATAAGTTACATATGGTATATGGAATACTCTGCTGTAATTTTCATTGATCTGGGTTTATATCATATTGCTGGAATAAAATGCAGCTACTTCTCTGTAAAAGCGCTAAGGATCAACGCCTACTTTCTATTTCCAGGTACACTGAGGTTTATTATGGGTTAAAGAGAGAATCAATCATCACATTTCTCCTCACACTGAAATAGGTTTTTTCCTGTTCATATTCCTTTCATATCCCTTTTATATATTAAGCTATAAGCTGTTTTTCTTTTATTTTTCTTGGCTTTGAGATTTTCTTGTCCAACACACCAGCTGTTCTTGCACCATGACTATATACACTTAAGCATCACAAAAGCAGGAATGAAACTTAATACATAAAGCTTTTGCTACACAAGTTTTCTCATGGGCAAAACAGTCTGAGGTTCTTACACTGTTTATATAAATATAATTGAATATTTGTTTTAGTATCTCTCTACGTAACTGTATACGATCTAAGTGTTACCTTGGAGGTCTCAAAATACTGTCTCTTTACTGTGCAGAGAAAGAATGATTAATCAACAATATAATTTTAAACACTGCTTTTAGTTTTGCTAATTTCTTCTTCAGAATTATCAAATACAGGAAAGATCCAAATAAATGTAGCAAAAATGACTGTAGGTACAGAGGGGGTTTTACATGTGTTCAAAATTAAGGAATAGATTATTTTCTTTGGAAAACAGATTATTAAGGAGAGCATGCTTCTGGTATATACATAATGATTAATAGGGAAACTGCACTTTATATATTTATATATAACACACAAAACAAGGTGATTCATCAGGAAGCAAAACATAAAACAGATTCTACAAATTGCATCTAAACAGTAAATAGTAATTCATTATTTTAAGACATGTTTTTGTTCATCACTGAAGTGTAAAGTACTATTTTCCATTCTCATAATATTTTTTTGCTTTTTTTGATTAAAAATTTGTACCTCATAAAAAGAATGGGCATTGAATAACTGAAACACTACTACTTCTCTAAAATTCCAACTGTTCTGAAATCTTTAATACTCAATACATCTGACAGAAGCAGAAAGTGTCCCAAGAATACATTAAAATTTTGCATCTCAATTAAACTTTAAGTCAAACCTCTCATGGCAGAGAGGTGGCAGAGCAAAGCAGGCACATGAAATGCCCAAACAAGCCCCATTGCTACCATTTTGCTCTCCCTGGCACTGTGTCCCTGCTACCCCAGTGAGTACTTTGCCTCAGGCTCGTGCTCGTTTGTATCACTTTATCAGCTTCGTGGGAAGAGTCGGGAAAATGGAATTGGAGACTCCAAAAAAACACATCTGTCCTTAATTGTTCTGCCTTTAAGTTTCCTACCAAATGCTGTTTCCCTTCTGCTCCTGTTTCACCTGTACATGTTGATAAAATGTCTTCTCTCCCATGTGGAACAGTCTTAACTATAAATTAGGTATGTACTTACCCACAGACATACATCTACGGGACACTGTGAGTATAACTGTGTGCTATCTGTAATAATATTTATATTCTTTCTGTCTTATAACTAAGATCAGTTTCTAGCAAGGAAGAAAGACATCCTAATATTAACCATGATGGTGCCCTGCTCTATTTTATTTGGTTGCTAGGGTTTTGATGCAAAAAAATTAAAATCATCTATAACCTACTGAAAGATTGATTTCTGTTATGCTAAACCAATCCCCTATGAGATGATACACTGTGAAGGCTCTTTTGCCCTTAAACCATAATCCCAATTCATCAAATATCAGTAACACATTGTGTGAAGCTTTCCTGCTCATCAACAAAATCACCTCACTCTCTTGTAAGAACATTTCTAACTTGAATGAATCTACAGAAACGCACAAATAATGTGCTTACCAGAAAATTAAACTACCACAGTACACTATAAACTAAAACCCATCACTTCAAAAAGGAATAATGGATATTGCTTGTGTCCCCAAGGTTTTTTTTTAACAAAATCTGTGTCTTCACAATTAAGCCAGGAAACATGAGTTTTACTTTTCTACCTCTGATTTATGCACATGGATATTTAGAGCACATAGATTTTCTAAGTTCAGAATGCTGCAACTTACATGTCCTTTCACAGACAGAAAACTCTTGCCAGAGTAAGAATGAGTCTAGAAAGTCTGGCAGATCTACTTCTCCACTTAGCTTAGGGTTAGTCAGCAAGATTGCATTCAGACACTGTCAGTGACAAATCATTCACAGGCCAAGGAAAGATGGATTTTTTTAAAGTA
This sequence comes from Acropternis orthonyx, assembly GCA_035583155.1. NCBI lineage: Eukaryota > Metazoa > Chordata > Aves > Passeriformes > Rhinocryptidae > Acropternis > Acropternis orthonyx. Next base: position 6,473,524 of record JAWWEU010000158.1, on the reverse strand, counting down.
TTAACTCAAATACACTTACTTGCTGTCGAATTTCTTCTTCCATCTTTACTGGGGACCCCAGTTCTGCGACTTGTTTGACACCTTCACTAGCATAGCCTCCGTACTCCCAAAGGATGTAGTTCTTGGAGTGAGAACTGCCAATGATCGCAGACCAGTGGTTGGTGCGCCCTTTCAGGGAAAAAAAACCAAAACAACCAACCATCAAGACAGCCTCAAAGCATAATTCCTAATTTTTATTAAAGATTTGAAGTCCCCAGTCTCCACCATCACCAAGCTTTTGCGTGTGTTGCATGCTGTCAGTTCTCACTACATCAATACACCACATCATTAGAACAAGTCAATGACCTACAGAAATTGAGCATAAAGGATCAGTAATTATTGGATGTAACAACACAGGCAGAAATGGTAAGAAATATTGTATTCCATCTAATCAAGCAGCCCTTCAGAACAGATAGGCTTGATATATTTTTTTCTTCACACTTCTTCAGGAAGTTGAAGCAACCTTTAATTTTAGTTTTCTATACCAAATATTTTTGAGAAGGGAACCTGCAAGGGAAAACTTCAGTGATCACTCTCAGATAAACAGCAAGTCATTTCTTTACTGACAGACAGTGGTTTTGAACAACCCACTAGATCTGTGTTTGAGCGGTGACAGCAAACTACCAGCAAAAGGTAGATATAAGCCTGATGGCACTGTCACTAAATGTTACAGGTTTTTGTTTATAGCTTGGTGACCAAACATTATCAGGTACAAGCCCTTTATAAAGTCAAAAAGAAGTCAGAAACTTCCTTCAGCAGCTTTCTGCTGAAAGAGGGGAGAAACATTTGCTTTCCATGGGCAAATGGTGTCTACTGTTTCCCCTAAGAAACTTTTGAAATACTCAAAAAGAACTGCTCTTACTTGCACTGACTTACCTCTTTTTTCTATTTCTGCATATTTAAATTATACATGTATCATGTCTCCTTCCCTCACATTCACCCCAAACATTAGGAGGGATTCTCTTGAATTTAGGAAGGAAGCAAAAATGTGACTTTTGGTGCTTCTATAGTCACTGAGTCTGCTTGCTCAGATTTCTCATAGTCCAAGAATTGTAGAGCTAGGCAAAAGGATTCTTGTTCTTGCTTCTTGACTTGTTGAGGAGGGGAAAAAAAACAGAAGTTTAAAGAAAAAATGCTAGAGAAGGAGGATGGAATTGGAAAAAGAACTGAGAGGAAATAAGGAGTCACAGAAGTCCCTGGCAATAAAAATTAATTCATTTAAGTGTCAAATAACATTCTGCAAAGATATAAGGAAAAGGATGAGAAAATGAACTGCTCATATAAACAGCCTGGTAACAATGCAAAGGCTGTAGGAGACGAGGGAGACAGAATGATGGAGTGAGACAATATTTAACTTTTTTTTTTGCAATGCAAAAGGTAGAGAGTAGCAGTAAAAACAGCTGAAAACTGAATAAATGAATGAAAAAGAATAATGAAGTAAATAAAAGGAATGCAAATTTAAGATATGAAAGGTGGGAAAATGAAATTGAAAAAGACAGTGTAGAGAACTGTATAAAGTCAAATGCAGGAATCTAATCATGGGAGAGTAGAAAATAGATTAAAAATATAAAATGAACACCAACGGTAGGGGAAAAAAGCTAAAAAGGTGTAGCAAGCAGAATAGACAGATGAGGGAGGTGGTCTAGCAACAGAGCAAAGAGAGCCTTCATAGGTTCCTTAGTCCTAAACTTGGACCAAAACACACTTACTGAGTTCTGAATTGTAGCAGACCTGATGTTTTCAGAATCAATTAAAACTCATGATTAATTGAGCCCCGAATGGAGAAAAACAAAACTAAACTTTGCCTCCTCCACAGGCAATAGCTGAAGAGACTACAAAGACAGAAGACGGTTTCTTGACCAAAAATCTAGCAATTGTTCCTTAAATACCCAGTGGCACCTTGTCAAACCACAGGGAGATACTGTCACTCAGCTCCAGTGATGGAACCACCAGTTTTGCCCACTCTTTCTTCCTAGCACACAGGCCTGACTGTCTCACAAGCCACACACAGCAGCTTACGCTGAAATACAGTGACACGGAAACTTACTGAAAGAGGAGGTTCCACATAGTCCCTACAAAACAAAAACTTATCACTACAGAGAGGAACCAGAGTACCTTTAAGTCTTTAGTCAATTGGATAATGAATTGTCCCATGTGCTCCAAAGCTTCCCTCACTCTCTCTCCTGAGCAGGACAAGAACATCCGATGCCTTTGCAATCAGAGCACAGCCTCATCCACCAAACACTCCCTAAAGATACTGACTCTGCAGAGAAAGTACCTGGCCCACCTCCTTGCCCAAATGGGCTGTTTGAAGTAGACCACATCTGCCCTAAACTTTTCTCAAAATTTGTACTACATTTGCAAATGTATTGCTCCTCACCTTGTCCCTTCTATTTCTTATGAAATAGAAACAACTTGTTATTTCTTAAGAAATAGAAAAAACTTGTTATTTCTTAAGCTTTTCCTCTAAGCATCAAAGAAACTTCTCTACATGAGACAATCTGAGCAGCACAAGGCCAGAGCTATTTTGCATCCAACATCACTACCCAGTTTTTAAGACAGCAAGCAGAATACTGACAACTTCCCAATGCTGTTATTTCACTACATTTTTGTAGTTTTGAGCAGTTTCTCAATTTATACACTTATATGTGCATTTTTGCATGAAGATCAAGGTGTCATCACAGCATGAGTATATATCCTCTGACACGTTTCACAGATGTGCCATATCAAATCACGATGGAGAGCATAAGTATTTCTGTTATCATATAAGGATGATACCCAGAGAGAACAAATGCTTTTACACCACAAGGCATATGTAAATACAAACCTTTCTGACTGGCAAAATGTGATAGGAAATTTAATAGGTCCCCTTCAGGCGGGTTTAATACCAAATGAAATAGAATCATAGAATCACAGAATCGATTGGGTTGGAAAAGACCTCCGAGATCAAGTCCAACCCTTGGTCCAACTCCCGTCTGTTCACTAGATCATGGCACTGAGTGCCACGTCCAATCTCAGTTTAAAAACCTCCAGAGATGGTGAATACACCACCTCTCTGGGCAGGCCATTCCAATCCCTGATTACTCTCTCTGTAAAGAATTTTTTTCTAATATCCAACTTAAACCGCCCCTGGCCGAGCTTAAGCCCGTGCCCTCTTGTCCTATTGCTGACTGCCTGGGAGAAGAGACCAACCCCCACCTGGCTATAACTTCCCTTCAGGTAGTTATAGAGAGTGATGAGGTCACCTCGAAGCCTCCTCTTCTCCAGACTAAACAACCCCCGCTCCCTCAGCCTCTCCCCATAGGGCTTGTGCTCCAGTTCCTTCATCAGCCTGGTTGCTCTTCTCTGGACCCGCTCCAGTTTCCATTAGTCTATTATCAGTAGTTGTGGCAATTTGTGAAAGCTACCTGAAAAGCACGCTCGATTTTATTTAATATTTGGTTTGGAAATCAGTTGTGGTTTTTTGGGGGTTTTTTTGTGTGGTTTTTTTTTTTTTTTCAGTTTGAAATCCACAACACCAAAATTGTTTTAAGAATTAGTATTTGCCCCTTGTCTGCAGCTGTAGCACACCTCTCTCCAGTCAGTCTGTAGCTGGCACACGCGGAACAAGGTTGTGTAGCCAGTGGTTTTATTTTAAGCAATGCTTTACAGAGTGGGCACATCTGATAATTCCTGAACAGACAATATGCTTTTAAATTTAATGGAACAGAAGTATTTTAATTGCACTGGTACAATAAATGTTAAATTATTCCTAATCCATGGAACCAGCAAAAGCCTCAAAACAATTTCCCAAAGTTAAAAGTTTTGCACTGTACCTTCCAGAAATATTTCTGTGTAATGGCGTTTGGAGAAAAACAGTTCTTTGGAGAAAAGCTAAGCAACAAATAAATATTCTTTAGGGATTTTTTTGTAGCAGGTCAGAAGTTAAAGAAAAGATGGAAAAGATAAGTTTTATGATCTGCTTTCTACTTCAGCCATACTGATGGTATAAGAAGAGAGCATAATTTTTTATGGGATGGCTTGGCAAATATTTAGTGATTTACCACAGCCTATAATGAATAATAGTTTATTTTAATGCAATTACTGAACAAGTGCAGCATTTTAAAGAATAATGTCATTGGCTAGTTTTCATTTTTAACATTACTATATCTGGATGAGATCTTTTTTTCGGCTTTATGAAATTTCAATGTAAAGTCTTAATAGTTGTTATTACTGGGATTAATCATCTAAGTTCCAAATGGGTATTCTTTTACTTTCCCAGTTTAAGTATTAATTTAATTCAGCACTTTGTAACTGAGGAAAGATGACAGGCTACAGAGTCTGCTGTTGTAGCAAAGTACTGCAACTTGCTTCTTTTTCATCATGCACACATACTCTTCATGAGTTCCCTGATTTGGATGTAAAAGAAAAGGCCACTTATCCCCAGTATGACATCAGTAAGTCACAGTAATTCCATAGTTTTCAGTCATTTTCTCATGCCCTGTTTCTAACCACCAGCTGAATCCGTGCAAACAGTGCACATAAAGTGTCACACTCAGCAGAGATATAAATCATCCAGTAGTTTGAAAGAGCATTCCTGCAATTATTTGGTTTGCTTATTTTATCTTCCACATATTATGCTGACCAACAGTATTTGAACAATGCTATGTACAACTTCAAATCTGTGAGAGACCCAGCATGAGCAATATTGCTTAGGCTGTTAAAGCTGGGAGCTGATACAAACCACATTTGAGTTACATGAGGATATTCCGACACTGTGACAGTAATAATAAGTTTTTTTTAAATTGACATAAAAAGTCTATATAATAAACATCAGCCACAGACAACATAACAAAGTTTAAAGACCCATAAATGTGACTCGTGTTCTCAAATAGTTTCCTAGTCTTTCTTGACACAGAGTGTGGAGTCAGTCATGAAAAACCAAATGCATAATACACGTTTTTGGAACTGCAGCTTTTCACAGTTACTTGAGTAACTGTAAAAAGTAATCTTGCAACAAAAGTACTGATTCTGTAGTTCAGAAACTTAAAAACCCAGACAGCAAGAGTTCAGAAGGTGTTTTTTATCTGCGTATTCAACCTACAAAGACAGAGTACTCTAAGTTATACAACTAATGTCCTTGGGCAGCAAGACTCAAAACACAAAAACTAACGGGAATCATTCAAAAGACTGTAAAGTAAAACAAACTGACTGGATTGGCATGGCTGAAAAAATCAAAATATTAATGTGTTACCCATCCTTTGTGGCCTTTCCCTTAAAATCTCCTTTCCTTGCTGTACATTATAAGCCAATCTAAACTTTCAATAAGAAAAAAAGAAAGGAACCTTTCTCACCACAAAGATATCTTAAAAATATGATCCCATAAACACCTTAGCTCAAAACGTCAGGCAAATCAATAGACTTTACACGTAATGTATAGCACAGAAAGATCCATTGATTTTCAATACTGAATGTTAGCAGGATTCCATATATGTCATAATATACACTGGAGAGCTGTAAATAAGTATTTCTATGTCACAAAACAATCTCTAGCCCTCTTCACAATTCCTATGTAGTACAAGCAAAATACTGATACTCACGTGGAAAATCTTTGGGATGTGTTTTTTCTGACCAGTTTCCATAAAAAGTTAGCCTGTATTTGGCAGTTCCACAGGCACAGCAATCTAAAATTGGTTTGTCAGTCACACCTTCCGAGGTCGAGTCTGAAAAAGCAGTAAAGTACCCACTGAAAATGGCTACAACTCAAAGGACAGCTAAATTGCCACAACAAATACTTCAGAAAATAAATCTGAGCTAAGTGTAATTTTTTTTGTTGTTTATTTTTAAGCATACTATTAGACTAAACTAGGACTCTGAAATACTTGGACCATATTTATTAGTGGATGCAATGATTTAAGTCTACATTCCTAAATAAGGCACCATTTCAGTCATCTTCAGATTTTAAACAGGATTGTTTCTAGTTGTTATCTGATAAGGATGAAACCTCAGTTCATCTCAAAACATGACAGGCTTGAAATTTGTGGACATATGAGTTTTCTAGTAAGATGCAATAACCAGCTGCAATGCTTGGCTTTAGGAAAGGATGAAATTGTGCAGGATTCAACAAACAAGTGCCCCGGTAACAAATGGGTATCATACAAAGACCAGGTATAAAGTTGCAAGCATTAAATTTAGTGGGAAGCAAGGAAGATTTTGTGAGGAACAGTATATGTGATAAGGACCAACATAACTGAATGGAAGATCCCAAATTTGAACATGGATGTAGCTGTTCAAGGCCTCAAAATTTCAGGGACAAGGAGCTCAGAAAGATTTTTTACTTCACCTTACCTTGTTCACAAATTTTTTTGGTGAGAGAACCCTCATCTTGAAAATAGATTATGCGCTTCTGCACAATACTGGCTCTGTAAAGGGGGGGGGAAAAGAAAAGGTTTGAAATATACTTATTCCTTAAAGGAAAAAGCATGATAAAACAGCAAAAGGAGAAAGGAGAGAACTGGACTACTAAGACCTGTATTGACAATACATATACACAACACAGGATTATATATAAGATATTTTTATTTCAACTTGCATTTGAATTTCATCAGATTTTACAGAAACTTGAAATGTATTTAACTTTAAAGAAGTGGTCACAGTCACATGGTTCAGACCTGTGCTCTTGAAATGCATGACAGTCAACAGAATATTCAATATTCCAATCAAATCTTATATTAAAATACTGAAGTTATACTCAATTTCAGAAAAAATAGCACAGCTAAATTAAGCATCTGTTCATAGGAAATTACATGGCATTCTAAAGAGATAAGTACTTCTGATATATGACAGCATTTCAGTGCAAACATCATGTAAAACAGAAGTGAGAAAGAGAGCTAGCATAAGGTAAAGTCTTTAAAAGCAATTCAAAGATTCCAAAAGACAAGTCACTTTAAAATTAATTAAATCTAGAATATTTCATTAATGCTTTGAAAAATCATAAATTTATAAGCCTTAGTGCCTCAGATCCTCAGTTGAGAGGGTTGGATATATTCAGTCCTAAATAAACTTTAACTAGCTTCTTTGACCATTTTTACTTATAAAAATTAATTCACAGAAAAACTTTATCATCTTTCTATACGAAAACAGATTTTGGTTAAATTCAAAGACATTCTAAGGACAGAGAGTTTCCTGACAACATGTTTTGAGAGCAGGCACTCTTTGTTTACCAGCAGCAGCGTACATTCTTCCAGGAACACTGTGTACCATCATGTATATTTAAAGCTCTAAATAGCAAGGCCAGTTTCCCTTCTTTCTTCAACTTTAGTCAAATAATTATCTTAATCTCTCTAGAATTATTCCTCACTCATGACAGCTCAATAGAGAAGAAGACTGTGTATGCTTAGACATGTTGTTACAGTGATGTAACCTTTCTTTGACAACATCCCACCCATAAAATTATCAAAAATAAGGTGCTATTTTACTGCACTTTCTTTGCCAAGATGCAAGGTCAGAGTAGGAGAGGAAGGAGTCCTTCTTTTCACCCATGAGAAAAACTGGGTTTTGTGAAACCTCCTAAAGCTAAATCAAACTGAAAAGGGTGCAGAAACTACGGCCTGCTGTGGTTCTTAAGAGGGCTGGCATCCCCAAAAAGAAGATGTGCCAAAGAGCACTACAGGCAACCAACCAAGGCTATGAAAAAACAGCATGAAACAGAGAAGAGCAAAGTGACTTTTACTAAAAGCAAGGGCATGATCTGACAGTATTTGGTACAAAGAAACACCTAGGCCTCGTCTTTATAAGGGAGTGTTTAGACTGGGATTAAATATGAGCTTGTAAATGAAACCTAGAGTTAATTAAATTTCTTTTATTAATATAGGAACTGTCATGGGACAATTTAAACGGTGACAGAAGAAACTGACCAAGTATGTGAGAAGCAGAATGAATATTTTCTGAGAAACCTTTTTCAGGGTTTCTAACAAGAAATAAGGTGGAGAAAACCCCAAGCATAACTGCCAGAACAGTGACTAGGAAAAATAAGAGCCCATTCAGTCTGTGACACTGGCACACTACCTTAGTTTTCCCAGCCTTCACCCTGAAAACCAAAGCCTACTGTAAAGACTTTTTGTAAGCTACACTGCAGCTGAGAACCAATGCTTTCATGCAAGCTCAGTGAAACACAACTTTTGATACACCATCAATCATGCCTTTTGAAACACTGAACCATGGAACTGGAAAACAGTCATGTAGAATCATTAATAAAATGCAAAGTAAAAGCAAACGGAGCTGAAATACATATGCATTCACAACTCACATCTTGTCAACATGCTTTCATTACTTGTACAATAGCAAGTTACCAGGGCCAGTAGCACCTTTACTGATGTCCTGGATGAGGGGGTGGAATGCAACCTCAGGTTTGTGGATGATACTAATCCAGGGGATCAGAGTACATGCTGGAGGGTAAGGCTGCTATCTAGACAGGCAAATTACAAATAGATTTGGGAAACGGGTTTACATGAATCCCAGTCAAAGGCAGAGTCTTGCACGTAGGATGGAACAATGCAGTTATGACAGTACGGTACAGGGCACCTGTTCATCAGAGAGCAGCTTTACAGAAAAGGCCCTGGGGTTCCTGGTGGACACACCGACCATTGGCACCAAGGATGACATCAGCCTCCTTTCAGCACAAATGTAGCGGGCTGGTCAAGGAACGTGGCTTCTTCCCCTCCATTTGGCACTCATGAGACCACATCTGGAGTATTACAGCCAGTTTTGGGCTGTCTGTTTAAAGGCAGACATTGCCTTAGGAAGGAAACTCCAGTGAAGGGCCATCAAGATGGTTAGAGGAATTAAAATGATGTCTGAGCAGAGGGTGAGAAAACTGGGCTCACTCAGTCTAAAGAAAATGCAAAGGAAGGATCTTACTGCTTGTTGCCTTCAACTCCCTATGGAAAAGAGGTAGAAGACCTAGAGCCAGGTGCTTCTCAGAAGTGCACGGTGGCAGGATGCAAGGCAACAGACAAGTGAGAACACAAGAAATGCCATGCAGTTAAAGAAGGAAAATCTCTCTCACCACAAGGATGGTCAAAGTGATCAAAGTGCAATGGGCTGCCTGGAGAGTTTGTGCAAACTCCACTCCTGGAGAATATTCAAAACTTGATCAGATCCATGCCTTGGCCACCTACTGATGTAACAACCTAACTAATGTAATAACACCTACTTCAAGCAGGCTAAATGGCTTCCAGAAGTCCCTTCCATTCTTAATTATTCCATGACCAGCTGTTTGATAAAGATCTCAATTCTACAGGTAACAAAGACATTATGAGTACTTAACTTGAGAAGCAGTTTTTAGTTATTTTAGAAATAAAATACAAAGATTGTTTGAAGCCTGAAGTATACTTGTATTATTCTTTTTGCTGCAGTTAGCTTGTCACTGTGAAATAGCAAAGGAACAGCTCCTTTTCTAATAACAAAAGGTTCGCAGCTTTCTGAGTCATTGTCTCTTCAGCTGTGTTTGAAACTACATAGGGAGCCAATAATTTAAATGCGAGTTTTGTTACTGATTCCGAATGGATTAGGATTAATACCTTACATGGCTGCATAAATATCAAAAGCAGGCATGCAGCTTTACATATACTTAGGCAGAAATCATTTAAAAATATTAATTTTTCTAATAAGCAGCTTCAAGATTGAAGACAGACAAAAACATCTGATCCTTGTATTTAATAGCTTTTACCACTACTTTTCATTCCTCTATAATTTTTTGACATAGTTTTTATTCTTCTATAAAAGTTGTGATCTTTAGACTAAACATTCTTTCCTTTGATTTTGAGCCTTAAAAAACAGCTAAAAATGGAATGGCTTTTACACAGAGGTAAGAAAGCTTTTAAGAATTTACACAAGGTACATCTCTGTTGAGTCTACATAAATCCTTCCCACCACTGCAAACATCCAGTGCTGTATGAACTTAATGGGAAGAGGATACTCAATTGCTTCCACACACACATTAATATATATATATAAGTGGATCTTCAATTTCTTGTTTCTTGTTTTTCTTGTTGACTTGTTGCTCTCCCTGACTATCAGAAAACCATGAATTAAAAAAAAAAGAAAAAGAAAACAAATATAACTAAAAAATCTGTTTGTTTCTCTATTTCTTTGAAGTGGAGCTTCTGGGTTTGCACTGAAGCTTTTCATCACCAAACTAAGGAGCAAATCTGTAAGTTACAGGCATATATAAACCTAGCGGCACCTGCTTTTATTAAAAAAAAAAAAAAAAAAAATTATCCTAAAGTGTCACTTATTATTTCTGTTTTGTAGTTCTCAGAGCAAAATGAAGGAATACCCAGTTGCTTCTGTAGTCCTTGTTATGGCAGTACTACTTTGGAATGTTGTAGTTTAGATACAAGCAGCTCAGAACTAAGTTTGGTCAGAACACAACTGAACGGAGTGTGAAAAGACTGCCTTGAAAGACTTCCACGGAATAAGTCCCTCTTCAGCACAGTTTCACAAAAATTGTGCATTCTCCTGTGAAAAGCTCTTGAAAAGACACATAAATTGCATGTGGGATTTGAACAAACAGGAAATGTCATAAACCATAAAAATCCAGACCAGACTTGGGAATGCTCCAATTCATACCAGAAACAGAGGAATTAGTTTGGGGGGTTCTTTTTTCTTTTCTTCTCTTTTCTTTCCTTTTCCTTTCTTTTCCTTTTCTTTCTTTCTTACACAGGAACAGCTTTAGATCATATTCCTTACTACTTTTGTCAGATTCTAGCACGAACAGAAATACCCTCATTTTAAATTACCTATGTCGGTGTAATGATGTGACAAAAGGAGTAAGGAAGAGGATTTGTAAGAATGGTTCCTATAACATGTTTTAAGCTTACATCAAAACCACTGAGTACAATATTAGAGTTACATTTTAAGAAAACAGGTTTTTTGAGAGCTGGTGAGGATACCCTAAGGTTTACTTGGATATTGAGAAATAATAATAATAAAGAACTAGGTTGCAGATAAGAAGCTTTTTCTGCTCTGTATTACCTATGAGTCAACCTTGTCCTGCCCTTCCAGATATCAAAACTACTTTCTTTAATTATTCCATGCCTTACTGATTTAATTACAGTATTATAAGTTGTTTCCCACCCCAGGAAGCTACTGAGAACAATTAACAGGATAAGTTTATTTGCCTTTTTTAGTTCTGTTGTCTTTTGGAGAGAAAGGATTTCTAAATGTACCATTTATACTTTAGCACTAGAAAATGAGGTGAAAACCACACATTTACAGCTACTGTAATTTTGCTGGTACTAGTGGGTTTCATATTACTAATGCATTATTTAGGATGTTCTCATTTTATTTCCTTCTGTGTTGTCTTAGAAGAAAGCCAACCCTGTGTTTCTGACAAGCACTTAAAATGCACAAACTCCCAGATGTTTGTCAACAATATTTACTTCTTTTTCCAATATTTAGGAGACTTTCATTAAAAACAAACATAAATTCATCTGAAAGGATATACAATCCTCTAGCCAATAAAAGTCCCGCAATTTTTACACTGGTACTGTATTTGATAAACTACACTCTTCAAAATAATTTTCAATTAGGAAAGAACAGGTTTCATCTACACCAGAATCTAAGTCTGTCAACAGCCAGCACAGATACTACTATGAATTTGCGGTAAATTCTTTCTTTCTTAACACCTGACATAAAAGGTAACAAGGAAAGTGTGGGGGTTTTTTATTTCCGTTCTGTTGGTCTTGTTCATTTGTTTGTTTTCAAGTATGTTGTGTCAACAAACCAACCAGATGTGGCATCTGATATTAACATGAAGTTCATGAATGTCCCAAATTCCACATTTACATCCCTGCACAGGATGAGGGTCTTTAATGGACTAGTCACACGAAAAACAATAAAAGATGTTCACTTCAAAAAAAAAAATCAGTGCATACGTACACACCAGAATATCCTTCTTCAGTTTTATTTTTCAACATTTCACATACACTCTCACACAACATAATTCAGAGAAACCCCACAGCAAGAGCAAAGTACTCTAAACTTGTCTTAAAAATTTGCTTTAGTTTCAGAATCTTTTTGGTGGCCTTCATATCATCCTCAGGTCTACACACAGATCTACTCAGGTCATCACACACCTACATGGGAGCTCACTGACTTCATGACTAATTTGGCCATCATATAAAACACAACAAAAAAATCCAAGGGAAAACACAATTATACGTGTTGCTATCTTACATTTTTCCTCAGAAAATCTCTCTGTTCTTTATTTGAATGGCCACAAGACATGTTAAATATAAAATCTTCAGAATAAAAACTCATATTGACAAAATAATTTCTGACATGTACACTACCCCTATCACTTGCAAAAAAAAAAAAACCCAAAAAACCAAACCAAACCAAACCAAAAACCACAAAAGGAAAATAAGAATATCTAGGACTCCTGAGAAATTTTCACATGGGCTGTATCTTCACCAGGGATTTTGATAGTCACCATTGTTTGAAACAGGTACCATCTCTTTGAATTTCCCAGTCAAGCATTATAAATTATATTGCAAGGAAAAGTCCGATAGGACTGAGTGGTTGGAGGACTTATTGTGTTATTCTAAGGAGTAGTTTTGTATAGTAGATGGAAACAATATGCAGGATGTGGCAGAAAGCAAACCACACAGGCAAAGGCCACATTTCAAACCCTCTCACATGTGCTGCTCTTCCTTCACCAGTCCCCACGTTTCTTTCTGTCACTGCTTGACCTCTGTCAATTTTGCCATTATTGAACAAGTGTGGACAGTTGAGAACAGTAAAAAGCATAGTTGCCCTTTTACAGCATTTCATTTAATCTCCATGTCCTATTAGTATTCCCCTCCCCTCTTGAATCATCTTTCGTCACTCCAGGTTAGAAGCACAAAAAAAAAAAAAAAAAAAAAGAACCACCAAAAACCAACCAAAAACCCCAAACAACACTTTTTTCGTACACTGTATTAAAAAAAAAGGCAAAAGAAGTAAAATTTAAACATAAGCATGAGTGCCCAGCAAATGAAGCTAGGAAAAAAATCCTCCAAAGCTTCAGAAGAATTGTTCTAAATATTTAATATTGTTAGAGTGAGAAGTAAAAGAATTTGAAGATAAAAGAGCCATTGTCTCCAACTACCTTTTTTCAAGTTTCCAATTAACAATATACTGAACTTATGTTTTAATGAGTAAGTTGTTTGCTTGTACAGACAAAAATTTGTATGTCAAGAGCAACATCCCAGCAACATCCAACTACCAGTAAAATACTGACTACTAGATAGGCAGTAAGAGGAATCTAAACTGGAATAAAATATTTGATGTTTTCAAATATAGAAAAATCTTCACCTCATTTCAAATGACAGGAGCCTGAAGGTGAAAACACCACAATTAACAGAACAAATTAACACCCACTGAAACTAATATACCTTAATTTGACATTAATATGCTTAATAATGCTTCTTAAGAAACCTTAATATTATGAATGTGTTTGCCTGAAGAAGTTTTTGATGCAGTATCTTTAGTACTTCAGGTGAAGTCTGACACCACAAATCCACTGGAACTGGAGCCATCAGAAAAGACTTGTCAGTTCTTAAGCGCAGCTGACACACACCTTTCATCTGTCAAGAATTAATACCTGTAACAGCTGAATCTCATTCACCTGAGCTGTTCTGAGAGCTTTCATTGGCAGCTGAGACTGCACAGCCTACTGAACATTCAGCCAGCTAATGCCAGGAGATATTGGCTGTTTAGGCTAAGACTTGAAAGCAGAGAAATTAAAGAAAATACAGGGCCAATAAAGATAAAAGGGTTGGGATCAGTAACTTTTTCACTGTCCTCATTCTGAAGAGGCAGTACACACGAAGAAGGCACATTCAAATTGTATTTGAGAAATAGATGAAAGACCACTCTGCTCATGCAACACATAATCATCAAAGAAAGATCAAATTAATCCATTAAATTGTTCTGCATTATTAGGGAGGTTTTCACCAAACTTCTACTCTTTTGTTCAACATCTGCTGCAACAGGTTCATGGCTAAGAACAGTGTTAGAGCAGTGTTTCTAGTTCATACAATTGTCCTGGTTGAAAAAACTAGTTGCAGAAAAAAAGTTTGAAAAAATTTGTAGCAGATGTTGTTGCAAAATTTTGGTACGCAGATTTTTGGAGAATGCAAAGGCAGGGAGCCTGTACATCAGGGGTTTTCATCTTCTGGCCTCAGCCCTAAAAATGCTAAAATTCATACAGCCTTTATGTGTCTGATTAGCTGCCAGCACCAGTGGCACTGATAGCAGCTTTGCTACAACAGAGCAAGCACACAATGGAGAAAGAACTGCTCAAGAGACTGAAAAATATTCTCAGGGACAAGGAAATAGCAGTGCTGAAGGGTATACAAGCAATTAGGAAATGGATCAAAAATTGTCCAAGACATGCACAGGAAGGGAAAGAATAAAGTCTAGTCAATGTCTTTGCTGCAGCAGTAGATTGCCAGACTGCAGATTGATTATGTATAGAATATATACATTAGGCCCCCCAAATCAATCTGGGGTAATGAAACTCCTGGAAAATGTATGATTCCTTCTCATGGTGGCTTTAAGGATTTTCTATAGAACAAAATACAGCAGCAGGCAGAGGAAACAAACCCAACAGTATCAAGAAGCCTTTTGCCTCAGTGGGGTTCCTGAAGTCTTGTTGATCCGGATAAAGGTCAGCATTTCATAGAGGAAGTGATTACAGCTCTGCTTAAAGGACCAGAGATTAAGCAAAAGCTACACTAGTCTGTATCTCCCTCAATCATCAGGACAAGGAGAGCACAAGAATAAGACTATTAAAGGAGCACTGTGAACAGTAGTAAGTAGTCATGAAAGGGATTAGGATGGTAAATTACCCTTCATATTAGCAGCTTTGAGAAGCAGGCATAGACTAGGAACTGGAATTCAGCCCTATCAAGTTTTATTTGGACCAAAAGTGCAGTTAATTAGATTCTTAACTTCATTACAAACTTCAGTATGGAGATGTTTTAGTGTGGATAATTGAGATACACCAAGTATAATTAGAGATACAGGAGGAAATAGAGCAAGGGTTGATACATTGTGGAGACAGGCAGGGGTGCTTCTTCAGATATCTGTATGGGAAATAGGTGAATCCATTACATTTTTGAGATTGACACCCAAGTAGTGCAATTTAAACTTTTCCAACAGTTGGTTTAGATTTCAAAACTGAAGGAACGAGGAAAACACACCTCCTGATATTCAAGACAAAAACATAAGGTATACCTATGTGACTTGTTTGTTATAGCAGGGAGTCATTTGCTCCCACCAAAGATTCACACAGAAAAAGAGACAGAAAAAAAATTACATGTTCTGAAAATTAAAAACATACAATTATCAGACATGCTTATGTTGAGGGTGTTTTGAAAACTCAGATGTATCCTGAAATGTTATGCTGCTGTTGATTGTGAGATGACACTCTAGTGAGAGCTGACTGACCTTCCACCTGAAATCCATTACCAACTTCAGTTTCACTTTATCAGGAGAGAATCAGAGCCTGAATCTCCTGTGATGCATGAGTAGCCACTGGACAACTAGAAAACTACAAGGACAGCACTCAAAGCTTTACTCTCACTGAGCCAAGCAGTTTACTGAAAAAGACAATGCAGACAACACATATCCAAGTACCTGTCAAATTTGCCTCCTTTATCAGTTTAGCTTTATTTTACTTACCTCTTGAACAAACTTACTACTTTGTGAGTAGAATTGTGTGTGGCAGAAATGCAAATTACTATTATAAAAATGGAAAGAAAGACGAGCTATTTGTGTTTCTTCACTATAGCAAAGACAATGTTTTGGTCATTATTAGTTCAGTGAAATTAGATAAATGCCTGTTCATTAGTATTTTGTATCTAAATTAAATCTTTTTAATGTCTTTATGATCATGAAAGGGTGGTACCTCAACACATGATATCAACTCTGCGGCGTGGAACATTTTTTATTTTCTATATGAGTTCCTTGTCTTATCTTACATCTTCTTCAGTAAACAACTGCAAGGCAATTCACCATAAGAGAGCACACCCTTTTTTCTATGCATAAAACGAGCGTATATTCCATTTTCAGAGAAAGCTATTGGAAGAAACCATAGGTAATCTGTAAAATTTGAGTGAGTTGGTACATATTCAAGGTGTCATGAGGCTACATACACTGTGTAGTGAGCAAGCATCCAGCTCATTTTGCTCCTAATGAACAGAGCTGATTCCCTCTCTAGACACAGGCCCTATGCCTGTCAGCCTGTCCTTTCTGCAGCAAATGAAAACCCAGAAACCATTAAAGAAATCAAGTGTGCTTTCTGGTGCATTGCAAGACTTTAAACTACATTCTGCAGGTGCAGTGAACTGATGGAGCAACAAATCCGTTTCTTCGGGAGCAGCGGAAAAAGCATTCAGACTGCTGCTGTTCAGATAGTAAAGATACTTAATGCATGTCTAATGAAGTAGAAACGATGGAAAAAGTGGGTACCTAATTACTGCAAGGAAAAGAAAGGAATGACCCACCCAATTATTGGTTGAATTTAGTATTTCAGTCTTTTCACAATTGCCTTTAAAAATTGTCAATCCAGGCAGCGAGAAAGACTGTCAAACCAGGTAACCAGAAAGAAAACATCATTTCCACAGTCAGTTTATACAAAGAACAATTCCTTTTCTAGTTGTTTTTGGCCTTTCATAATTTCTAAAGAACTGCAAAAATACACATAGATGAACCTTTAAGGAAAAAAATCATAATTGATTTTGTGGTAATTCAACGTGAAGCAAAGAATGAAGAGAAATACAGTCTTCAAGTTCTAAGACCCTTATTGATATTATATGTCCTTCTTAGAGAATATCTAGCCAATAAATGCAAACCTGCATGAGAACTGAAATACTATTCAATATAAGTAAGGATGGTCAGAATCCAACACATTGTTAATTCAGCCACTGGCCTTTCATATTATAATATAGCTGTGCTTGAAACTTTAACTGTAAAATGTGCTCTGCAGAGCTGTTCTAGATTTCTGTGGCCATGAAGACACTTCAGCAAATGTTTACATCAGCATTCAAGAAAAAATTTGCTACTATTGAAAATTTCATACAAAAGAGCCCATCCAATATAACTTCTTTAATCTGACTGCAGGTTTACTTACATATCTTCATAAAATACAAACTAGAGGTACCCGAGCAGATTGCAGTATGAGGGAGCAAATGATCAGCAAGTTGCGCAACATTTACAACTAATTTAAACTAGACTTTGCAACATTGAAGAATTGCCAAAGTGTTGTGGGATCAAGACTATTCACTGTTACTGTCCACTCATTTTTCTTGGTCCATAGATATTTTGAATGATGCAGGATCTTGCCAAAATATTCTAACAGCACTGCTTATTAAAGCCTCCAAGTCACTGGGCACATACTAGATAAAATCACTAAATTAGTAAATTAAAAAAAAAAAAAACAACATTTTAACTAAAAGTTAACCCTATTATGCTTAGCTTTAATTATCTACCTTCATCATCACTGTACTCAGCTTGCCATTCACATTCATTGATCTGAAATGAGAATACTACCACCAAACACGATGTTTGTATGACAGTACTCCTGCTGGTGTCCCGGGTTTAATATAGAGACAAAAACATCTTTATCTGTAAACTGCATAAGTAGTAAGACATTATGATTCATGGATAACATACATATTTTAAAAATGCATCATACTATATCAAAATAACCCCTTCACCTTCTGACATAAGACACATCAGCTCCTTAACATAAGTTACTGCGACTAATTTCAGTTAATAAAAAAACTGATTTAAAACATTCAGTAATAAAAAATGACAATGCTTCTGACGTCATCGGTACTGACTCTGCTGTGTGTTTTGAAAGAAAATCAAATCATGGCTATCATTATTATTTCTATTCCTTTTCTCTCTCTGTTCCCCTCTATGGTCTTGAAGTCAAATTAAACATCTGTTTGCAAAATAAACTGGAGTGCTACTGACAGCTGCTGCCGAATGGCAAATGTTTTACAGCTGTCAGGCTCCTAAATTAACAGTGATTTTCATTTACGAACAGCAAACAACAAGAAAATTACGGAGTTGTGTTTTCTTTTTCCATCCCACTACTAAAATTTATGACAATACAGACTCTACTACAGATTTAGCCAGAAGGAAATTAGAGTTAAATGTTCTATTTCCCCACTTACTGGGAGCAAAAAATTCAGACAAAATCAGATTTCAGTGTAAGATACTTCAGAGAACGTCCCTCCTTACATGTCTTAAGTACTTTTTTGCATTTTCCTCTAGGATACGTAAGCAGATTTAATAATTCATTGAGGATTTATCCTTCTCCAATGTAGATTTTGTCAATAAAGAAAACTACTGAAGAACATTTTCTTGATTTTCCATATATCTATTTAGATTTGTAAGTACACAGATACATCCAACTAGCAAATTTTTCAAAATATTTCTTAAAATGCTTAAATATTTATTACATCAGGAATAGAAGACAGGAGTTTTTCAGACAGCAATGTACAACTTTTTAAAACAAACTAATTCATTTTTTCATATGTTTAGAACTCAGCTGGGACTCATTGAAAAGCTTTAAGTTCAGTACCATTTTGCATACATCAATATTTTTGCTAATAGCTTGAATGATGACACAGTACAAGTTACTGACTGCAGACAGTATTAAACTGTAATTAAAGAATCCCAGGCACAAAGTTCTAGTTTTATATAAGAATAATTATATGCACAAAGAAAGGAAAAAGCCTTTGTATTGAAGTATTTGATAGCAGGATAAAGGAAGTCTAGTGGACCAGACACTGAACACAAGTAAATGTTACTCTCTTAGGAAAACTTGCAAACATTACGGTGGAAGTCATGTGAAGCATCTGTAGGATAGCAATGCCCAGCTTGGGGAACTACAATTCAAGGATATGGCATTTGGACAAAGTTCAGACATGGCTTTGAGAACAGATACCTAGACTGAAGGAGTTGAATGGCCCACAGAAGAGAAGGCATGGCTTGAAAAGAGGGTTACAGCACCTCTGTATAACAGGGGTCTTTAGAGGAATCATTTTAGCAATGACAGGTAACTGACTATTGGCACCAGTTCCTCATGGTTCCACCTTTAAGCAGAGTAGGTGGGCAGGGAAGCTCAGGCATAGTACATCCTCCTGTCATACTGCTGTCAGACAGTAAAGACTTGGGGAGTTCCCCGAAATCCCTTCTAACATCACTTGTTACGGCTTCCTTGTCTAGATACGAGTTTTGGATTAGAAAGAAGAAATACTAGAAAGCACTTGCTACTTCATATGACTTTTTCAAGTGCACTATTTAAACATATAAATATCCTTAGAACAGTGTTGATAATCTAGAAGGACCAAGGGATCTGGCATGTATAATTGTTAAGACATAAAAATAAAAGTTTTAAATATCTCATGTATTTCTGTAAAGTAACAAATGAGAACACAGGTAATTTCTGATCAGTTGTGTCCACTGTTAACCTTAATAATTACTTTCTTTTGAAGTAGTTCCCCATAAAATCCAGAGAAAACACAATGACGATCAAAAAGAGAACTGATACCAGTGTCTCGTCATAAAGTATGCTGACTTTTCTAGTGCCTGATCTCCTACCCCACTGCACATCAGTGCACAATTTTTTATTTTTTGGAAAATACCTTGTTTTACAAAAACACATTTGTGAAAAGTAATAACCATATGGGCCAATGAAAGTAACTGCAGGTTACTTCAATTTGCCGCAAAACATGTAACACCACTGATTAATTTTTTTTAATATGAAATTATCATGGGCATTTTCAAGATACATCATGAAACAGTTAAAAATACTATCTTTCACAATAAGGCCATAGCTTCCTTCCCCCTGTCACTAGAGGAAAGACCACCATCCTTCTTATTCTTGATTCTCATTGTTTTTCTATTGCTTTGTACTCCTCAAGGAATAAACCCATGTTTGAGTAGGAAAACCATTAAGCTGCTTTGCAACACTGTGCCTTTGCTAACAAAACAGCACATTAATGAATCTAACTAGAGTTTACAGGATTATTGTATTAATTGTACTATAAAAAAAGATTATTTAGAAAAACACAACATTACAAGGAAAATCCATTTATAACACTTTCCAAATTCCTGTGCTCCCATTGTGAAGTTAAAGAAACAACACCAAATCTGCGAGAAAATGAAACAGATTTTTGTTTTAAATGTAGATATATCAGTAGATCCAGGGGGCTGCCACT
This sequence comes from Acropternis orthonyx, assembly GCA_035583155.1. Taxonomy (NCBI): domain Eukaryota; kingdom Metazoa; phylum Chordata; class Aves; order Passeriformes; family Rhinocryptidae; genus Acropternis; species Acropternis orthonyx. Next base: position 6,453,221 of record JAWWEU010000158.1, on the reverse strand, counting down.
GTATCTATTGAAATGCAAATAAGCATTTTTACATCTAATATTATAGCTTCTATAGATATAGGAACTGTATAGAAATGCAGAAAGTAATTCTTCCTAATACAAGTAAATTTTGGAGGGTAAGTTTTGGGCTGTGAGTTTCATAAACTTTTGTCCTATTTGTTCTTTAGATTTTTTTTTAAATGGATGAAGAAAACATTTAGATTACTTTTAAGGAACCACAATAGTGCAATACTAACATACAAGCTTTTCTATCTTGCAGTGGTTTATAGAGAGTCACTGGCCTCTGGTTGCTCTTGAGAAAACAGAGACATTGAGAAATGAGTTGAGCTGTATTTAATAACCCAGTGTGAAGGACAGGAATGGACCCAAATCTACTCTCTTCTAATTTTTGTCCCCAGCCATTTAAAGCTGGGCACATTTCTGTTACAACTTCTCAATGGGAAAATGAAAGCACATCAAAAGAATTGCATATGGAAAACTGTACATTTTCTATGTATCTAAGGTTGCATTTGTTCTATGGACTGTTAGGATGTATAGGGATATCTCAGACTACTATCTTAATTGTGTAGAAATACACAAAGTGTTTATATAAAATATTTTATTTAAGCTATGCACCATGAAATATTAAGCTATACTGCTGTTGCCTCTGTCAAAAAATGAAGTTCAGCAACAACTGCTGCTGTTCTGTGATAGTTAACTGGAAGATACTGTTTTTAAACTATTAGTACAGAAATTGTGATAATTTCTCTGTGTGCAGAAGACTCGTTAATTCTACTGAGAAAAATCAATACAGCTATTTATAATATATAGAACTGTTATCTTCTATTGTTCCATAAGCAGACTGTTATTGAGAGCTCTTGTTAGGCAAGGAAGGCAAATTGTTCTCTATTTTTCCTTTGCCATCCTGTTTAGTCATAATGGAAAGATGTTGGTAAAAGTTTTACAGCTTTGCTCAATTGTTCCAATGTTAGTATTCTAATAAACAGTCAGGTAAAATTGTTGATACGAATTATTTGCACAATCACACAGGAAGACTGAAAGGATAAAATGGAAAAGACTGAATAAGAAATTTAATATCCAGTTCAAACATGCAGGGGTTTTTTGTTGTTGTTAGCTTTTATACTTTGACTAGAGACAGTTTTGTAGCAAACTGCTCATAGCTCTTCAACTATGTCCTATGAGGTACTGCTCATCTGCTTCAAAATATTGCGATTTTTCAGTAACTATAAACCTGTGAATCCCCTTCAAGAAGTACAACCCACAAGTATTTAGGAATTATAAAAGAGTATGTAAGATCATCATATTTCACATGTTTTGTAACAAATAAGATGCATTTAATTACTTCATTTCGTATAAACATTTAATGAAACTCCAAAAAAAGCATACGGAAAAATACTTGAGATCTATTTTAATTAGGTAAATATCTCCAAAAAAATCAAAAATATTTGAGTTCAACTCTGTGATCATCTACCAGATGTTGCTTTTATATGACTGGCAACAGTTTCAGATGCACTGTAGCTCCCACCCATGGAAAGGAGTCTGAGTGATGCAGACCCACGCTGAAGCTCATTGACAACTGCAACTTCTTTCTGTTAGGAGAAAATTTGTGCAATACTGTTTTTGTGAGAGTCATAATATAAACACTTTTAGTAAGAGAGATTAATTCCGAAGTTCATTTTTATTCTGACCATCTCAATGTGGCATTTAAGACAAACTCTCCTCTTAATGTAGTGTTAAGGAGTTGGTCATATGTTAATTTACACACCACAGAGCTGCTCTTGTGGTTTTCGGGTTTTGTCCAGATGCCTTGTACTGTGTTTCTTGGACCAAGGATCTCATCATGAATTTTGAGTGTAGAGAAGAAGTTTGGCTGCATAACAAGGCAGTTTCAGGATGTATATGTATTTATGAACTTGTGGCGTTTTATGACATTTGGTTCTTCTTTTAGTCTCTCCAACATCACATTTCAGCATTGTGTTCACTCAGAGTGACATGCCGAATGACCTGAATGAACACAGTGCTTGAAGTTACAAGAAATCAAAAAGTAAATATTCAAAAAGTTAATACTGGGGTTCATTTGCCCTCAGAGCTTTGAAGCTTGAGAGCAAGGACTGTCAAAACCCACATGGAGGTTGAAAACTGAGTACTGTATCCAAGCCTAGACTCATGGACTAGAATTGAAGTTATCCTTGTAGGGATGACATCTTTACTACAGTAGCACAACTGTCAAAAGATTTTGCCAATATATACTTTATATACACTTTATTTATCATAGTTTTTCTTTAGAAGACAAGTTCTTTAAAATTCCTCTACTTTCTGATTAAATACAAACATGACCCAATGTAATTAAAATCACGAAGTCAATTACATATTCAAAAAACCCAGTAAGTTCCACACTTTCCCTCAAAAATTATAAAACATTTCCCTAGAGATGGCTCAGAACACATTTCCAGAAAAACAGCAGAGACTCTATGATGAATACAGTGGATTTCTGCAAGTGGTAATGGCAATGCACTGTTTACAGAGACCAGATTTTAATTTGTTTGTTTAAGCACGATATGTATCACAAAAATAAATAACTTGTCAGCGAAAACTTTTGCTACATTTTCCATACAAAACAGGACTTGCCTGAGAACTCAATTATTTCATGAGTCAATTAGAGAACTGTGCTTTCTCTTCTAAATGGTAAATTGAATATAACTTATCTGCATGTGGCCATCCTTTACTACATTTAACAATTAATCTCAGACTCAGTGAAAATCACCAAATGCTAGAGGAGGAAAAGACAATTACCATCCCTCAGGATTTGACTCTTCATGAGATCTACACCAGCTGACATATTTACTCCGTTTGGTTATTAACAAGGTTCTTCCTACCATGAAATTTTAATATGTAACAAGCTAAGACAATTTACAAAATTTTATTCACTCTTCTATTATATTGCAGAATTCTAAAGGACTTGCAGAAAATTGTTTGTTCTGTATTTCCCATCAATTACAGAGTCAGCTCTTTACTCACCTGTCAACTGAGATGCTGTCATGAGGAATACAACTAACCAGTCAAATCTAGAAACCTGGGACTCAAAGTGATCTAAAAGAGGTGATTCTCCATCACTGCTAAGAAACCTTTGTCCTTTTTTTTGTCAATGGTGTAAATCACTATTTGAAATCCACATTTAAGACTTCCCTTGTTAAACAAGATAAATCTCCATTACTTGTTTTTCATTTCACAGAACTAAGCAGTCTCTGAATATTAGCTAGGCAGATAAAAAATTGCATGTGTACTGTTCCACTTTTTATTAAAAGCTGAATATGCTAAACCAAACATGACAGTCTACATTCAGAAAAACGTTGGGGTTTTTTTTAAAATTAAAACAGTTTTCACTCACTTGAACAAAGTATTAAAACAGATTGACCAAGACAGGGTTCAAGCCCCTGACAATTTCTCTGCTTCCATGTGATGACACAAATACCACCAGGCTCTGCCACTGCTCTATTGTCTATGTAATTATTTTTTACATAAACTGCACTTCACAAAAATAAATATAAATGTCTTTCAAGGAAGTTTTAACAGTAGGTTTTCAAAGATGCTAGGGAGCAAATCCATTCTGAAGAGCTCAGAAATCTAGCGAATAGCTTTAGAAAAGAAACTTTTATCTGAAGATGAGGGAAATTACTTGGTCCTCCCATACTGACATGTGGCAATCACAGGAAAGAAGGGAAAGAAAATAGGGACAGAAGGATGTTGCACTGTGAACATGAAAACAACTAGACTGTGCACAGCATGATGGCTTGGAAGGGTCCAAATAGATAACCACAGCCAGAGAAGCCAGAAAGAGTTGTAAGCACTTTCCTGCTCATACTGATTCTTGGGTAGCTTCTGCAGCTAGCACTATGCTGTCTGACAGATGACAAGGAATTCCATTCCCATTACGTCACCCTAAAAATCAAGCTGCTTAAAACTGTCTTGCAGAGTCTGGGGCCCTCCCCAAAGTGATAGGATGTTTCTCCAGTCCATCGATGTGCAGAAATCATTCATTTTAAGAACTGCTATGCTGGAGTCTGTGTACCTTCCTGTAATTGGACTTTGCTGCACAGTATTCTGAGGATACATCAGGTGAGTGGAAAGAGGGCTTAAAGCTTGAGGATCTCCCAAGCAGTAACGTTTAAGCAAAGTCTTTTATCTTGTGTCTTCTCAGTGCAACTCGAGCTTCGGCTTAAGTATGAGTTAAAAAGGACCCTCAGATTCTGTTTGCATCCTGGGAGCACATTCAGCACTGGCAGGTTCAGCAGAGGCTGGAAGGATTAGCACCTTTAGGGTATTTCACTATCATCACTTAGCAGGAATGAAGAGAATGGATAAATTATTCTCAACTAAGCAATTACAGTCCAACATCTTATGTTAATCCATTTCCTTCTTTTTCTTTCCCCTCCCAATTCTAAGTTTTCACACAGAAAGATATGTTTTAGAAAACAAGGTAAAATATAAGTCAAATTCAAATATGTTTATTCTTCTAAACTTTGTACCTTGCATTCCCCCAGAAAGCCAGCATTACAAGTGTGCTCATGCCAAGTGACTTCAACATCCCTTACTGAACCCTACAACTCCAGATTACCATTTGTCTGTGTCATTTTGTGCTTCTCACACCCAAACTCATCACATGCACTACATGTCCAGAAAGCACTACTATCCAAATCTGAGCAACCAAGTGTTTCTATCAAAGGTATCAGACTTCACAAATTGCAGAAAAATAGCTGTTCCCAAACCTCAGTACTAGTCCAGGTAAAGCTTCCTGGAAGACTCTATACTTAATTATACTACTATAAATATAGAAAAGCCCCATTATTTGGCACTTAAACTGTAATAAGTTTTTATGGATCAGCTATGTTTAACTTGTGAATATATTTAACTTTTCTGCATATTGAAGTCAGTAGACAAGGACATAGTGAAAAGGTATATTGTTATGATTCAGAACAGGCTCCAAAATGCTGCCATTCTGTTTTGGAAATTCTAAAACAAAAGTATCACACTATCCATGGATTGAAACAGATATGTGTTGATAATAAAAAAAAAAATAATTGCACACCCATCACATATAGAAGAAAGAAAAATACAGAGGGTTTGTTTCCTCTAAAGTTCAAGGTTTCAGAATTTTTTCATGGTGAAATTGGACTTAATTATTCAAAATATTAAATGCTTTTACACTTTTGCTTTTATCATATAGAACAATTATGACAATTGCATCCAACATTTTCATGGTATTTTACTGGAGCTGAGAATAAAGAAGGTTTATAAAGAATGCTGACTGCAAACTAATTCAGATGCCATCAAAGCTTTACATACAAAAGAGAAAATGCAAATGTCATTAATGCCAAAAGGCCATCAGTGACTGCTGTGGAGGAATGCACTGCAGCACAAACAAATGCCACATTATGATGTTAATTTCTGGAGTCAGCAACTCTTAGTAATGGTCACTGTTCATTGTTGCTTTGAACTGTCCTCGGGAAGGAAGTGGTTACTTACCCTCTGAGGTCAATAAAGCAATTATTGGGAAGAAGATTGTATTTTTCACATAATTTTTACTGGAAAGTACTTAATTTCCTTTCACTTTTCACCAGCATATATACAGCAAAGGTGCCCACAACAAACTGTAAACAGGCGGCCATAACACAAAAACTTTCCTTTCCCCGTGAACCTAAATTTCCAAGATGTTTACTTTTAGCTTCTCAAACAGATTATGGGAACCGGTGCCAGTCAGCTAATCTAACTCTGCATTGGTACATCAGCATTTTATTGGCACTACTGATGGCTATCCAGCAGTCTGAGAAGGTTGTAAACCACTGAGTCACTCTGTACATTTGTTGAGGCAGTGGCAATTCATACTTTCATGTGTAGAACATCAGAACTGCATTCTGGAGCCTCCCTTGACTTTTCTGCAAGGATGCAAATACTGCACAGAAAAAGCTAAGTGTCAAACATCCAGCATGACCTGACTAGCAGAGAGGAGGAGAGAGAAGAAACACTTATCAAGATCCTATAGTTGGTGGTACTTTACTGCATTCCTTTGCTGACAAGACCCAGGCAGGCCCCTGAACCAACTTCAGCCACAGATATTTAAGTTTCAGTAACAAAAGTATAGGCCTGGGTTAATTTATTTTGCTAATAGCAATTATTGTGTTGTTGCTGGATTAAAGTTTAAGTCTTTGTCTCTTTAAAAGGCTTTATAAAACATCATCACCTTATTATTACTTTACTTAAGTATTAAGCGCCTCAAGCAGTATTCGTTATGCAGCTAACAGGGGGGCAGTCCTGAGGGGAAGACCAAGGAGCTTTACTGACAAACAGCTTTAGCAACACTCAAGGAATCTTCTTGATTGCCAAAAGAACTCTCAAAAAATTCCATCCACAAACTTACAACACAATTTGCCTCACCATGCAGCAAGCAGCAGGTTTCACAGACTTACTGCAGCCTGGTGTATACTCACCTGTGCTGAGCTTAAGAAAAAGGCTCTAAAGTGTATCCTTGAACTGCTTTAGTACACATTAAACCAGGTGGTGTTTAAACAAAATTATTTCACTGAAACTGAGAGGCAGAAAGTACAAGTGCACTGCCAAAGATTTGAGACTGTCCCACAGCCAGTGTCAGAGATGGGACTAGATCACTCACACATTTATGGAAAAGGAGGTTGTCTATCTTGTGCCCCTCAGCAAAAGGAGGAGTGAAGCCCAGAGTAAGAGGAAAGCAGCCATGGACCATTTTTGCTAGTGGCAGTTACACAGCCTGTTCAGAAATCAATTGCAATTTTAATAACACATTTTCCTGAATTGGTCTGGACCATCTTCAGCACAACCTTTGTGATACCATTTCCTCAAAAGCCTAAACATGTTTTGTGTCACTAAAGGCATCCCCAGAACTGATAAGTCTCTTTGAAATTCTTTTGTCTGCTGCAAGACAAATCTTCGCAATTTCAAAGACTTCTCTCAGACAAGGATTAAATGCAAGTAAAGAAATTCCAATTGTCCATGCATATTTGACCAATCTGTCTTATTAAATATAGAAAGCAGTCTTAAGAAACAGGACACGATGTTTCTCTGACACGCTTCATAGCTCTACAGACAAATGAGTGACCCTAAAGCAAAGAGCACATACATGATACTACCTTTGTCTATTGCTTAAAAAGCATGAATGCATGTGCTAGTGTGTAATAAAACATCAGCAAATGATCACTAGCTCTAAAATGAAAGAATTCACCTCTAAACAAACAGATCTGCTTTTACTGATTTAGAAAATCCTGACTCTACAGAACATTCCTATTTTTCATCTCAACTAAGATCATGATTTTTATCCAAGTCTCAGCCAGATGGATGCAATTTTGACCTTAAAATTTTTTTTTTTTTTTTATGTGAAACCAATGGCTGGCAGACTAACAAGTTCAATTACAGTCACTGATTCAGTGCTTACTGAAGGCTTGGGGTAACTTTTGAATATTTAGGCTTTAAATTGCTAACATTTCACTGCGCAAGTACAACTAAACTTAATCAAGTATGTCAAGGAGAAAAAAGAATCTAAGAACTCCATTAGTTCTCAATGCAATAAGTACTGGGCTTACTAACTGAAGTTTACTTCAGTGGCTAGTTTAATATGTCTTAAAATACTTACTTCAGAATCACACAGCCTGTCCCCGTAGGAGGAGCCGTCCAAAACACTTGAATGCGTGTCCTCCTTCGAGGTGTGCTCTCAGTCACAGCAACAGGACAATTGCTCATGAACTGTGTTTCTTCTTCATCTATGATCTAGGGAAATTTCAAGAGAAGAATGTGAAAAGATAAGGACATGCATAGCCAATATCTCTCGAGTATCTTTTGTCAGTTCATGTTTTCTCCAAGTGGAATATTTATGATACTCTCTGCTTAGCTCAGCACTACTTCAGTAAATTTATTTATAACATGCAGATTGCTCACTGAATTGAAAACAAAAAGCTCACAAAATAAAGGCAGAAAAATAATTCTGTTCTAGGTATAGAGAATCCAGACCTTTCTGAGCACGGCTGCAAATAACCTTTTTTGTAGGTCCTGATTACTGGTGCTTCCTGTAAATGTTAACAAATTGAAAAGAATAAAATATTTATAATTTCAAGATTTTATTTTTTTTAATAGTATAGCAATCAACTGGTTAGGACAGATTGAACATGCTAGAGAACAAGGGGTTTCACTTCATTCTTTGTTTTCTTCTGGAACTAACATTTGTTTAAACTGTACTATTCTTAATGTATCAAAAGACTCACCAGGTCAAAGGAGGGAATATCAGAGCTCATTATTTAGCCCAAACCACAAACATTTTTTCAGCTGATTGATGATCAACAGAAAGGTTTAAGTGGTGTAAGTCAGAAACCACAAAGGCTGATTTGGAACTGGTGTTCTAAGTATTTTCCTCAAAGGTATCATGGCACAATACCTTCCTCACTACATATGTGCTTTGTGGATTGTACTTTAAGCCTTCTGCTCATCAGATCTCAAAGCAGTTTCATCAGAAACTGCTAAGTTTTATTTGAAAACAGGCAATGCAAAATTTCTCTTCAAAATTGCTCAGTTGTCCCCTTTCATTTGATGAAGCTGCAATTCACACTACATTGGGTCAAGACTCAGGCAATGAATTCCAAACCTCACCATTTGGAGACACAAGTCATATCTATCAATTTATGAGTATTCAACTCAGAATTCTGGTTCTAATAACACACACCCGTGCTTCTACTGAATAACAAATTGAAAAAAAATAAAATCTTCTGTCAGTAAACAGAGGTTTAAACAAGTATTTTGACAAAAAAATACTACTTTACATTCTAAAACAGTGGTAATATCTATAGTTGCACCAGATTTGCTTTAGTGAGCAGGCATACTCTTTATCTTACCCAATGATACTGCCAGCATTTCCAAACATTTTTAGCTAAGCCAACAAACATTTCTGTATTTCCATAGCAGAACGAAGCAGCACGGGCCCAGAGGAGTGCTGAGAAACTCTATTTAGCTGGTCAATAGGGCAATGGCTAATGAGCTTTAAATTTAAAGCCATTAATATTCTTCAAGTTTTTTAATGCTTCGTAAAATCTGTGTAACCAAACACAATGCAGACATTTGCTGGAGTTTAATTAACATGAAGCAGTGGGCAGCATGGGATCTAGCGTGGGCTTAAACTGACTGCACAGCTTCTACTTCCACTGGATACAATTTAATGCATTTAACTTGAGCATCAAGAAATCCCTAATCGACCATTCTGTCTCGGCCATGGACTGTATTTGTTCTGTCTGCCTTACTTCTGCAACAGTAAAATAGAGAAATAAAACTGTCTCCTTATGTCTCAGAAAGGGTGCCTCAACTATTTCAGGACTATATCAGTTGACCTTTTATCCATATCTCCATAATTAATTCTCATTCAAAACCCAATTTTGGTGGAAGCTCTTAGAGAAGAATGGGTGATTTTATCCATCTCATACACAATAAAATACTACTGCATGTTATACAAAAGCAAGGTAATTCCCATTGAAAAGGCTCTTAGAAGGCCATCAGAAAGTTCTTAAAAAGGACAGCTTTTCTACAAAAACAGTAATATTGCAAATTACTGTCCAAATTACACAAGCTTCGTGTTCTGTTGTAAGGTGCAAAATGCTGCTCTAGTATAACTCACTTTCTCAGATAAAAGCTTTAAAAATATGTTCCATTCAGGTCAAGATTACATAATTACAGGTGACTATAAATACAACTGATAAGATACAAGCTCTTCAACAATGACCAATGAAAAATTTCCAAATCTAGTTCAGCTCTTACCTGACACACACTCCATCTATGAATGTTCCTTGAGGAGCACAACTGGAACAAATCCATGCACTCTGACTATAGAGCTACTATTTTCAGTTAACAGGAACTTAGCTAATTTTTTATCACTAAAGATCATTCCACCAGCCTTCATCAATGTAGATCCATCCATGATGCATTTGCACATTAAGTAAATTCCTATCTCCAGGTGAATCAATCCTGATATTCCCCCCAAGAAGAACAGAATCACAAGGAACACTCAAACCAAATCCAACAACTTATACTTAAGGAAGGAGTTGTGAGCAACTGTGAGTAGTTATTACAAGTCAAATTTATGACTACTGCAAAATCAGAACTTGAAATATTTGTTTATATTCTAGATATACTGGAGCACATCCATGCCCTTTTCCAGTTGCAATAAATGAACATGGAAATGCAGACGCATTTTGCCTACCAAATTCCTGCCACTTAGCAAGTAAAGAACTTTCCCCAGGAATAAAGATGTCTACAATGAAGCAATTCAAAAGTTCTGGTTGCATTTTAGGACATAATCCTGGGAGAACAGGAAATGGCTGGGCCTCAAGGCTACATCACGATTTCCTGCATCACTAACCATCAAAGCAGAAGACTTATGCAATAAGTGTCTACTGGAAAAACCTGACCATAAAATAATGCCTTCCAAAAAGTATTCCTTTGAAGAAAAATTAGACTGAAGCTTTCTTACTAAAGACTCCTAGTGCTGACAGAATACAGTACAACTCCCCTACATTAGTTGGAAAGGCTCAAATGCCAATTGATTTGAGATGATTAAAGTTGATACATTATAAAACTGAGAATTGTCCAGATTCTAGGATTTCAGATAAATATAAGGCCCTCTCAAATACATTTGTTGAAAAGATGTTTAGGGGTTTTTTTCCCCACAACCATAGAGATTCAATTCTTTATAAAAAGTTCTTAGAAGTAATAAGAAAAGGTTCCTGATTGATAAGCAGAATTAACAAATGACAAGATATTTTAGGGTGGTGGATGCTATTATTTCACTCACATGTAACATAAGAGAAAAGCAATAGTATCCTGGCCAACTGTGGGGGGAAAAAAGAGATACATAATACAATCCTGGTTTTTCTTCTGGAATCAAGTCAGACCACAGGCCTAAAGGAAACAATTGGCAGGGGAAAAGCACGCAGATTAAAATGTAGCATTTGCCAAATTATAACTTCTAAACCCCAGGTTATCTCTAATGGGAAGTTTTACATTCTCAGCGATGGGCCAGCAAATAACCACATGTTGGACACAAATCCTAAAAACAAAAAATAAACACTTGGCCAAAGAATCTGAGGCCTCAGAGGGAGGGATCTCTAAGTGATTAATTCTTTCAAATCCACAAATGCAATGACATTGAGTTGTAATATTCTATTTAGTTTTTCTGGGTGGGAGGGGTGGTTGCTCATTATGATTGTAATATTACTGGGCCAATTTATTACTTCAGAGAAACCAGAGTAAACCCTGAATAAGATTCTTGGCGTTATCTGGGATCTGAACGAGTGTCACACCAAGTAAAATTTGGGTAAATCTACAAAGTAGAAAGTAAGGATATTACAATGGAAAATTCACCAGCTCCACGCTCAGTCTTGCATTCTTTGCATATTCCAAACATTGATGAAGTTGAGGACAACTTTTGGGTGTTCCTGAAAAGCAGGACTGGGTAACTGCTTAGTTGTTAAACAGAGGAACAAATGGTTTTCTCAGAATTGGAACATTTCATGCTGAGTGACAGAGCTTGCTATCTGTTTCTGACCTCTACAAACTGTTAGTCAAATCTACAGGGCAGTTATCCTCTCTAACATTAAATTTATATCAGTATTTAAAAAAAATTTAAAATTTTATGCATCACAAAGAAAGGGATTGGTATAGAGTACAAAAAGGAGATGAAGTTACATAAATCCTCTACTGGCTTGTGTCCACTGCTTTAGTTAAAACCACTGGCTAGGACCTACAGCACCATTTCTTGTTCTGTGGACACATCATCACTTTCCACCCACTGAAACAGCTGCATTCTACTGGAACAACTGAATTAAAAACAAAAAAAAGAACACAGCTCAAAGTTCACAAGATAAGCATCTTTGTCAGTTTTCTTCTTTGGAAGAGCTAATATAAAGTATGACTTCCAGAGTGTTGCAAAACTGTCTTCTCCTTGAGGAAACTTTCCAATTATAAAAAGAACACTGGGTCTATATAACAGTAATAATATTTGGGCTTTAGAGACTAATCTAGAACAGAGCTTATAATATGGAACGTAAAACTAATGATGTACAAAGTAAGTTTAAAAAAATCTACCTCAAAGATATGCTTCACATAACCATATTCTTTGACTAAAGGACACATTATTTCCTTCAGAGTCTGTGCTCAGAATCAGAAGAATCAGAACTGGCACTTTCAATGCAGTGTCAGTAATCAACCTGGGTGTAGACTATGATTCAAAGTTGTATAGAACCCCTGAGCACTGCTGGGCTCTCAGTAAGATTTGCCATCCTTAGCAATGCACCAGAAGGCTGCAGTTGTCTGATAACCAGCCAGTCCTTGGAACACTGAAAACAGTGCAGATCTATGGAAAAAAGGCATTGCTAACATACACTTGTAGATTATCACTACCTTCTGGTAACTTCTAGCACAAACTTTATGTACATATCACCAAGTGTTGCAATTAGAAGTCATATTTAGTTCTGCAATCATTACCTGAAAACAGGCTTTATCAAGTAAAGATGAAATGCACTAGGTAAGTTCTATGCTTCTCCATCTACTTGCTTGTTTTTCATCCCAGTCACAAGGCAGTAGGAACCACCCAGGAAGGGAGAGGGGAGGGGAAATGCCCCTTCCAGTTCCACAAAGAAGTGTGATGCTAGGCAGTCAGATCAAGCCTTTGAAGTACATCAGGGAAAGAAGAGGAAAAAACCAAGGATTTAGAAATCGCCTTCCAAGAAATAAAAAACCTCCAAACAAACCAAAACCCCAAACCCACAACAAAACATAAAAACAAACACCAAACCAAATGTTTGTGTGAGAGATGTTCTAAAGAGAAGTATTTGAATTCTGACCAGCTGTCCTTCTCTTCTTTAAAACAAACAATTGGAATGTTTTCATGGGGAGAAAAAAAAAAAAAGGCTGTATTGCATGACCAAAAGGAAAAAAGCTACTGAGATAATCCTGTATGGCAATCATACATTAAAGCATCCCAAAAGAAACCTAAGAGCTATACTGTACCTACTGTAGGGCAGGCAGCAGGGTCTATTCTAAGGTGCAAGTCAAACAAAAGAAGGAAGAAAGCAGTTCAGTGTGACAAGACCCTGAAGTGCACTGAAAATACAGCACTGTGAGCTTTTACACGGAACAGCCTGTCCTGCCTGAGACTGCCATGGAAACTCAACAAAACAGCTATTTCTTCTCTTCTTCATTTAATATGTATGGAAAGAGTAAAGGGATGATGTAGATCAGCAGGAACAGATAACAGTAATTCGACAGTATTTAGTAAATGTAGAATGTTATAGTTGATATTTTGCTTGCTTTTGATCCATTCTTAATTAACTTAATGTTATAACATGCTGAATTATAAAGCTTATGATGAAGGCTTATGCTTGTACATTGAAAATGGCCATTTAAGTAAAACCTGTCCATGAAACTCAAGAGATGAATGAACATGGACTGTTGTGAATTGAGAAAGTTTTCATCTAAGTAGTCACTAAGAACTGGCTTCAGGTCCAAAGTTTCATCTTTGTTTCCTATGAAGTTTTCTCCTTGACTTCAACATTGACATCCCTATGAAAACAGTTTAGGACATTGATTCAAGCTACTTTATTGGACTATATTACTAGGGGAGGTTTTTGACAGATAATCCAGCTTTTCCCAGATAACATTACTTTTCTAATGTCTAACAGAGAAACTATATTAGGCCCGGAAAGCTGTCATTATTCTCATAGCTCTAAATCTCATTGGGTTCCATTGATAACTTTCTTTAAGAAGCAGCTACTTTGAATAAGGAAAATTCTCTCACTTCATGTTTAAAAAGCAGTTTGCAAACACTGTGTTCCAGCAGGGAAAGGACAAAATCTTTTTAAATAGTAACATCTTTTGAAATCCCTTCAAATATTCTGGTTTCTTAACACATGCAGTACGATCCACTCATCAGACACCAGGAATTATTTTGAAGACTGAAGTTGCTTTTCACACCTTTGGAACAGAAAGATTCAAAGTGCACCAGTTGGCTCTTGCCAAAGAGAATACCCTGGCATAAGCATCAGAGCATACAAATCAGTCACAGCATCAGGGACACCGGCACAAGTAAATTGTGTAAAGGAACTTCGTGTGATGCTTTGTACAAAAGCAACGAGTCAGTCTGTGCTTTGCATGCCAAATGGCTTAACTTTATCCTCATTGCTTTGTGTCCGGCCTACGCAGCTCCTTTTACAACATTTGAAATTATGTATGTGGATTCTGGGAAATACTGAAAATTTTAGTTTCAAAGAAACAAGACTTTTGGCTCACTTTGATCTATGATTAATCAAGTTAAGACATAAATGCAGAGTAAATTTACTGAGGTCAGACCCTATGCTGACCAATTCAAACACATTATTTGTGGGTTACATGGTTTTTTTCATTATATTCAGGCCATAGCTAAAGGAATGAATTTGCTTTTTTATGAAAGGGGAGGTGGGGAGGAGGTTATGGTCTAAATATAACTTAAATTAGGAAGCATGAAACAACAGATTAAAAAAAGGGTAAATTTTACGACTGTGAAACGAAAATGAAGAAATTTTACTTCCAAAATTCTGTTCCAAGGATTAGGAAGCAGAACTGTCCCACTGCAGCCCTAAAATTAAGACTAAGACTCTTAAACTGGGGACACAGATCAAGGCTGTACTATGATGATCCTTAGCTGGTCCCCTGGGAACAGAGTCAGCATTAATCAGAGCAGTCCTCTAGCCAGTTCCTTACATGTGAGCCAAGGCTAAACCAAAATAGCAGCTATAGAAAATAAAATCCAATATTGAAAAATTAAAAAATGGAGGGCAGCCACTCAGGGTTCTCACTAGCTCTCATGGATTTCTCATTTCTCTCTTCCTTGTAATGGAGAGATCAGAGTGCAAACAGTTCTTCCAAGATTACAAAACTAACCCACTCATATGAGACAAGAGTATAACCACAACAAACTTAACAAAGATACATGTAGGAGTCAGTGTGGAATACCTCTACAGAGAGATCATTTATATCCAGTGTTATGTCAAACATGATTTATTTGGGGGGGAAAAAAAAAAAAGCCACTATTCCAATCTAGTAGAAAATTTTCACAGGGAAAAAAAAGTAACTTCTGATAGATGATGTCTCAAGTGCTTCAGCCAGGAAGAAACATTACTTGCTGAATGGGATATTGTATAGAAATCGATCTCACAATCAATAATTTTTAGATAACAATCACTTGAAAGCAGTAAAAGTTTAAGGATTTTGTATATATTTTTTATGCAGTCTGTACTGTTAGGACCTTTCATTCAAGTCTATAATATACACATTTCTTTGGAAGGAGAGAAAACTGCTGTGAACTGCTAAATGTATCTCCCTCCATCTTATCTAGTTATATATAACACAATTAGTTACCTCATATTAAAGACCACATTTTAATCTGACGTTCTGGAGAGATAAGAGACATTAGAAGGCTGTGTAAAGAAATAAATGTTTTTTCAGCCTCATAAAAAAAACGTTATATAAAGCAAGGCAATATGGATACAACAGTTGACTGGAAGCGAGACATGACTTGTATTGCTGAGAAACCTTTCTCAAATCACTTTAGTCTGTTTCTCAGTTGTGAAGTACATATATAGACATAGAGCTCCTTTTCTGAAAACAACACATTAAATGTTCTATGAAAACATCCTTATTATCCTTAACAGCTTGTCACACCTCAAATCGGTCTCAGACATCATAAACAGAAGTTCTTTGGGAGGAGATTAGATCTAAGAGTCCAGATCTTCAGCCTGCTCTGTGATGTGCCAATAGTTCAATTAAACAGAAAAGTAGCTTAGAGAATCAACTAGAATTCAAACCAGGAAAATTCATGGAAGCCATAAAGTTGAGGTGGCCCCCTGTGTACCAACCCTTTGCCTCATTTTTGTAGAAGGAACAGCCAAAGATCTCCCAGCTTGGTACATTGATGCCCACAGAACCCAGGAAGCAGAACAGAAACAAATCTGGAAGAGCTGTAGTTTGACAATTGCATCTTTTACACAAGACTACTTATTCAGTGTTTCCAGGGAGTGAGGGAGAATTAATTTAAGGGGAAATATAAATAGTGCTAAAAAGTAACATTACTTTGCCAAAAAAAAAAAAAAAAGTTTATATTTTCATTTGGCTGCACACTGGGATCAGAAGACAAACCTTATTTACTTATATATCTTACAAAAGCCAAGAGAGATTGTATTTAGTGCATGCCCTGGGATGAGCCTTGAAGACTCTACTTCTGATATGGAAGACGTAGGTTCATAAATCCATTCTGAATCCTGCTGTTCACCACGAGTGTGAGATTTTGCAGAACAAGCAGCCTTCAGCCAGCCTCCTTTCTGAACTGTTCTACCTCATGTAGATACTGAACCAAAGGGAAAAGCTGTCTTGACAGTCAGGTAATGAAAGCACTGGTGTGTCTTCGAATCTCTGCTCTGTTTATTTCGATGACTTTCCCCCCAAGTTACAAAGACAGACTCTTCCCTGCTGGTCTAGTGAAGTGTTTAAATAGTTTTACAAAGCAGAGGTACTCAAGAGAAAAGGACTGAGTGAAATCTACCCCAAAACAGACTGTTGCTGCATGGAGAAGCACATTTTCAGGCTACAAAACTCCCTCATGCAATCTTTGTTCTAATGACTCAGACTCCTGAAACCTTCTTTCCCCACCTATGCTGAAATCCTTCTGCTTCTCATGATGGATCTATACTTCTGACTGGAAATTATATATGGATGAAAAGTTTAAAAAAAAAAAAAAAGTTAAAATTGATATATTCCATTATTTTAATATACTGGCTCAATATACTGGTGTTTCTTTCTACAGAGACAGAAGACCAAAACATTTCCCAAAAAAATTAAGAATTCCTTTTCGCATTGGTTTGCTAGTGCAGGACTGAGATTTGCATCAGTTCTAAGAGTGTTAACTTAGAACTATCTAAAATGTTCAATTAAAAATAAATTTAAAAAAAAAAACCAAACTCTTTCTGCATTTATTTCCGACCCTTAGAAACAAATGCCCTTGTTTGAAAAGGGACAAAGACCTCTGAGCTTCCTTCCCAGATCTGGCCTCATGTTTTGTCTTGTGTATTGAACTCAGGCTCAGCAATAGTCTCTTACAGCAAGTCTCTGTCAGGAATTTATGTTTAACCCATTGTAAGCACTTTGGCTGAGCTACTGCAGCAGATATATATATATAGATATATAGCTATATACACACACACATTTTTATAGGTAGGTAGGTAGGCAGATAGATAGAAAGATAGACAGACAGACACACAATCCCTGGTTGACGCAGTGGGTCACTCATACATGCAGAAACACATGCATATAAACCAAACACTAACAATACCTAAAATATATTTCACACGCACACATTTTCCAAATCCATACAGTAAAGAATTCATTCAGATTCCTTCTCTCTCAGCACAAACCAAAGATCTATAAATATGCACCTAAACCAACTTCCAGTTCTGAAGCTAAGCATACAATTTAAGGCTGTTAAAAAGTCAGATGCAAAGTGCTCAGTATCTGCTAGGACTGAATCCAGGATAAATTGGAATTATATTTATGGACACGTGTGGGGAAAGCTGAAGGACTACCTGTGCTGTGAGCAAAACTCAGTATTTTCATTTTTGCTAAAAGCAAATTAAAATCTTGTCAGTACGTTCTTAATTTATCAAAACTACAAGAAACTCTTCATACTAGTAGAAAGATTTCATTCAATTCCTTCAGCAACTGTCTTTATCTCACTCCACGTATCTTTGTTTGTATCAATGCATATAATTCTTTGCACAAAAATACCATTTATAAGTACTGGACAGAATGTGCCTTCACTGTGCCTAATAGATATTACTAAGGACCTCTGGTCACCGTTCAAGTGCAGTCAATGCCATGTTTCAAATTCAGTGGTCTAGAATTTCTGCTCATCCTGAAAATAAGCTTTAAGTACTCACACAGTTAAGAATTTTAAATAACAAAAAACCTGAGACTCATGTTCCCAATGAAACAATACTTGAGAAAAGCCATAACCTAATCTTAAATCCACTATTTTTATCATCAGTTCCTGAAAGTTTAGCTAAGAGCAATCTAGAAAATCTGACTTTGACACCAGAACAAACCACGTGGATGAGGTGAGAGTTGTTACTTACTAATTATTGCATTTCACTAGTTTCATGAAGTCTGTGCTAAATGATACCACTGAGGGGCGTCTTCCATTTGACGTTAATTACATTATTATCTTTTGATAAGATTATCATTCCTCATGTTGCCACAATTGTATATTACCAACATCTTAAGCATCATAATGAGCAATGCAAAAGTAATATGAGTGCCAGAGAAATATTTGCTGTGGACTCACACAGAAGACATGGACCTTATCTTCTGCTCACACGGGCACTTCTCACATTTACATTTCTGTGGCAAGGAACCCCAGGTTCTTTGTCAATTCAATTTAAAACTCAGGAACTGCCATTTTTATTTCAGGAACAAAATCCCAGATAAGAACGCAGTTGCAAGACCAGTCGATCGAAGAAAAAGGAATGTTAAATTTGAGGAGACACATAAAACATCTGATAAGAAAGAAATTTTATAGTGGCTGGTCAAACAACATACATAGCTCTTCCACTGAAGGCACATTTCTGCGTCAGGTGCTCCCTGCAGTGTGATGATAACAGCCTGTCTTCCTCCTTCAACTGTTCCCTCTTTTCCATTTGTCAGGATGTTAATTGCCAGCCAAAAGGAACCTTTTCTAATTGAGACTTTTTGAGTACAGAGTGCAACATGGGCTTAAGACTAGATGGGTCTTCTTTACTAATGTAATCAATAATAATATTATTATAGAGGTGACATTTTTTCTACAATACAATAGAACATTTGGTAGTAAAAGTAGAAAGGAAATGCCTCTTCTGCTCTTAGCTACACCAGAACTGATGAAGGTCATTTGAAATACAAAGTAAAATGTGAGTCTGCACATTTTACCGGATCAGCACTTCTCAGTTGCTTAGTTTGTTCAGGCTTTTCATTTAACCTTCATTTCAGAAAATATTACACGACTCAGCATTATGACTATAGTGCCAAGAATAGCTATCTCACTTGGAGCTCCTCACTAAAGACGGGATTTAAGGATTACAGAAAAATACACATTTTTAATAGCATTATTGTCCTGCTTGGTGTTGGAGCTTTGAAGCATCAGCAGCTCTGGCACACGTGCTATTCATGTTCCTCGTGAGCATCTCAGTGCCAAAATATACATCCCAACCTAATGCAAGCGGATTCCACACAAAGTCTCGTAGCCTTCAGATGACTGTGTACAGAACATAATCTATTTCTGAGAGACTTAATCCACTTCTAAAACCACATTTACAGCAAAAATAGTGGTGATCTGGAACTACAGGCTTTATGCAGATAAACTTAAGAAGGCATTTACCTCCTTAAAAAAGCTCTCAAATCTTTTGCTTAATTTGCATCAACTGCCGGATCAGGAATACTGCTTGTACAGAAGAGTTGCAGGAAGTCAGGAAGAGTTTCTGGCAGCACAGACAGTAGCTGTGAGCAATTATAAAGCCACCCCACAATTTGTGTGCATGTGAGTGTGTGTCTGAATACTAGACAGAGTCAAGAGATAATAATCCAGGCTATGCTGATATGTTGATGAACTACTAATGCACAGATTCTCAGATTCTTGCCTTACTTAGAGGGCATCACAGAGTACACAGTCTATTCATGAACAAGTCCCCTGCCTGCTGCTTATGTCCAAGGCTTTCTATAAAGCCTAATTTCACATTAACCACCCTTTCAGTAAATTAAACCTGCTTGCTCAGAGTTTCCAAGAAATCCAAAAGTTACGCTTTTTCCCTTTCAGTATGAGAGGATTCTGCTTCAGAAAGATACACTGCACTCAGGCAACAGGAAAGCCATAGTTTGGGAAAGAGTCTTGTTGGCAGATTTCTTTTCAAGAGTTTGGTGGGCTCTCTTCAAACAACTCTGCCCTGGTCCAACTCAGGAGGACCAATTAGGAGGCTGAGGAAGAAAGTGGAACATGCCCTGCCTCCATCAGCATGCCAAGCTGCACACAAAATAAAAATCTAAAGTTTACTGCACTGTCACAGTAGAGCTAAAGCTGCAAGCAGATTTCAGAGCAACCATACATATTAATCATTGGACTAAGTTTTCATCTCCTGATGCTTTGGCAAATTTTGCTTTGAGATAAGAGTTTTCTTTATTTGTATCAATTTTGTGACTGTAAACAGACTTTCCAAATGAAAAATTGTACTCCCATCATACGATATATGCATATGACAACACAAAAACCTTTAGAAAAAAAAACACAACTATATCTCAGTCTGAAAGGAATTTAATTCCGATGAATAAGTCTTTTTTAAGACTATAAAGTTGTTCTATTTGAAATCCTATTAGGGTGAGTAGAAATTCACTATATGCAGCCATAGACTAAGAGGGTGGTAAGAACAGTTTCTCTGGGAAGTCCCTTCCAACTCAGCTTATTCTGTGATTTTATGAAAAAAAAAATTATTTATAGTGAGAACAATTAAATCAGCTGAACAACCTCCACAGGAATGTGTTAAATCTCATCACTGGTGGTATTCAAGAAGTGCCTGGACAAGGTCTAGATAATCTAATTCAGGGTCCCTTTCCCATGAACTGCTGGACCAGCTGATCTTTCAAGGTCCCTTACAACCTACCCTGTTCTGTGATTTTATGAAATACGCAGTTAATGAATTTGTTTCCTTTTTTTTTTTTTTATGTATTACAAAATGTCTCTTTGCACTTCCTTGTTTTTTACACCACTTAATCTGCTAGAGGCAGTTTTTCCAACCTCGAACAAAGCTTCTTGCCATCACATGACTTAATTTTTCCACTGTACTGCTCTGAAACACTTACAAAGAGCAGCCCCAAACATGAGTCCAGACAATACCACCTTCTCGAACTGCTGAAGAATTGGTATGTAGGAATATAAACAGCTGTCCCTTTCTTCATCATTCCCATGTGAGAATCTAAAGTATAAAACTGTGAAAGTTTTTATCTGAGAATTTCAGCATAAGTGACATAAATAGTCTAACCTGCCTATCCAAGCATTTGCAGAACATGAGCATGGAAGCACTAGAAATAAGTCATATTTTCATTGCAGAAACTAAGTATTGCCCTGCAGGTCAGCTCTTACTCATGAGGAGTCTCATGCCATCTTTCACTCCTAAAGCCGAATTGCGGTGATATAGAAAATCTGCCTCAGCAGTTATGGACAATCAGTCACACCAGTGTTTGTTCAGAGACATTTGATTGTGTCAATCTTATTCTGAATTATTCTCAATAAACTTCAATGAAAAGATGCATAAAGTTCAAAGTCAGTATTTTGGATCTGTTATTTTTCTGTGCCTTTTTTCTCTTTTGCAGACCAATGATACAAATTTTGCACAGGTACTTGAGAAAACAATTCTACAAGGTATGCAACTGCAAGACAGCTTTAGCAAAGAAAGATTTAAAAAAAAAAAACCTGGCTCAAAAATAGGGAAAACTAACTTCTGATGGTCAAAAATTCAACTACATGTAAAGGAAAACCTAATTTGCAAGAGATACCAACACTTCATAAACAACAGGTAATCACTGCAATATGAACTATGTAATTAGAGAAGTATCAAAATTAAAGACCAGAAATCACACTTAATAGATGAGATGCTTATTACTTCTTATTTTCACTATTTAAACAAACAAAAAAAAAAAAGCACAACACTTCCATGTTATACAGAGCACAGTAGGAATTGCACCATCCAGTTTAGTAATCCAAAATACATGTACATGTTGCTGTTTCTGATTCTGTGCCAGCAACAGGATGAACTAGAGTGCTAAGAGAATATTTGGAAGGGTTTTGTCACTTCAGTCCTGTAGTACGAAAGATTTGCTTATCTCTTTGATACACACCATCACAACAGCTATTACTGGGCTATTTTTTAAAGTTCCCACCATATAGAGAGAATTAGACTGTGTTCCTGTATTTTAAAATATCTGTGTTATATTTTTACAGTCATGGTTGGAATGTCATACATTTTACAAACATTTGTTATTTTATGCATGGGCAGTATTTACATGCAAGAAGACAAATGACTATTTAAACATTCCTGACTTGGGAGGCAAACTCTGTACATGAAGAACAGAACTCCGGAAGTTTAGTAGTGGCTCAAGTGTGATATGTGGATCTCAAGCAAGTTCCTTCCACATTTACTCTTCTGTAAAGTGGATATGATAAATTCACATTCCAGAAAAAAACTTTATGGAATTTAACTTATGTAAAAACCTTGAAGTTTTCATCAGGAAGAAAATGTAAAGCACATTTGAAAGCTGTATTATATCCATAAATGTAAATGCAAATGTGGAACACTGACAACAGAAAATCACTAGGACAAGATTCAGTAAATTTAGTTAGAAAAAAAATAGCAGTCATGATTTCTCAAAATTCAAAAGATACCTATCAAGAGTCAAGTATCTTAACAGCAAAGAGCTCAGCATTTGATCCTGCCTTTATATGTTTATCATGTTTTTAATCTTGCAACGTACCTTTCCACATTTATGTAAGTTTTCCTTATTTGGCTCCAGCATAAACTAAGTTTTTAGTGTACATCATGTATTTAGATGTCAAAGATGAACAGAAATGGTCACACTCCAGGACCAGCATTCACACAGGTTGTATCAGGTTTGTTCTTCCCAAGAAGAAATGTCAAATATCTCTCAAAGTCAGCAGTTAAGAGGGCAAATGGGTTTAGAAACCTAAGAAAACATTGTGATGTACACAATGTTCTTCCTGTGAAAGCCGGCAGTTGCATAACATCTGCAAGACATAAAAAGCTGGTTGTTTATAATGTGGGTTTAATACATTTTGCAAGTATTGTAATCAAAGGAGAATCTGATTAACTGAAAGAAAAAATAAATGAATATACAACGAGTTTTGAGGAGGTAGCATACAGGTTGGGTTTTTTTCATCTTTTAGGGAAATCTTACTCTGTGTCTAAGAAAATGTTCCCAATTATTGTTTGGAACATACGGTGTTTGAAGCTAAGGCTATTATATAATCTCAGTGTCTAAATATATCATAACCCAGTTCTAATTCATATAAGCACTTTGTGTAACCTTTATGGACAATAAAACTGGGTTACTGAGAGAATCTAAAGGAAGCAAAGAAACTTTTCACAGCCAAAAGCCCCACTGGTCCTATGTATGCAGCTAATGCAGAAAACATTTATTATTACCCGAATCTGGGATTTATCACTATGTGTGGCAGTCTTAACAGGAAGTATTAGTGGGGGGGAGGGGGGGGTGATTTACTAACTGGAGGGTTTTGCTGTAGTCCTACATCTGGGATCCCCCCTATCATGTAAAGAGGGGCCAGAGTCAAAGGACAACAATAAGAGGCTAACTGCTGCCTTAGCAACCATTTAAAATAGCTCCTTGAAGCTTCCAAGAATCATTCTTGACTTAATGGTATAAAATAGGTCATTAATTTTCCAATGAACGTGACTTGTTGCTCAAGAAAGATTGCAGTGTAAAGTATTTCTCCACTATCATTATTTGTTTGCCACTTTATGTCCCCAATCTCCCCTTCTCTCTTTTCCTCATGTTTAAAAAGCAGTAGGTTAGATAAAATAAGTTTGTGATAAACAGGCTAAACCAAGCAACATTAGGTATAATTAAGCTTCCCATACAGGCAGAGTCAGCTTTACTCATACAATTGAAATTAGGGAGAAAAAAGAAAAATTATCAAATGAGCTCCAAGAGAACAAAACCTTGATGTGTGCCTGACAAATAATGAATCAACACTGGCAATGCCCTAAGGAACCTCTACTACACTACTGACTGTATTGAGATATATAATCATTAAAGTTATAGAATAGCAAGTACTAAAGCTACTTCTTACATACTTATTCTTTTAAATGTTCCTTTTGAACAGAAATGCAGGTTCAAATGAACTGTGCCCACCCACAAGGAGAAAAAAGAGGCAAGAGCAACAACAGTGCTTCAGTTCACAGAGAAGAGAATAATTGGAGCCCAGTTCAATCTGTGAAGTAAACAGAAGCAGGATGAAGGCTTTTCAATTTACACCTACAGCCTACAAATTAGTAAGTAGTCTGGTAGG
The DNA here is from genome assembly GCA_035583155.1 of Acropternis orthonyx. Lineage (NCBI taxonomy): Eukaryota > Metazoa > Chordata > Aves > Passeriformes > Rhinocryptidae > Acropternis > Acropternis orthonyx. The sequence continues at coordinate 6,429,010 of JAWWEU010000158.1, read as the reverse complement.
ATGAGCTTGCCAGAGATTGCATAATAACCCTACCCCCGGCAACAATGCAGGGAACAGGGAACAAAATGGTAGCTCTATACCAGCAGGGAATTTCCCTTTCTAATTACTGAGTACTATGAAAAGCATTCTCAGGAGCCAAACGTTAGCTTTTGTGCAAATGGATCGGGAATTTCTTCATTACTCCTGATTTATTTTTATGTGAAAATTAATTTTGATGCTGCTTTAATAAACAAAAGTAACTATGCATAAAAAAAAATACAAAATACTGTCCAGCAAACATTGCTCGGGAAGTTTTTTGCATCAAAAGTTCAACAGATTACCAGTAATAACGGCTTGTTGAAACGTCTTGCCTGTGTTGGTATTCACTAGATATTCACTTGTCAATATCAATTGAAACCAAAAGCACTTAGGCCAGAAAATTCTGCTTTTTCAGTACACGTAGGGTGCACTCACATCCTGGGACATGATTTTCAGTTTTTCTCACAGCAGCTCAAAAGGGAGGCAAGAGAGCAGAAGGGGGATGGTTTAAGATATATAGGTACAAATAAAAATTCAATCTACCCCTGAGAAACATAATTACTCACAAGTAACTTTTCTGTCCCCTTTCAATGATTGTTCATATGTCGATTTCCACCATAGGTGACTCCCAGTAACAGGTGCTTCCAGAAGCACAACTACTTGGAGGAGAGTCAAGAATCACTTCAGAAAACAAAACTACATAAATGGAGTGGCAAGTGGTACACTATTTCTAGATATATCCTTGAATTTGTAGTGCTTGATTAGTAGGAGAAGCTCCTGTAAGTCAGTCCTATAATTAGCTGTCCTGATGCTATCCCAAATGGGAACATCCACACCACAGCTTGAGAAACAGCCTGATTCATAAGTGACCATATCTACTTACAGCTGTTTCTCTGGTGTTACCCTGCTAGAGACACACAGAAATAAGAGCTTGAGGAAAGGACCTGGCTCAGACAATGTAGAAGGCAAGATCGCTGCTTGTATTGAGTGAGGAAGGTCACAGAACAAGAGAAGCAAGTCAGAGAAGGGGTGAGAGGCAGAGACAAACTGATCATCTGCTTGAACTGAAGGCCAGATCTGGCTTTGCCTGCTGATTAAGGTGACAGTCCTGCACTGGCACCAGGGCAGTTCTGTCAGAGAAACATCTAGCAGATGAGAAACCACTTATAAAAACATTGCTCTTATAGTAGTAATGGCCATAGTCAGAAAGTCCACAGAGATCAAGGTGCAGGGGAGAGACTAGGATAAGTGCAAGTGGTTAACAGAAAGGTGACAGAATCACAGAATATGCCCAGTTGGAAGGGATCCACAAGCATTATCAGGTCCAACTCTTAGCCCTGCACAGGACCATGTCACACCATGTGCCTGAGAGTATAATCCAAATGCTTCTTGAGCTCCATCAGGCTTTGGTGCTCTGACCACTTCCCTGAGGAGCGTGTTCCAGCATCCAAACAACCTCTGGGTGAAGAACCTTTTACTAATATCCAACCTAAACTTCCCGTGACACAACTTCAGGCCATTCCCTCAGTCCTGTCACTGGTCACCACAGAGGAGAGATCAGTGCCTGCCCCTCCTCTTCCCCTCACGAGGAAGCTGTAACTGCAGTGAGGTTTCCCCTCAGTCTCTTCTCCAGCTGAACAGACCAAGTGCTCTCAGCAGCTCCTCACACACCTCCCCTCAAGGCCCTTCACCATCTTCATTGCTCTTCCTTGGATGCTCTGTGATGGTTTAATATCTTTCTTATATTGCAGTGACTAAAACTGCACACAATATTCAAGGCAAGGCCACACCAGTGCAGAACAGGTCACAGAAGAACCGGCACAACTGGATACAAATGTCTCTGGTGGGACTGGTCACTGGGGCAGTGCCTCAGGAAGCCTTTGAAAAATTATAATTGTGTAGCAACTGAGCACTGCAAACCTCTCTGTCCGGGCTTTATGCTAATGAAAGGACACACCATTCGGGTGATCACTAAGTTGAGGTGCATAACAAGTGATTGAAGAAAACCAGGATGTGGGATGACAGACCAGGAGAAATTCTGATGACTGAATTTGGTCTGTACGTCTGAAGAGATCCTTCCGTGTAAGTGCCTACAGCTAGAGATACCCTTACAAACCCAGACTTCGCAAACCAGGGATGAACAAAGGTTACTTTACACTGATGCAATTCAGCATTATGTTGCATGAGGCAAGTTCTGTGAGAGTAAGTATGAAAAAAAAAAAAGCAATATTATATGGCTTTTTGGTCTGACACTTTCAAATAGTTTCACGTGGTCAAGGAAAGACTTCTTAAAGCTACACCCCAGTCTTACCTTGCAGTTTTCAGAGAAAACAGACCAAAGAAAAATAAAGCATGCTGATCAGAAACACGTCTGCAAAGTCTCTTGAGTAAAGACTAGCATTGACATAAAACATCTGATGCGATTATGATGAGAGGGTATGTTTTAGTTGTATGAGTCCTTGCTTATCATTCTGAGGACATCTTTATGGATTTCCATTCATCACTGCATGAAGTGAAATGACGGTGAAGGTATGTTAGCATAAAGCACCGAAAGGCAAACACGTCGAATGCAACAGAATCAAAAGAGATGGTCATTTCCCGAACAGGTCTTGTATCATTCTGAGGTAGAATAAATACACTGTGGTCAGACAACTAATGATCCTGGGTTGTTAGGTCATGAGAAAGAGCCATCACAGCAAAGTGAATAATCAATTACAACTCCTCAGGACAGCAGTGGAAGTTGAAACAGTATCCCTTGGCAAACACTGAGAGGTCCCTCCGATCGTTAGAAAGGGAACACTTGTAAAGGAGGAGGACTAGCAGTGTCTGACAAGGGCACACATGCAGTCTAGAATAACTGAAGTTACATATATTGGTACTTTGATAATGCAGAATTGCCTTCTGAAACCAGAAAGTAGTTCTCAAAACAACAGGTGTAGCAAGCAGCACATTTAGCCTAGAAGCAATTGATTCAGCAATGAGTTGCAGTGAGCATGACTTGCCTCACTTGACTATGAAGTTTGGAGGAAGAATTTTTTTTCTACAGCAGCAATTCATGAACAAGTCAGGTAGGCAAACTGCTGAATTTAAGAGTTGTCCTGTTTCTAAGTCACCAGAACCTCTCTTAACACAGTGGAGGGGAAAGGGCAGGGGGGAGGGGGGAGGAGGTCACAGTAGGGAGAAAGATCACCATTTAAATTTAATTGGGAGAGTTTCTACTGGCATCTGCATACATTCAAAAGGCCGGCAGAAAAACAACAGGATTTTCTTATAGTAGAAATGTTCACATAAGAGAGAAATTGTCCAGTTGAGTCTCAGCCTTTATCATCACCTTCACTCACCCTTCTACCCTCTTTCCCCACTGCCCGAAATCACTTCATGAGAAAACACGTTATGAGAAAAGACTCTCAAGCACAGACATAATTCCATATGTCTATAGCCTAGTCATTGTAGGCTGGTAGCTGACAGTTCTCATTTGGAGAGAAGTGTAGGAATACACACATTTCCCCAGGTTAACCCTTCCTTTTAAAGCCCTGTGCCATTATGGGGACAGCACGGATGTCCAGATCCATAGTTATCATAGCAAAGATTGCAGGCAGTGATAGCTGAAGTCCAGATCTGTAGGGAATACCTGATGAACGCCTTCTAACCTGATGTAAAGTGGAAGTTCAAAGAACAAACACTTGCTTTAAGGTCCCATTGATTGGAACTGACACTTTGAAGGTCTCCTGATGCTGCAGAATAGCAAATAACTACACAGAGGTAATTCTTGGTGCATTAAAGAACAGTGATGGGAGATAAGAGTGCTGATCTTTTTCAGCAGAGATACAAAGAAACCAGAATAATTGGTGAGTGCCTTAGATGAAGCTGGTAAATAACCAGCTACCAAAGGGGAAATCTAGGAAGGAAAGCCTGATGCCAACATTATGAATGAAGAAAGAAATGCTGAATAGATGTTTCAATGAACCTGGAGTCTATATACAGCTAGAGTTATAACGCATGACAGCTGGCATATGGTGACTGTAAAGCATCTGACTGTTGCCAGAGGGGTTAAATGTCTTTCCTAAAGTTTCACATGGCCCAGGTGTCACCATCTGAAGAAAGACTATCTGAGAGTGGAATAACAATGAGTTAGGCAGATTACCTGGGCTGGAGAAAAGGGATGTTTGAAATAAATCCTTTCAGAGTCACTGAGATAGATATGTCCTCTTAAACACTGCCTGGGGAAGAACATGTAGCTTTTACTGATTGACAAAACAAAGTTAACAGGATCTGTATTTCCAAGATCCAGACTTTGGCCCTGAATGAAACAATTGCAAATGCAAAATTGGCCACAGGACTGGAAGTAGGACATGAAAAGAGAACCCTCAAAAAGCATCAAGTGATCCTAGGCCCCAAAAGACCCAGAATGGGACTCTGATGTGTCAGAAGAACAGACTGGAGTCTCCAAGGCAGAAAGGGACAGTGTTTCCAGTGTAACTTACTCTCTTGAGGATTGATTTGTTAAATGTCACTGCCAGATTCTAGGAAAAAATTCTCTAATGAGTCTCTTTGGAAGCTTCTTAGAACCAGAAAGTCTTGCAGTTTAATGCTAATCCAAGGAACAGGATAAACTAATAGACAGGAGATTTAATGAGGCAATTCTGATATTTTACCCTGACGCAGTTTGGCTCTGCATCCATTGGCAGTTTGCAAAGCAGGGCAGAAGTTACACTAGAGATAACCCGACTCTGATAAGCCTTGCATCTGAAAAGGGGTCTGGAGTTTTAGCTAACCTATCTCAAGACATACTTCCTGTTTTTGGTTTTAGGGTTTTTAGAGGGTTTCTTCGGTTTGTGCTTTGACTGTGTTTTTTGAAAACAGAACTTGAATCATCAACAAATTAAATATTTGTTTAGGCATAACCCTTTCCAAACACACAAGCTCTTGCAATGACACAATCACAGTCTGAAGTCATTCTCAAGGAAAAGCATTTCACCAGCAAACATTCAAAAAATAGATATAAAGAAAAGAGAATAATTAAGACTAAAATGAACAAAGAAAGAGGACTAATTATAACATGGCCAGAAGCTAGATGATCTTTTCCATAGCCAAGCAGAGAAACAGGGAAAGGGCAAAGAAAAACTAAAGCCAAATTAACTAAAATTAAAAATAATATAAGAAGTTTTAAAAGTGATGACAGTAACATAACAAGAAAATCCTTGGAAAGGGCACTCCAGCATATTTAAAATCAAGGTGGCTGAGAGGGATTTAGCATTACACAGTCTTCCATCAGTGTGAGCATGCTCTGTATCAAAGAGGAGCTAGAGGAAAGAGTTCTCTACTTTGAGCCGAGTATGAATATTTAGCACAAAGGTACATAGGCAAGTTTTTCAGGATGAAATGAATGGTTATGAACTTGTTCAGATTGATTCAAACACTCATATGTGAGTGTTTGTGGATGTCTCACAGTACAGACTGGGTGTAACTGTACTGGGCCGTGTCTGTACTATAGACCGTGTATGTGTTGGCATCTGGACATAAATTTCAGTGATCAAATCGTATTACTAGAAGTACAAACAATAGTATCCAGGAAATTCTTCAAAGCTTCCAAGAGTACAGACTGCACAGCCTTCTCTGGGCAATCACAGATGAACTTTCTTCCTTATGTCTGGTCTTACCCTGTCTCATAACCTGCTGACTCTGATCGCCCCAGCATCCATGGTGGAAGAGTCTGAGGCACACACTCCTCAGGGGGTTTTCACAGAAAGCCTCTTGGCTCCTTCCCTCTGACATGATAAACCAGGGAGCTACATGATAAGCAAGCTGTCAACAGGAGAGTGAGCCCAGGCTAAGAAACCACAACCCTTTTTTGTTCAGTAGTGAACTAAGTTTCATTGCAAGCAGGTACAATTTAATATTTGTTTCCTCTTTGTATAGATGTTATCTAGTAGATCAAAGTACCACTGTAATAAAATAGTAACAAATTAGTATTCAGAAATTTCTTCTATTTTCTGATTTTGGTAGTGCAATTTCATGGTTAGAATCATTAATTCTAAAAGACACTGCAGCTCTGGCACAACAAGTTGGGGAAGTTCCCAAGGTGTTACAAACCAAAATTTGGTACCTGAAAAACTGGAAAAGGTTAGTATGTTAAAATTTTTGCCTCATTCATAGAACAAGTTGAAACCAGAACAAATAAATATAGAGGAAGGATGCAAAAACCCAAGTTTGGGTTCTAGTTTGCTTTTTCTACAGCTTCATCCGTAGCAAACAATGACTAGCATAGATCTTTCTGTTCTGCAAGTTCCTGGTGCTCATCACTCATTATCTTTTACATTCTCAAGCAAGGCATAACTATCTCCTGAGGCAATTTTCTGCCAATGAGTGGTTCAGGTTGAGGTTTCTCCAGTATATCCAGAGATATTTCTATTTAATCTCATTCAAAGTGTTCACATGTTCCAATCAATGCTAGAACTGGCAGTGGCAGATGCTTTTGGGGTTGGGGGTTTTTTTTGGTAGGATTTTGGGGGTTTTTTAATCTCATATTTAATCCCTGAATATCATTATACAAAACTCAGAGTTCTAAAAAAATGTGTGAAGGTTTTCACCAAGATAAATCAGTTCCACCCTACAGGAAAGGTGAACTAGAGCTTGTTTCACCATTATAAAATGTATTTCTTTTATGCCTAGAATAATATTTGCAGTGATTCAAACAGAAAGAAGAATGAGCATTACTCTTGCAAATGCAAAAGAACAGAAGACTTAAATTTTACAGGCACAGAATTCACGTCCACCTGCTCAGTCTCCAAATTATATACCTGGCATATTCTTTCATATTTAACATACTCCTGTAATTATACCTTTGGATCATTACTTTCATATGCTTTTATGCAGTAAGATGACAGAGTCTGTTTCAGTGATGAGATGCTGGGAAAGGGAATGCAGAGAATGCAAACATGAGCAAAATACTTGAAAATTCTGAACACTTATTAAACAAAACTGCATCATTTCATACACCTCAGAATATGCTAGTTGGTAAGTAGCCTGATGAGTTTATATTGGTATACAAGGTTAACTAAACAAACATGCAGGCCAAATGCAACATCAGTATTACACAGGTACAGCTTAATTTTTAATATAAAAAGCTGAATAAATAATTGCAGTCTAATTCTTTTAAAAACTATAAACAAACATTGCTTATAGACACAAGGAATAAATCATTTGACATGGCTAAAAGCCTTTTGAGCCTGCTTCTTTCAAAATGCAGTGCAACAACTGCTTAAGGAGATGTAGGATTCCTGTTAAATGCTGGAACACAGCATTTGAGGAACTGCTTTTCGAAGGGGTTGTAAAAATACTTTTTAATCTAAACGCCTCACTAAGCACATCAGTCAACTATATAGCATCAAAAGAATGGGTCACAGCCGGCATGTAACAAAGGCAATGTTTGGGCTATTGTTTCAGGGTAAACCTTCAGAAGAATAAAGGACCACTTATCCTAATTAGCTTACTACTACTCGAGTTTTCCTTAAATGTTTTCTCCTTCACGTCTCTAACTTTTATAAAAGCCACACTTTTGATGAAACCTTCATTCTTTCTACTGTTGCACCTGCTAACTTTCTTACACTGGTTTCGGACCAGTGGGTCATTAAATTCAGTGACCTAAACTAAGAATTTCTTGATTTGTTCTAGACCTAAAAAAGTCAAAAGGACACCTCCAGGAACGCTACTATGATAAAGGCATTTAATAGTAAAATATCACAAAAAGCAGCTGACATACCATAAGAATCTAACAACTGATTATGCCAAGGCAATAGAAAGTGTCTAATTTTGAGTCTTTGTGACTCAGTTTATGATTGTACTTGAGAGTAACAGGTCACGTTTGCACAAAATATTTTATACTGAGTGTTTAATTATCAAGCATGTTCACAAATAGCATGAATTTTGGAGGAATTATGAGCATTTTGAAGGACAGGATTGTAGTTCACAACTTCCTTAATAAATTGAACTAAGCTTTACACTTAAAAGGAATAAAATATAAAGACAGAAAATAAGGAATCTCAACAAAGGCAGTAATACCTGCAGGAAAGGATTTAAGACTTTATCATGCACCTCCTGTACAATACTCAGGTGCTCCTGCAATAAAGGCAAGTTGCATACACTTAGAGGACTCTGCATGAAGACAGGGGCACTCCAAAGGATTACTGTATCAAAATACTATATGATTTTATGCAGAGGGTCCAGGCTGACTACTGTGTACAATTCTGAGTAACATAAGATTGGAATCTCAGTTTGCCTGCAGAAATAGCAATATTGAAAGAAGGTGCTCTACAACTAAAATAAGGAACAGGCAAAGAATGTGGAATTGGAGGGAGAATAAAGGAAATGTCAGAATACCTGCTTCTTAAGATATCAAGAAAATTCTTAATTTAGGAAGACAACCTTGTAAGAGACCAATTTAACCACGATTAGTGAAGACTCAGGTTAGATGTTAGCAAGAGGTCTACAAAGTCGTCCTTAAATTTTCTATAAAATATGATATATTAAATAGTTTAAACATGCCGCTTGGAGAGATGAATTTGTTGTTGCTGTCGAACACTTCAGAACAGATTCACAAAACATCCATCAAGAATTTTCTTGGAATATTTATCCTTCCTCGGAGAATAAGGAAGATAGATGAGATGAGTCTCAGCACTACATTTCTATTATTCTAGATTATTTATCAGACTGAATCTATTACATTGCATACCTATGTTGATTAAAATGGCCTGCACAGATAGTGTTCTACAGTCAGTCAGTGGCTGATTGTTGCCCCTGCATATAATCTGACTTCGAAACAATTTGCAGACTATTGCTAAACATCGCAAAAGTGAAAGATCAGCAGTCTGCATGACAACAGTTGGGAATGGCTTGTGTAAAGAGGCCAATGGGACAGGATACCCAAAGCGGAGGAGTGCCTGAGTTGTACAATTACCACTGGCATAAGTAAGAGCATTATCATTATATCCCCAAAACTTTTATGACTGAATTTAGAATCTTAAATTCCCCAGCCATATTTAATTTGGCTATTTAACATACGTTTGAGTGTTTGTGGAAGACAATGTGATTTATTTTAAAGCTGAATTGAGCCCTGTGTGTACTACAAGGACACAGAAAAAGAAGATTGGCTGCATTAGATAAACAAACAACAGTAAAATCAGATGTTAAAGTCTCAGTTGTCTCAGAGGAAAGCAGATTTAGAATGGAGTCCAAACAGCACTTCTCTAAATGTCTCAACTTAAAAGCAAGCATACTGTTAATAAAAAAGGGTGCAGAAAACAAATACCTGTCCAACCAAGAATTTTAACAACTGTGGTATTTACAGGATCAGGACCCTGCAAGCTTGATGATTAATGAACACTGGCCATACCTGTTGACTTGCAGAGTCATACAAGAGCAAATGAGCCGTGAGGAGGCTGTAAAAGGCAGAGCAGAGCCCCTGCAGGGCCAGCCTTCGAAATGGGCAGCAGCACAACCTGCTGCAGCTGGATGTGAACCCTGTAAATAAGATTTTTCCAGCCTAAACCTTCCCTGTCGGTGTCAAAAACTGAGGTGTTAGTCTTTAACACCTTGCTGCTCTAGCACATGCTCCTCTACAGTACTTTGAGGCACTACACCTGCTGACCCGTTTAATGCTCCAATAGAAGCCACAGCTCCAATGGGATCTTGCCCTGAGGACAGCGCGTGGATTCCGGTTCTCTCTATGAAAGACATTTTAACTCACACTTCACAATATGGAAGTGACACTCGCAGGCTTGAAAATCAGGTGTTTTACAGTCTCTAAGTCGTGGAAGGAAAGCATGTCTCACTTGGTCAACTTTCTATCCTGGTGAAATTTTCTAGTATGAATGAAGCATTTGCTTCATGCAGCGCTTTGACTATTATTTGAACAGCATCTACTTCTCCTCATGAAGGCAGAGGCTTTTGCCTGCAGTCCAGAAGCAGCACTTAGTCTCTTGTCACTATTAAGGAGTTTTCACCGAGTTCTGTTCCCCTAGGTAACTCATTGAGTAACATTTGCTCCATCTGAGCACAGGAAAAACAAAACATGCAAGCAGCATGCAAGTTAATGTACACACAGGTTTTTTTTTTACTCTGTACAGCTCTTCAGCCACCCTTAGGCTCTTCACTTTACAGCAGAAATACAGTGCAAACCCTTGAATTAAACATCTCTTTTTTTCTCTGGTTACTAGCACCTACCCATGATACAAGGGACATCAGTATTTATCGCTGCAAGCATTCTTCAGATACTTAAATAAGAATCTCACATCTGTACCCAGAGAGGCAGAACAGGCAGACACCATCTGAATAAACTTCAGTTAATTGTGCTAATGTGGGATGAGCACAGCAAGTACTGTTTGTTCCACAGATATACAACTGTAGTTATGCATAAACTTTGAAACTCCCACCTGCAAAATTAGAACACTGAGCTCAGACTGCAAGCCATGCAACAAAGCTAATTAAACAACCTTCTCTCCACTGAGTTCCATTGGGCTTTTTATTTTTTTATCTATGTCGAATTTCCATTTGCTTCCCCCTCTGATAACTTCAAAATTCCTCTGTACTTCAACAAAGCTTAGTGAGTTTCTCACTGTGAATTAAACATAAAGGCAAAACTCTGGCCAATTTTTTTCCCATTAGCCAGAGCCATAGACATCAACAACTGAAATGAAGAAATTAATGGTGACAAGTTGCTTTTAAAATAGATGAAGCACCACCATTTCTACTTCTTAAGAGTAGCTGATCCTTCAATGCTAGCTTATTCTTATAAAAAACCCTAACTTTATTAAAAAATTCATTTTAAAAAGATTTCTACAAAATAATATTAGGAAATTATTTCATTTTAAGGAAGATAGAATTATTCCACCAAATAAATTCTCACTTATTCTAAATTTTCTTACAAAATGTACAAAAACTGGACAGAGGCCCTTAAGGAAACTCAATAGGAAAATGGGACAATTAGTTATTGAGTTTGCACATCATATTTGCTATATACAAAAATACAGAAGAAGCTTGAGGAGATGTGAAGTTCATTTCTGTCTCCTTGTAGATCACCTACATTAGAACTTTTGAGTATTTTGCCCAAGAATCTAGTAATGCTTCTTTGAGGCAAGTGAAATATTCTATCTAGAAATCATTATTAAAATTACATATCAATATCACTACATATCCTGTAAATTATAATTGGTATCATTCAACAATATTTATAAAATCTTGGAAAGTCAAATAGCAAACAATACCTCATCTGAGAATCAAACCTACCTATGTAATTTCTACCTTCTTTCATTAATATGATGTATATTCTCAATTTCCAGAATTCCCTTCATGAAATGTGATCTTGAAGTAGCTGAAAATAATCATTTTGTGAATCATCACTCTGAATTCTAATCCCTTTAATAATGATAAACATTTCATCCCACTGAATGTGTTCATTAAGTAAAGTACTACTGAGCATAAATAAAACAGCAGAATCTAATATATGACTGATAAAACAGTCATTACAACTGTGGAAAACACTTTTCAGAGTCATAATCTACATCTCAATGGACAAAAATAGAGGCAAAGAAACATAAGAAGCAAAATATGAATACAATAATTTTCATATTCACTTTGCCTAACAAGTTCAGGTGTCCTAGGCTCCAGTTCAAGTAACTCATGCCCATTTTTAACTATAAGAATGTGGGAAGGCAAGCTGAAGTCAAAGTACCAGCGCTCTGATCCCTTGAACAGGTGGCATGGAATATAAAACATTCTATGTTGTTCCCATGTCAACATCCACAAATATATCTGCTTACTTATGTAGAGTCTGCATTCTGCTTGCATATGAAATCTCCCTTTGAGTCAAGCATATATAAGGAAGGCTGCAGGAGGCATAGGTCAGGGAAAGTTCTCTCACCTGGAAAGTTCCTGCATGGTCTTCCTCTTTGTCACCTTCTTTTCCTTCCTTGAGGGCGATCAACGTGAACCCTCGAAAATAAGCAGGAGTGGCAGCAGAAAGCGTGACTGAAATAAAGCATAATGAAAACATAGTATTAATTGCGAAATCAGCCACTTGCGTATCACTTCACAGCTTGAAAGGTGTATGTTTTCAGTAGGTATTAACTAAAGCCAGAGCACTAACAACATGGAGCCAAGCCAACCAGAACACAAAATGTTCGGTCCGAGTTTGCACGCAAACTGAAAAACACTGGCATGAAGCGAAATACCTCAGCTTTTTTCTTTTACCCACACTTCCTTTTTAAAGCAGATTGATAATCTGCTCAGGTCTACAGAGGGTTATTTTATTGTTGGTTTGGGGGTGGGGATACACATGTTAGGGGTTTTTCTTCTTGTGAGGGTTTTTGGTTGGTTGGTTTGGTTTTAAATGTGAGGGAGCATTTCCTAAATATTCGAATTCCGCTTCTGCCCCACTCTGAGCACAGACAAGGATCTAGGCATTTTAGTACACAGAAAGTCTCTCTAGCTGTAATGGCAGATGACCACATTGCCTGCTCCAGCTCAGCTACGTTCACCAGAGCACTCCAGGTGGTGGAAATGGTGGATCTTCAACTATCCTTCCTCCCCTTTCTCTTCAGGGTAAAACAGGACACAAAGTTAAGCTCATGGCTAAAGCTGACCCCTGTGCTGCCAGCTCTGACTGCCAAACCACCCCACACATCAGCAGACACCCTTCTTCACACACCTGTCCTGACAAGGAAGGCAGAGTTGGATCCAGCAGGACAAACCCGATAATGTCACGCTGACTAATATGACTTTACCATGTTCAACATCAGGATTAAATACCTCGCTTTCTGCTCATGCAAGATACCTTTGTACAGTTTTTCTGTTTGCCATCATGAGCACCTCAGCATCACCCTGCAACACCTGAGTTATGTCAGCTGAGGCTCTTTTGAACACTTTCAGAAAGATGTAATGGGGCAGAGCTTTGAGGCAGGACTTTTGAAATTGCCAAACACTTTTCAACAACTTATGAGAATCCTTTTCTGAAACAGGGGTAAATTTTAGGGAAAAATTCTTTTTGAATTAAAGGAGAAGAGACAGAAAATGGAACTATGACTACTTTTAGGTAGCTTTTGCTTTAAGTGTGGTGCAGACAACATTGCTTGTGGTATATTATTGCCACACTCTCCAATCCTGAGTGGTACAATAAAAACTGAAGACCACACACAGTTTTCATGAGCAAACTGCAACTGCCAGTGCTGCTCCATAGAAGAGTACCCAGAAAAGACTCACATGAATAGGCCATGTGGGGTTGAGTCACATAGCTAAAAATTAGACTGCCCTCAAAAGGTAAGGATTTCAAAATACACCCAAGAGTTCACTTGGAACATATGGAGAGCTCTTTGATCTAGAAATTCAGTAGTGGAAAAATACAAAATAGGCTATTAGACAATTTCTAGCATTATGCAGCTGTATTTGGGTCTAAAAAATCACAATGTCTGTACAAATACATAACCTTCGTGGCCATATGTGAATAAAAGGATTGGAGAGACTCCTTTCAATTTTTAACCTTTTGAGAATGCCATGCTTAGACCTGTACACCTGCAAACACCTATACAAACCTAGACTATGACTGGCATAATAGCAAATCCCCAGCTCTCAAGGTTTTCAACAGTTTTCATTCCATGGAACCTGATCATGAGGTTAAATCTGGTTAAATGAGGGAGAAAGAAAATTTCACATTTTATATACAGAAACCAAGTAATAGCATACCACCATTGAAATTTCTGCTTTCTTTACTAAGTATTGCTCCAATTAATTAGTTCATTATCTGTCCAATAATTAGTATGATTAGCTCAATTTTGCAAACTGCTGCAGCGCTACCTGAATGAAAACCCACAGCCAGCCCCTCAGCTGCAGTAACTGAGAACAGCACACTGCTGAACTCAACAAGGACAAACATATTACTCTTGCTTGAAAAATAATTCTTAGAAATTAACTGCCATAAAAGTCTTGTACATGCAACAGATTTTTCCATATCATTTACAATTCAAAACTCTGAATCACTATGAGCAAAAGTTACACTAGAAATACTTAAATACATATGCAAGCAAACAGAGAATCCAGCTGTGAACTGACTCAACGGTTTCCATCATTTTCCTCACATAATTACAGATCAAACCAAACAGTTTTCAAAATTCTTAATATTCTAAACAAACATCCATCTCTAAAATAGAGGAGATCTGAAATGCTGCAGAAGCATCAGAAAAAAAAGCAGGGGGGGGTGGGGGGGGGGGGTGTGCGGATTAAAAAAGAAAGGTAATTCCAAATCTTGACTCATAGTTTCTGAATGCCTGGGGTTAGCAATGCTCATGCTGTGGTTGCAGTCATTTAAATCCAGAATAAATCCATGCTTCCTCCAATAGGAGTGATCCCACCCTCCCCCAGCCTGCACTGCTCACACAGCAGCCACATCCAAGCAGCTGTGCTCTCAGCTGCACTAGGGAACACATCCAGCTGGAAAATAAAACAACCCAACCCCAACTGGAGAGTTCAGCTGGGTCCAGTCCCTGAGCAGCCGCTCTGTGCAGTCCCAGGAGCGCTTCTGCCAGCGCTGGGGACACACAGATACGAGTGAGGGGCCAGGAGGGTAAAGACTCACAGAAGCAGAGTGGACTCCTGGGATTTTAGTGTCTGTGCAACTTCAGCTCAAGGATATACCAAGAGGTATGTGTGCTTTGGTCATCCCTGAGTTAGACCAGAACATAGGTTAACACCTGAGCTGAAAAGGTTTCTGTCAGTTGTCTGAACTATCAGTGTGCTGAGATAACATCACAGCACAAGGGTTTATTCCAAGCACTCCTAAATGCTTGAGCCTTATTCTGGTGATGGTTCTGTAGTCACTGGCTGTGGCCTGAGTGTTCCAGCACAGCAGAGGCTGGAACTGCATGGGCAGCAGTAGGAAGCTGTCAGACCACATCTGGTTTTCACAAGAGAGCGGCTCTTTGTTGCAAAGGAGCTAAGAGTCCTCCTTCTTGGGCTAAACTCTGCCATTTTAAACAACAGCTGAGTATTGCTCACACTGCATTCACACAAATTAATGTTCACAGAACAAGATGAACTTCCTGTAAAGACCAGTTAAGATCAGTGCAGCCTCAAAGTCAAGGATTTTACTTTAAAGGGAAGATTACATATCAGCAGTTACTTTTGTCTGCTTCCATCCCCTCCAGCAAATACCTAATTACCTTACAAGTTGTACTTTGGCACACACCTTCAACATGCTCCTCTTTTCCAGTGTCCCAAGCTAAAGGCGGGGTGATCGAATCAATTGGTCCTTTGGTTTCAGGCAGGACTTTCCACATCCTACACTACTGCACATCCCGTGCTGTACATTGCACAAGTACCAACAAATATACTTTCAATATCTACTTTTATCCATATTTTGTGAAACATAAGAATGGCTAAAATAGTTACAGCATGACTTCTTATATGTAAAGTATAGAAAAGCGTTTGCATGTTGAGTGGAAGAAAGAAATGGAATGAAAAAGACTCAACATTCCTTAGAAGTCCCCAAACCAGTGCAATGAAGTGTGTCACATTAAATGAGCCTTTCCTCGAAAACTGAGGAAGTGAACTGATCTACAAGTGGAAATTCCATTAAAAACAGAAATAGCAACCACATAGAAGGTATATCTAAGGATTATAACTAGTCAAATCTTCCTGTTTTTCTTCAAAATGACAACTTAAGGATACTATGGTGGAAAATATGTCCACTGCATGTTACCATATGAAATGGACATACTACTGTCTTCATATTTTAATAGGATTAAACTTGCCTCACTTTTTCTTGGAAACCTCATGCAATCATTATTCTAACTCTACAATCAATAAAGCTAGGGGTGAGTATTTTCACGGATCATTACTCTGCAACACTATCTAAACATAGGGCTCATTTGTGCCTTTGAATGCAACGTTAACCTTGACCTTCAGTGGAAGCGAGAGCACCGATATCAAGGTTGAAGTTAACCAGCAGGTAGGAGAAGACCTCGACCCCAGGATGGTGTGCACACAAACCGGGTACTACAGGAAGACCTGCCCACCACAACACATTTGGCTGCCTTCTTCACAGGGAGACAGACAACACCACAGCCTGAACCACCAGGCAGATAAGGCCACTCGAAGGCTACAGCATCAGAAGTCCCAAATAAAGCGTCAGCAATCAGTCATGCCACTTTCCCTGTGGGACACCACAAAGACCATAGCCATTGTTGCTTTGTTAGATATGAGGGAGGGAGGAAGGAAGAGGGCTCAGCCCTGCTGCTACCCCGTTTTTAATTATCTGAGCCAGGAGAATGTGCCCTTATTTACTGCTGCCAGTGTCTGCAGACCAGAGGATGTGCATACCCACTCAGATGGGTTATTCAGTGCTCTGGGCCATTGTTCTCTATCACAGCTCCAGAGGCAGGAAAACCAAGGCTTCACAGATCCATACACAGAGATCCACTGAGGATTTCCCCTTAGGGCAAATAGATTCTGACTGATTTAAAGGTGGATAACTGCAGGAGAGCCATAAAAACTTCCCCAAAGACAAATGGCAGCTGTGAACTCTGGTCTCTGATTGCCACACTGCAAGAGTGCTATTTCCCCCAGTCACTGCAGCTTGAGAGTCTTATGCCAGTGCCCCATCAACTCATGAAAAAGACCGTCATGAAGATACATGGATGACCCCTATGCTGTCACTTCGGGAGGGACAGCATTTGCATGTATAGTTAATTCCTGTGTTATCTACCTTGAAAATACTAGTCTATTCCAAGAGCCCATTAGGGAATGTGCCAAGGATCCAGATTGCATTAAATCAAGCAGGGGCCATGGAAACGTGTATTTGGCTCCAATGCAAAGAAGGTTGTGCAAGACTTTTGCCGTGTTGCATATATAGTAATTTAGAGATCTAAAAGAAAAAAAAAAAAAACACAGACCCATCATATCTCATTTTTCTAATCATTAGTTGTATTTTCTACCTTTTGTATAAAACAGTAATAAAGTTCCAGCTGTACTGCAGAAATTCCTTCGAACTTTCTGCATGCTGTTAGTTTTAAGTACTGCCACAGATAATGTATGTTTCAGTAACATTTACTTATGTTCTTTCAACCATTCAGCCAGTGTCCTTAAAGCACTATCTACACAGGCTAATATGCCACCTGAGTACTTCAGTCTAAAGAATCAAAAATGTAGGCATATATTTTGTTCTACATTTTAACTTCTTTCCCTTAGCTGTAATTTTCTCACTTCCAAGAAGCTGTACTATCCTAATGTGATTTTATTAATTGAGTTCCTAATGCCAAGACCTAATATCTCAAAAAAATTAGTTCTGCTAATTCATCTGGGAGTTTCTTTCCTTCTACATTTCCATGCAATAAAAACTTCTTTGGTAGACGACTGAAAGTACCCAGTAATGCTTTTACAGAAGTGAATTCCAAAACTTTTAAAGAACATTCACATTTGTCACTATCAAAGAACTTGACACATCTTTATCCTGCTTAGTAGATGTATCAAACTGACATGCAACATGACATCTTTCAGACTCAAGGTACTACTTGCAATGTCTGGAACAGCTAATCAATTTGTGGGAGATGTGCAATTTCTCACACCACATTAGAATAGAATAATTTATGAGAAAAAAAAAAATCAAGTAAAAATCATACATAGTTACAGACTGATGTTCACAACAGGTAAATCACTGCTGCAGATGTATTTTTCAACCTTTGAGAAACACAGCGATTATGTTATGTGGACTTTTTTCTCCATCTAAACTAAGATTCCCATGTTCATGCAATTAGAAAACATTGCTCTTTACCCTGAGTCTGAGAAAGGACAGAAGAAGCACTTGGAAGAATCTCCCAAACATTTTTTTTCCCAAAGTGATGCCTACAAAGTACATTAGTTATGGAACCTAAAAATGTCCAAATTCTTTTCAAAGTGCTTTTAAAACACAAGGTTAACAGTACATTTCAAGAAGTTTTATTTGCAAAGGCATTATATATTGAGGCAGGGAAAGTGACCAAAACCTGCCTTTGTCTATTATTTAGAAAAATACACTGAAATGTGCTTTGGATTTAATTTCAGAAATTGTATGTGACATGCTCAGGGAAGAACGAATGCCTCCATCTCTTATTTACAGTGGTCATTAGCAGTGTCTCTGCCTCTTTCCTGTCTGAACCATCTGTTCGTTTACCCAGGAAAAAAAATGGGGTTGGATAAACGTAAGTGGAAAATGTGGGAAGTTGGCAGCATGCTGCATCACTGTTTGCCCATATGCTAACTCATTATATTAACATTCATATTTCAGGGTAAGAACAATTACCTCCGAGCTTCCTCTCCTTCCTGCCCAATGCTAAAGCTTCTCCTGTGTTATGTTTGAAGGGATAGGAAGAAATGCCATATTAGTAGATGAACTGGGGAAGAGTGCCGTTTGTATCACAGCAACTTTGTGATCCTGTGCTAGTGCCGAGCCGGTAGAGCGAATTCATAAAGAAAAGGAAATTCCTTGTAATGAGGAATGTTTGGGAGTAAAGTGATACACTGAAATCCAACTCCCTCTCACTTGTCATGAAAGCATCCCCAATAAAGTAATGCGTGGGAGCATATTACCCTGTCTTAACCCACACAATCACACACACACGCCAAGAGGGATCCAGAGACGACAGGCAGAGACACGTTATAGTTTCAGAGCCACTTATCCTGGCCATTATCGTCAGTACGGGATGCAGAGGATGTCCAACTTACCCCGGTAACTGTTCCCAGGCTTGTAAAATTCTGGATCGCCCTCCACCCTGAGGCTGAATTCATTGTACCCTTCCCTCCTGGTGCCTTGGGCTCGCAGGATCCGACTGCAATATCCCTCGGATTTCGCGGCTTTCTCCAAGGTTTCGTCAGAAAAACCCTTCGCCACCAAGGGGAAAGTCAGCGCCAGGAGCCGCAGGGCCAGCGGCTGCAGATGCGCTCCCATCCTCGGCGCTCCGCGCAACTTTTTATCGCCGGGGCGGCGGTGCCCGGGAGCGGGGCGGCGAGGGGAGCCGGGCCGGGGGGAGGCAGGGCAGGGCAGGGCAGGGCAGGGCAGGACAGGACAGGGCAGGACAGGACAGGGCAGGACAGGGCAGGACAGCGCGGTCTCAGGCAGCCCCAGCCGGCAGCGGCCCCCAGCGTGAGCCTGCCAGGTCGGATCGGAGGGACCGGCTCGGCGGCTGCCGAGGAGAGGGAGGGGAAAAAGCAGGGAGGGGGCAGAGAAGGAGGGGAGGGGAAAGGAGGGGAGGGAAGTCTGATCTTGCCCAGATCCCGAAGTGAAGTGCTGTTTTGTTTCAGAGCGTGTGATTAGCGGCTCGGTGGTGTTTACTTAGCCGCGGAAATTCACAGGGTTTGGTGAAAGAGCGGAGCTGGGGACGCTGCTGTCTCCCAGACACCCAGCGCGGAGCTGCTGCCGCTCGGGCTGCGCCCACAGACCTGAAATTAATCACCCGCATTCCTGACAAAGTCTATAGTTACTGTAGGGATAACAAGGCTCAAAGAATTTCCCTACACCCCTCTACACCCCCATCTTCCTCCAAACCAGCAGACATGATAAACATTACCAGCTAAATCAGCGCAGATGGACCAAGACAGCCACTTGCTCGCTGCTCGCCTGACAAGCGAGGAGCATCGGCTGCAGCGTCTCGGCTACCACGGAGGAGAGATAGGGAGGTGGATGTGCCCGAAACATGAGATCCATTTCTACACCAGCGTGCAACTGTGCATCCGAGAGGCAGGCTGTGTAAGCGCACTCACGGCAGCTGTGAACACAGCACACCTAAGTGAACGTGGGAGGTCTGCTCCTACGCTCGGAAAACCCCAGCAGATGCAAACAGGAAAGCAAGGGGAGAGCACGGCTCATTATTTTGCCTTTACCCAAGGCACACTGAGACGCAATGACACTGAACGACTTATCTAAATCCACAAAAGAAGATTACGGCAGCGGTTTAAAGAAAAAAAAAAAAGTGAACCTAGACCCCTGCGGTCCTTAACTGCAGGGTTCTAATCCCAAAATGCCGATCTTCTCTCTCCCCTTCCCTCCACTGCTTTTTAAGTGGAGGAAAAAGTCATAAAGGTCTTCGAGCAGGACCTGAATACTTTCAGGATGCCAAATGTACAAGAGAGCACAAACCGCTTCCTAACCACTTTCTCCAGGACTGTAGCAGATTCACGAATACAACAGCATTTAAGCACAACTTCCAAGGCAGTATGAGAAAAAGCAAGCAGTTTGAAATCCATCTAGAACCTACTTAGGCATTTGCTAGCATCAGATTTGCAAATGTTCGGGTTCCAAAATTACCTTTGAAAGGTGATTAGCAACAACCTCGTGTTATGTCCCAAATAAACGTGTTCAAGGTCTCTGAGAATGCTGAACTTTTTACTTACTGAAAAAGTTACTTATCAAGAGCTTTGCTCCTAAAAGCTTATTTATATTTTGGTCTCTGTGCTACTTGTTTATAAAGAACAGACTGTCACAGCCTCAAAACAAACATTCAGTAAAGATAATGTTAACAGCTGGATGAGATTTTAGCTTTTATTGCAAACAGGGAGCGCTACTGACAATGTCTCTCCACATACTTGTGAAGAGGTGGCAATCGAGCTATGGTAACCGCGCTGAGTGGTAACATGCAATTCTTAAGCTTATACCTCAAGCACCTGAGCAGTGCCTGGGGTACAATCTATATTGCTTCTGCCAGAGCACTTGGAGAGCCAGGCTGACTGCAGAGACTTCCATGTCTGAGAAAAGAGTATGACTATGGAAGAACAAGCAGTCTTTCCAGCACAAGTTGCTATTTCTGTTCCTTTCATCCTTGCTGAATGAGGGAGAATGAGCAATCCTGACTTTCCAATGTAATATTCCAGGTCATCTGCCTCCACTCAGTCTGCTCCCTTCACAGTTCACCTTCCAATACGAGAGCAAATTGACCCACCATCTTTAAGGCAACAATGATCAGTCTGTTTCTGCTACTGAAGTTTTGAGTTGACATAGCTATGCAGAGTATTTTGTTGCATGACTCCAAAGACTCATATTCATTTGGGTAATGAAGTGACTACAGTTCAGTGATGTCATAGACTCTTAGGTCTCATGTGACCACAATTTTCATCCCACTCATTTTACAGAAACAAGCTTTGCTTTATCTAGGTTCTTCAGTCAAACTTATCAGTGAAGAGAAGCAAATCAATACACAACTGAAATGGACAAGTCAACTGTAGCCATACTGGTGCAAGATGCCTATGAATTTGATCCATTCTTTGTACTTCTTATTTCTCTCACTGAGATTGACTGAAAAGCAATTACCTGACTAAAGCATTCACAACAGGAACCACACAGGCTTTTCCACAATATCCACCTTTGCTTTGAGCCAGAGTTTTGTGTTCCAACTGAACACTCCTCAAAGGATATAATTTCAAGTCCTTTTCAGATTTGGGGGGGCTTAATGTGGTAACTAATTCATCAGCATCTATTGACTCTAAACTTCCAATAGATTCTATACCTCTGACTTTCTAATTCCTGAATTGGCCTGGCTTGTTACTTCTAGTTTCTTTCTCATTCAAAAGCTAAAGTGTAGTAAAGTTTCCTTGAAAGGTGTAATACAGTAACTTGTTAAAAGTGAATGCTTCAACTTAGCAACTGATACAGATAAATTAACTTGCACTGCCTACAGCCGTGAAATGAGTAATTTGTCGTAGAGACAGTTTAGAATGTGGGCAATGTCATTAAGCATGGGCATCCTCAGGGTTTTCTATTTGTTCTACTAATTAGTGTGTGTTTGCCTAAAGCATCCAGCATGATGTATCAGTCAAAGATGCACGCAAACTGATGAATCCAACCATCCATGGCAAATTTAACAGAGGAAGCATCGTATCTTGGAGACTGCAGCGCTTCTTTCCTTTGTATACTTTCTAGGATGAGTGAAGTTGCTGTCCATGACTATTAGGCATAACAATCATTACTGGGATAATATTGCATTTGACAGAGCTGTAATGGTTGGAGGGAACTCTCTACCCTTCCCCTCACCACCCCCAGAAAGGGCTTTTCTTAGCAAACAAAATCATTTCACAAGATCAGCAATCTTTCTTACTTCTTGCTTCTCCAACCAAGGGCCCATTTGAAGTGGCACTTTAGAAGACTGCAATAGCTACTGCAGAATACCCCTGCATTGGGCTGGAAGAGCTCATAGGTGGCATTTAAATTTTTGTTTTTCTTCTGTTTCTATGATTTCAGATAGTAATTTGAAGTCCTGGGAATTATCTACAAAGCAACAATGGGCAATGCAATACTTGGCTTGACAACACCTGGTTTTAGGGACCTTATCCCTTAAAGTATACCAGTACCTGAGGTAAATATCTAAACTGAGTGCATCAATTACACACTCCTTAGGAGACTTAATTCACAAAGCAGAGGTCAATAATATTAGCCAAAATGAAATATCAAGGTGGCAGGTGCCCTAAATCTCATCACCATCAGGTACTTGATAACTGGTCTGGGCTGTAGGATTCACGTCCCTAAACCCAGGAACTGGGAATTAAGCTCAGATTTAACATCTCATACTAATAAATACAGCAATAATAACAGTAGGGGAATACATCTCTTTCACAAGATGACTGGCACAAATGATACCTGCTCTCTTACACAAGAACTAGTGACTAAAATTTTCCTGCAGAATGTCAGATACATGGGTTTCAGTTTCTTGCTTGGTTTGCAAGTCATCAGAGCCCCAACTCTCACTTCTCAGGAAGCTGCTAATCATGAAAAACCAAGTCTTCTGGATACATCCTCAGTCCCTCACGGAAATTTTAGACTTCTAAAGTTGAACTGAAGCTCAAATGAGAGCAAGGAAATTGAGGGTGTTGTACCAATTAGAATGAACTTTCTGGAGACTGAGATCTAGGGTGCCTTCTCCTCCTCCTCAGTCATTAAATATATCGGGATCAAAAGCTATTCAGGGTTCAGATGATCACCTCACATCGAAAGTTTGTAGTAAGTGCATTCTGAATACCTCTACCAAATTAGAGAGACACGTTGAGGAAAGTCCCCAAAAGATCTTTTCCTCATGAGCTAAATATTCAGTTGTTCGTAAGTGCCAAAACAGTTCGGGCTAAGGAGGAGTGCACTGGATGACTGGCAAACAACACAGCAACATACTCTGCCATAAAACCTTTGGGGACTGGGAGGGTAAGCAGAGAATTTGGGGATTATACTTTCAAATATGCTTATCTCATTTTTAGACCTTTATGCCTTTTTATAGATTTAGCTATTAGTCTAATATGCATCTCTCTCCCTTCCCACTGTCCCAGCAGCCACAGTAGCTTTTTCATTAACCAGTTAGAAACTCCCTCTATTGATTTAGATGAAATAATAATCGTGTTGCTATTAAAATTCCCCTCTATCTATAGCAAGAATGAGGCTTTTCTAATACAGATTGGTTGATGCTGTCTTTGAAGTGTGTTTAGAAAGGGATCTGGAGATATCTGCTGTCCTATTAGACAAAGGAAAGAGCTTAGGAGACACTGAAAGTGATTTCTTACTGCTCTGCAGCACCATTCTTGACTTTTTTCTCTTAAGAATCTAAGCAGAGACGAGTAATGACAGCAAATGTTTGCAGAGGTCTGTTTGTCATTTATACTACTGTCAGTCAATACAGTGTATCTCCAATATTAAACTTCCCAGTAGCTCGTTACATTTGCCTGTTCAGTCATGCATGTCTTCAGCATATTTTTACACTGACAATAAAGAGAGTTTTCATTTCCAATATATTTTATAGAAATATTTGGTTCCTGACATGATGAGAATGGCATCATACATATTGCTAGAGAAACACTGCAATGCTGAGAGAAAGGGGGTGAGAGACCAGCTCTGTTAAGGTTCCTCTTGGGCTTAACTGGGGTAAAAACTGAATGAAGCTGAAAAACCAGCACAGAGCCTGCAAAAGATCTAAAAGTCTTGCCAGCACCCTGGATAACACAGGCAGAATGGGATTTAAACTAAGGCTGCTCTTGAATGGATTTTTCAAGATCAAATGTTGACAGAAACTCATCTTCCACACACAGTCTATTTTAGGGAGGAGGTTTGCTAAGAAAGACCCAGGCTTCTTGGAATATTTAAACCCAGGATTCCTTCCAATATAGGAAAGTAAATATGTTCTTAAAAAAATCTCTCCCTTTATCCCACACAGCTACTCAAGAGATATCTTGGGAATCCCTGAAAACTCTCAAGAGTAAAATAAACAGAACCAGTTTTAAAGGTTTTTAAGCCTTCTTTTTTTTTTTTTTTTTCAAAAGGTTTTAAAACCTTAAGACCCACACAAAATTCAACATCTTGGTAATTGATTCAATCACCTCTCACTGATTTTATTTGCTTGTTGATTCTCCTGCATCACCCTTGACCTCAGTGCCTCTAACTTGACCATATCTGGCTAAAATACTAATGAACAATAACCAAACTGAATTCAACTTATTCACATCTTTAGAACTTAGAGTTAGATATCCAGTCTTTTCTTATTACCATATTTAAGTCCCTGAACTGCTCAATACCTGTAGATTGGCTACTGTTTTCACCTGCTCACCCTGTAATTTTATTTCTCTAAGACATGGGATATATGATAAAGTTTCTGGGTTTTATTCAGTGGCTGATTTCTCTAAGTTGTAAGAATGGCCAGGATGAAAATTCAGGGTAAATATTCATATAAATGGAATTATGCATACAGAGGAACACCTTTATTTACTCATTCTCAGGCTGGATGTTTTTCCAGCAAGAACATAAAAAGCAACTTAAACTGTCTAAGAAAATGAATGGTTTATGTCTTGACAAATAACTCATAAAAAAAACATTAACCAAGTTCTATATTACTTATTCAATCAATCCATCCTCTTTTTCAAAAATCATTTTTGTAGTGATACAGTAAGTAATTGAAGATTCAGGCAACTCTGGTAAGAATAGGATTTAATTAGATTATAAATACAGAAAGATGTGCAGTATCACATCCCACCCACAAAAAAGCAAGAATGACATCATCTTCAGAGACACAAAAACACCAAAAACCAACCAAACTAAAAACACCCCAGAAACTAAAAACAGCAACAACAACTCAAAGCCTGACACATAGGGGAAGGATGAAAAATTCTTTGGGATTTCTGGCACTGACCATGAAATCAAGACAGAAGAAAACTAGAATAAATCATAACTATAAGGTGATGCCATCAGTGAACTCACTGACACATTTGCGAATGGGGACTATACTTCAAACACATTGATATTTGCAGAATAGAATTGTATCCCAAAGCCAGCTCTTTACAACAACCTCCTGCCACAAGTTATGAATTTATTTTGCCCATGTTCTCCTGCAGGATTCAATAGCCATTCCTCTTAAAGAAAATATTTACTGTAACATGTTCGACCATGGCATTTTCTTTCATCATCGATGGCAGGTTTGTTTGAACTTCACACCGCCAACTGCAGCACTCCTGTGTTTATGGACTATTGACACTTCCCTTACAAGACCCATTGTCCCTGGGAATCTAAATGAGCTACTTATACCTTGAGCCCAATGTAAATTAAACAGTTGGAAGCACAATGAATTCTAAGGGGCAAGTATTCATCTGACACAACGTAATACCGATGAAAGAGCATGGCCAAGCTGAGAGGGCATGACTGAGAGCCTTGATTTCAGAATTCGTTCTGCCACTGAGCTCACCATGTCTCTCTGTAGCCGCGATCCCTATCAGACAGCGTACAGAACTTCTTTGTAAAGCACCAAGATCTACAGGTAAAAACATAAGAACAACCAATACCTACATATTATTACTGCATGCAGTGGTTGAAACTCCACAAGTATTAGAATATGGTTTCAAAGCAGCTTTTGGGCAATAAAAGGTTTTTAAAAAGTTTTCCTTCAGATTATTTGTGCAATCCACAGTTATATCAAATATTTCTGGATATTCATGTGGATCACTAGGAGCTCAGATGAAGAACAGATAGTCACTACCCACTGAATCCCTGCAGAGAGGTTCTGCAGTTGGGAATATCAGAAAAGAAAACCAATAGTTGTCCAAGAAAGTTTTTTTAAATCTCTGATTTCCAGTTCAAATATTAAAGGAGCTTGGGGAAATCTTCCATAGATTTACAAACCAGCATCTTTTTCATATCAAAGGAAGATTTTTTTGTCTGTAATTTTAAAAAGGAATCTAAGCTGTCTGACAGCTAACGGGTAAAAAGTACATATATGAAGAACTCTCAAATGTGTACATTTATACACATGGGAAAAAACTCCCACACATTAAAAGTTAGTATATCTTGCTTGGTAAACAGATGGAAGAGCAAACAGGCAAAGGTACTATGTTAACAACGTACCCCATTATGAGTGCTGTGGACATGTCATCTTATTTTAATTGTTATCAGCATACAAGGTTACCATTGCAAGCTGGTAATGCAGAATAGTGCTTGTGGGAGGAGGAAATATCTTTTCCCCAACCAGCTGGTATAACTGAGAAAAAAAACAAACCCAAACCCTCCAAGCTTCCAAACACACCAGCCCTTCCACAGGTCTGAAAAAGAGCTATTTCACAAAGCTCAATGAACCTTCCCAACAATTTCTAAGAGTTTGCTTAACTGCACATTCATTAGAATATCTCTGAGAGGAAAGGTAATTGGTACCTATGAAGTAAAGAGGATGTTAAAGGGGAGGAAGGAGGGAGGTGCCAGAAAGAGAGGAGGAGGAGGATGATAAGTAGGTGGAAGAATTATTTTACAGCCTGTGGAATAAACGGAAGTTAGCGTGGGAAAGGAATCCTAAAGTGTGCCATGAACCAACACCTCCAAGCTCCTGGGATTTGGTGTCCCATATTGTGCTGCAGTTTTGTTTGCAGGCTCCACTTTGGAAAGCATTTCACAAGTTTACCTTAACAATCAGAACACAGAGAGAGACGCCTATTTTTTGGGGGAAGTGTTTTGAAAGAGTAGCTGGGAGTCCTGTGCTTTATAGAGCTCCCCAAAGAGGTTTACCTGGAGTACTGGGAGAGGATGTCACTTTTTCTGAGACACAATCAATTAGTGACCACAAACATAATGGTGGCTGGAAAATTGCCAGCAATTGTATTTTTAATTTTTTAGTATCAGTTTCCCAGATTGCATCTTTTGCCTGAGGAGACAATGAAGTCTGACAGCCACAGACTTGGGTTCTATAAACGGACAGAAATTCATTTGGAATGTTTGCAGATGAATCAGAATTATGAAGAGAAATTCTGGACACCGAAATATGTATGCTACTCTAACCCCACACTAAAAAAAACCCTAAAATCCCATTCATTTATGAAAAAGTCTGCCGTTTCTTTTTCCGCCTTTACAATTAAATCACAGCAGCAGCGAAGGGGCATGGATTGCTTGAACTACCAAATGCCCTGCCTTCTCCTGCCCCATAATACCATATTTGATTAATCTCCTTAAGTCCTCATTTGCACTGCCAAATATGAAAATCAAGTGTAAATTACAAGCATCCAAAATTACCTTTTATACAAATACCTTTTCTTTTATATGTACACAACACAAGGCTTCTGCTGTTACTAAAATATTTTTTTAAACCTACATTGTTCAGTATTACTAAAAGTTACTTGTCATATTGACTGCAAGTTAACAGAGGCCTTAGATTAATGCGTAGCATTTCTGCAGTCACACAGGAAAAAGAATCAAAATTCTCAAGATAACCAGAAAAGGCAGGCAGTACTAGCAGTTTTTAGCTGATTAAATAATCTCTTCTGAAATATATATCAGTCCAAGATGCATCAAGGTACAGAAAAAGTAAATATATTAAGTTTGCAGAATTTAGATAATTATGATAATTATTTGCAACCATTAATTCTTAGTCAACTGATGGAGTAACACATTAGTCACTCTTGTGCTAACAATGTAGAGCAGAAATGTGATTTATGAATAGATACATATATATATCAATCATAATACCGGAAAAAAAATGACAATTGCAGATATAATTCTTGGGTTTGGGTTTGATTCTTTGGGGACAAACATTGTGAAGCTCACTATTTTTCAAATTATATTGCTTGCACAGTATAGCATGGGGAGCCAAACTGTCTTTCACCTTCCTAACATGAATATATTTCTTTCAGTCAGAGTAGCTATATATAAAATGTCATGTAAGCATCCATGAAAGATATGTACCCCAATATTTTAGTGTGACAGGAAGACAATGTTGTTCAGGGATTTTTTTTTTTGTATTTTTAATGTGGCTGTCACTATCAGCTAAAGGTACTAGTACATAACAGATATGGGAATATTAACTTGTCAGTGTCTTTAATGTTTCCTCTTTTCCTTAAAGAAAATGATACCTATACATGTATACACACACGGAGCTAATTGACCCTGTTATGCTTCTCTTGAAGTTATGTTAAAAATTAATTTAATTTCTTTTCTTTTGTGAAGACAGTCTTAGGAATAGCTTTTGTAGGAATACTATTGTGCCACCATAAAATGGTGCTACAAAATTTAAGCCAAATTTAGTTATTTTTTTCTCTGATTCCTTATCATTACTCTAATAGACAGGTAATTTCTTGCAATATTAAAGAAATCAGTAATAAGGCACGTGTTTCTAACAGTCTAGATTCAATGAAAATCTTACTTGTCCATGATGGGAATTCTGGGAAGCTCAGATTTCCACAATCACAATTGCCTTCCTCGATACCTTGCTTGGCTGGGCTTTTTAAAACCTCCTGTATAGGCACTCCATTGAATCCCACAACAGGCCCAGATACTGCACCAGTCTTGTCAAGGCTAAACAGATCCTCACAAAAGATCACGGGCTCTGCAACTAGACCTGAGCACAGCTGAAGTTTGGGAGTGTGGTGTTCACCCTCGTTGCCTTTAGGGTCTGAGCTAGCAGGCATTCACACATGTCGTGTTTTCAATATTCCCAAATGCAACTGGGATCATTGTTGCCTGTCAAGACCTTTTTAGAGCACTGGAGAATTTTAAAATTGTATAAATAAAACCCAAAAACATAAGAAAGGAAAATGGCTCTGATGAAGATGCACATGATAAAGAACATGTGTGAGATTAAGGAGAGAGACTTGGAGAAGGAATTCCAGAGAGGATGGTTCTATGTGCTGCAAGTAAGAAGGGCAGAATGTGCTATACAGGCCAAGTGATAGAAGTTACCAATAGTATACCAAGGAATTTTGTGATGAATTTCATAATTCCAAAATAGAAAAAGCACACGAGGTAAAGTCTTGGTGACTGGAACGTGCAAGCTGGAAAAGGCACAGGAAAGACAGAGGTATCTGGAGACAGCAGTGCACCCTAGGAAAAGTTCAAATCCCCACAAGAAAACTCAAAACATGACTGATTACGCTTTTAAATTGGCTACACACTCAAGAACTTCGGGAATACTTGAGGAAATCAGTCTTCATTTCTTTGACAAAAAGTAATTAATGCCGCAGACTGAATAATGCAAAGTCATAAACTTGATGAGCTGTGCTGGGAGAAGGACATACAACTAGAGAGAATTACTTATCATTAAGTTCAGTCCCAGCTAATTTCAGGTGGAAAGACAATATATGATTTCAGTCCCAAACAGTTCAAAAATTCTATTACATAGGCAAAAAACATTATCCAGTATTTTGAGAAACTTTAAGACTAGAGTTCCATGCAGTTCCTGTAAATTTTACTAGGAGCATATATATCTTCCTCATCAATTTAATTTGTAACACAGAGACAAGTGTAATAAACTCCAGAATGTTTCATTTAAGACAAACACACAATTTGAAGTCACTGTAGACAAATAAGTGAGGCATATGAGATAAGGAGCAGAAGGCAGTTTGGCTTACTGACCTATTGCAGTCAGGCAACTAGTAATTTATTAAAGTGACTATTTAAAAATAAAACATTGTAAGGCACAGAAAACAGGTCTGAATTGATCTTTTCAATATACTAAAGCAGGACCACAATTTTCAAAAGTATTCCTGATCAATTCATATTCTTACACACAGGAAAGTGCTGTTACTTTGGAAATAATTAAATTTTTGTCTTGTGTTAGTGAATTGCAGTATTGCTCAGATTTCCAGACTTCACCCCACCAAAAACAGATTCACTTGGATGTTTTAAGCAGGACTGCAGTAAGACTTAAAATTACAGAGGTTCAATTTACTAATTTCATTATTTTAGTCAGAACAAACTTAATGCAGATGGACCTAAAGCTGTTATTGTAGAGACCACTCTTCAAAGCCTTTATAATTATTATAAACCTGATCCAAACTTACCAGTCAAGTAAATGTGCACTAAAACAAACTTCACAAAATAACACATGCCCAAATTATTTGAATGTAGACCTTGAAAATCCTGAGTTGACTTGACCTTAAAAGTTCCACAATGATGTTATTCTAGGGAGTAATTAAATCTACAGTTATATATATTTTATTAGCAAAATGTGTGAAAAAAATAATTTTCATACTGAAGAGTTTAATTAGTTTTCTTTTAACAGTACATAGAGGTACATAAACACATCTCTTTTGTGTTCACTTTTTAGATCCACTGTTAAGAATCCCTCATTTTCCTCTGCTTCTTATGTATACTATGAGGGGAGACAACCAAGCTAGAAGGTATAAAGTTTTGATTATTTTTCAAAAGAAAGTCTTTATGTTCTTTCACTTAGTGAAATACAGCATGTTACTGCTCACTCAGTTCCACAGTGGACCCCATTTATGAAAAACTAGCCGTAATCCAACTATTGACAAATGTGCTATTTATGACCATGATTTAACCACTGGAACAATCCTATGAAACTTTATAGCAAATAATGCACTGCACAGGCCATAAAACTTTCAACAAATTATTTCAATGTGTTAAGGTATATAATGACATGGACAGAAGCACCTCTGTTGGTTTGTCACTAAACTAAATCCCAACTAGCTTGTATTACGCTCTTGCCTTCTCTTGTTTGATAAGGAAAAACCATGTATTTAAGAATACAAGTTCCAGACAGACAGGCAAGAGCTTTTCAAAACCACAAAGCATTTGGAAAAGAAAAAATATTTTAGCTTTTCCTCAGAAATTATTTTGAAAATTGAAACTGAGAACATAGCAAGGTATTTTTGTCGATGTTGTGCACAAAGATAATGGCATCAAAGGTGATTTAAACTTGCAGCTATGGAAACAGCACGTTTCTTAAAAAAACCCCCATAGCCTGAGCTCATTGAAATTGAGAGAAAAATAATCCTCTATCAAAATAGGCTACCTTTTTGGCATTTTTTTCTGGTTTTTTTTTTATTACTTGGACACTTCATCAAAGGACAAGGAAGTCTATCCATAACAAATCCCCAGTACCTCTGAAGCAAAAACTAACCTACACCCTGCAAGACTCTATGCTATGGGAGAGACTTTGGGGAATCAAAATGCTTTCTGACTTAGCTCTCTAGACGCTCACTTCTACATCCCTTAAATTTCTGAGCCACACAAACTGTGCAAATTCAATACCATCATTTGAGGACTTTGATACATAGTGGGAAGTAAAATGATTGATAAAAGGACCCTGTGATTTGTTTGATTGGGCTAGTTTACTCTAATTGAAAGTACAATGACATTCCTGCATCTTACACAGTCTTCCACTGTAACAGGGAAGATTGTCTTTGAAAAGATTACACTATTGAAGCAGAAATACCTCATGCATGGGAAAAATCTGAATGATATTTGATGAGAGAAGACATTTTTGCAAAATTATTGTGGAACATTTAGAAAAATCTTTGTTCATGAGACTAAGTATGTTATATCACAGGGAAGAGCTGGAGACAAAATAGGTCAGTCATAAATGTCTTTCTGTGAGAGAATTAAACCTAAAATTACAGCCTGTAGTGGCAGTTTCTTAGAATATTCCTTTGCTGTACTGATTACGGAATTTATTATCACATACAGGTCCTTACAATTTAGTTAATTTATGGAACTTGTGAGGGCTCATAAGAAACACTTCGAAGACAGACTGTTGAATTAAAACTATTGAAGCACTGAAGAAAAGACAAATACATGTAGATTTTTCCAAAATGAGAGAAAAATCAGCACTTTATGATCCCTAGAGGAATAGACAATCAAAAATACGTAACTGTAAACTAAGAGCAAATAACTCCCATCTGTGCACCTGACGTTTGTGGCCATAAGCACCTTTAAAATTACATTTTAGAAAAGTTACAGCTTTGTGAAGCTCAATTACAGATGATACTTAGAGAGGACAGTCTTTGACAGACTGTCCACAGTAGCATGGTCATGGAAGGTATCAAGATAAGACTTGAGCACTTAATGCTGCAAATCCATCACTAGGATCTCCTGAAAGAACCAAGAACTTAGCTGTGTTGTATTTTTTTCTAATCTCATTTTTCAGTGTTTTCTTTGTGCAATCTGACACAGATGTTAAATTATGCACTCTTACACCCACAAAGTCTTAACTGTTTTGTGAAAATATATGACAGTATTTTACATTTCCTTTGTGAAGACACCAGCATTTACTATGGCAAGTGCAGGACATCAGAGTAGCTGGTCATTAATGCTTAAGCATTCATTTAATTACCAACAAACCAGTAAATTCAGCATTTAGAAATAGTTTGACTGTTTGTTTTGTCATTTCAATATTTTACTAAAGACAGAAATAAATGTCACACTATGACTTTACCACAAATAACATGCTAATTAAAAAAGGGCAATGCTACTGCAGTCACACATTAAACATTTAAAAATTCAAAAGCCCCAGAAAGCACACTAGGAAAAAAAGCTAGAAATCCTTACAAGCTGGGTAAGCATATTCCCCCCTAAGCAACAACTTCTCGCTATGTGATTCTCAAAGTCTCATGTGAAGCTGGTAAACACACAGGTCAAGAACTTGATGAAACATATTTATAACTGATCTACAAAATGTTTGCCAAAGCCAAATAAAATGAAATGTAAACTGAACAGAGAAGAAACAAATGACAAGGTGAGTAAAACAAATAATAAGTGTAGCAGCCCTGATTATTTAGTTCCAAGACTAATTTGCAGTATCTGTGTGTTTCTCATAGTCTTTTGGGTCAGTTAGACCCAAAATAAAGGAAGGCACTGTTGTAACCAAACCCCAGTTTGCTCCAAAAAGAAACAAAATGAATACAAGATTCAGCAGCAGGGATCAGAGGTTTGGAGATAAAAATCTCTCAGAATAGAGTGAGCATTTACACCAAAATTACTTTGCGATGATTTTTAGGTCGTTGTGGTCCCTAAACTGCTACACCTCTCAGAGAATAAATGTATTATAAAACACACATTAATCTAAAAAGTACAGAGAAAGAGTGCCTTCAGGAGTGCCAGATCTTTGGCTGGAATATGTCCCACTCTGGGATGTGAAGTAACCAGAGGTGATTCTGAGAATATGGCCAAATTGCCCTTATGTGAATATGAGGCATCTCATTCCATTCTTGTAACTTGAATACTGACTTCAAGGTTCTTTCATAAGTATTTTGCTTGACCAGAAATCTTGCCTGGCAGTAGAAACAAGGTAAACCACTTTGACATCAGTTTAATTCTTCTCCACAAATACAGTGAATCCACATCAAACAAAAAAATCCTTTGGAACATTTTAAGGAATCGTATTTAGGAGCCTGGGTTGTAGAGAAGTGAAAGCCAAGCAATGATTTGTGAAAGCATTTACACACCAGACATACACCATCCCCACTCCCCTTTAAAGGGCAGGCACCCTGTTGTTCTGGGTAGCATTTCCTGGCTTTTGGTTATTGCTTACTTTTTGGAAGAAGACCTGAAAATTTAACTTGCAAAAGGGTAAGGATCTAAATTTGCAAATTTGAATTTAACTGAGTAGTCAACAGACATAAGACTGGTGAATCAAAATAGGCCCAGTAAAAACGTCATCTTCACTTTTTAAGAGATTCGGATGGTTCAGCTATTGCAGAATTACATGTTTTTGAGCTACAAAAGAGATCTTCTGCTACTAACTGTTCCCAAAGAAGATAAAATTTCTTTCAGGAAAGACAAAAATTAAAGGGCCAAAAATGACTATGACTCAGTAGAGATGGTGAAGTAACAAACAAATCTCCCAATCATCACTTCTTGTATATTATCAGCTTTCTTCTAAATTTTATGTATATAGACTGCAATAAGCAGACTGACAAGAGTAGAAATGCAAAAAAAAAAAAAAAAAAGGAAAGAAATTTAAAGACTAAAGTATTAAAGAAACCTCAGTCAGTCCTGACCTAATGAAGGCTATTTTTCAAGAGAACTCCCTCATAATGAAAATATAAGCCTTCCCCTGAAATGCTGCCAGGGAAACCTTCCTCTGGGATTACAACTGTCTGCAGCAGAAGAGAATTAGACTAACTGGTGCCCCAAGTGGTTTTCTACTAATGAATTTTGTTTCCTTGTATTACTTCTTGTTTAGATGTTTAGATTTCTTTAGGTCTTTGCCATTGTCCCTCCCACAAAACATATGTTCTGCCAAATGTGGAGGAAGATGTATTTCGGATTGTAATGGCAGGCAAATGCTACATTACATAAATTAGTTCTTAAAATGATTAGTCTTATTGCAAAGAGAACTTCAAGTGCACACAATGTTTAATGTATACTGAATGTGGAAAACAACATTGAATGTTGTAGAAACAGTAAGTAAACAGAATTCTGGAAAAGATTGCATATTTTTGTTCCAAAATTCATGTGCAAGAAACTTGTAAAATGATTTATACTAAACTACAGAAGTATTGTACATAGTGATGTTAAGAATGATTTTCTCAGCATTTTAAGCCTCCTTTCTGCTAGCAAAGACAATAGAACACTTGAGCTCAGAGCTGTTCATTGCTTCAGCCAAAGACACCTCCCTTCTGGTTAGCAAAAAATAATAAGTCTCTGCTTGTCTTTGTGACAGACTGAAACACAGCTAAACATACAGATAGACACCCAAAAGCAAAACAGCAAGTTAACTGTCCAATTGCCCAGCACTGCACAGAGCTGGTGCAGAAGTGGGAGAGCTTGTTCAGGCACAGTTACTCTCCTAGGGCTTGGCTGCAGAGGATGGAAAGTATTACAAGGCATTAGTCAAAGCTTAGAGAGTTATGGTGACCATGGCACCTTAAGAGAAAGGTATGAAGGCAGACCTTTTTACAAATTCTGAGAAGTTCTTCAGCAGTGCCTGATTAACCAGAGAAAGCTTAACTAGACTCAAACATATCTAGACCAATGGGAAAGATTGTCAATAGATTAAGAGGGGTCCACCCTATATTTTAAAAAAGTCTATGCTCTATCATCAGGCTTTAAAAAAAAATATCCAATTATATCCTCTGGCAGGTGTACATTAGGCATTAGATTACATCTAAGTAGAAATACACACACATCTGAGACAACCTAATTTCATGACTGCACTTTTTTAGATGGCTCTGTCTCATTTGCTAAATAGAAGACCAATGCACACTAATTGGAGGCACAACTTTGTACATTATTTATGGGCTCTGTCACTAGAGACTCCTACACAGAAACGGTGCTAAATCCACAAGGTAACTTTGGTGCCAAAATTACACAGAATCTTAAAATCTTCAGCCAATACCACCCACCCATTAGATGCTTAAAGATGTCTGGTTATGAGAAACAACACAAAATAATAAACAACCTTAATATTACAACAGCTTCCTAAAACAGTATGATTCCATACAGAATTAATGCAGGAAAGCTCCTAATCAAAAAAGCTGGCACTTTTCTGCATATTGCCTATAATACAAATTGGTTTTAAAATAGAAGAAAACATTCACATTTGTGAATAAGGAGATGTTCCACACCAGCACTTGCACAAAATCTGCACGTTTGGCTTTGTGTCCCTTCCACTTTTTCAGAAATCCTCCAAAACTGTATTTCCGGGCAAAGCTGGGAGATCCTGGAAGTAACAACGCTTAGAGCAATAATGACATCTTGGTGCTAACTTGCCCCAGGCTTCACTGAGCTTTGGACCCTCAGTGACTGAGGTCAGTTAGTCACTCTAGAAAAAGCAACCATTCCTCACACACACACAATCCTCCAAGAAAAAAAGAGGTTTCATAAAGCATTAATTTAGAAAACGTGTATCAGTTCCAGAATTCACCTCATATCAGAGAGCCTCCTAGCAAGACACAACAAGGTGAAGTCCATTCTCTCTCTTTGGGCAAAGCCAAATTATAGTTCCACAGCTCAAAGGAGTACTGGGGTAAGTCAGGCTGGGCTTTCTTGGTGGGATTTTATTTCACTCCCTTGGACCTTGTGCTTAGTGTGAGAAACAGAGGATTTGTTTGAGGCAGTACTTTAATTTCAAGGCACCAGAATTAACTTTCGATCTAATCTTCAGTCTTTCCAGTTGAAGGTGTTCAATATTACCTAAATTATTAATTTTGCCAAGTGACAGCCCATACTGCCTGTATAACTGCTTAGGCTATAGAAAGGCATTTTAAGCCCCTACCCAGAACACAATATTAGTCTTTTCCAGTATATCACCCTGAACATGGACAAGTCACTTGGACTTTTGTGTTTCAGTTCTTCAACAGTAGGATGAGATAATATTAAGAAGCTAGTTTACATAGTTTAGAAATACTTTAGGACAATATTATTACATATTTGTCTAAGACGACAGTATTTCCACAAAAGACTGGGGGCATAATTTCAAATAAATGAGGCATTATAACAGTAATATTTTCTTTTTTGCACTTCCATTGTTACTTTTAATCGTATTTCTTCTCAATGTCAGAATTTGTAGTTTTATGATGTTATAAGAACGACATAATTTATGTTTTCCTGATCATCAAATAGACTTTGACAATCATAACTCACTTCAACAATGAGTATTAACAATATGCACAAACACTTAAATCAAAGGCAAAAATACTCAATTGACAGATTGTCACCATGGTGTTTTTAGTTTGGTCTGATTCTGTTTATCATGAAAGGGAAAACTAGGACTCCCTTTGCATTAAATAATTAATTCATCCATCACAGAAATCTGTTCAATGAAATGGTATTCACAGCACGGTGTTTCAGGTGTCTGTGCTCAGAGGGAGATGGTGGAGAGAGCAGTACTTGGCTCATTCAGGTTCTGAATATAAAACCAGATAAAAACAGCAGATAGAAAACATTATGGAAGGATGCCAAGGGAGAGAGTGAGATGCAATAAAGAGCAATTCTCTAGCTCATCTGACCCTGTGGTCTGTAAAATTAAGCACACCCCTTGTGTGATGTGCTTTTAAATAATCCTATTTTTTGTTCAGGACCACAACACCTACAAGAATAACTCCTTGCACAACACGTTCTAGCATTTGTGGTTTCAATAGAAGGTAAACAATGCAGAAATAATCAGGAAAAGGCAATGGTTATTCAATTTCCAGAATACAGATGAATCTTTAGACAAGTTCATTCCAGCTTCAAAAGCCACACTTACTCCTCCTGCAGTTGATGAAAGTTATACTAGAGACAGTAATGAGATCAGCTTGTCTTTTTAACCTCTATTGTGTGTTTTCCCTCCAAAGCTGCCTTAATGCCAGAGACACTCGGTGGCCCTCATAATTGTGCAGAGTTCTGCACTGTTCACCCCAAATTTTTATGTGCTTTGGTTGACAAGGAAAGAAATGGCAATGCCTGTTCTGTGTCAGTTCTTCAAATCTAGAATTTCACGGCAATTTTTAGAAATTACAGTAATGTTTAAAAGAAACTACTCCTGCAAATGAGAAGCACAACAGTGTCAAAATCTAACTGGATAATGGCCAATTAGGCTATCTGGGTTCAAGTAAAACCCAGACCAATAAATTAACACATGCTGTAGTGTTGAGTATTGCTAGGCTGCACTGATTTCCAGTTTTTGGTCATAGTACATACTGTCCCTGCTTTGTGCATCAAAATGGAAACTGAGATCATGGACCCAAGGACTCAAAATATCAACCAAGTATCACAAAAAACCACTTCAAAATCGAAACATGGACAGACTAATCAAAGTATCTTGTGTATTTGAAAGAAAGGTAACAATGTTTTATATATATATATATATATATTTACCTATGCTGTAAAGATTGAATCATTTTATCTATAAAATACACTAAAGCAACATTTTATCAGTTTGTCCCACTCAGTTATAGTCTCTTGATACACCATTTTTATTCCTTATTTTTTTGTTTTTGCTGTCATGCATTGGCCTGAAATATTTAGATGCAAATGCAACCTGACTCCATTTCAAGAGTTGTCATTGTCCACAGTTTTTAACATAATGGATTAGGATTCTTTTGTTGATCCTAAGAAAAGTGGAGCTCAGTTCGCAGAGCCAAACACCACATCGCCTAAGCTGGAGAAATGAGATCCTTTTATTGGGAAAAAATTAAATTCTGTTGTTTTTTCAGTTAAATCTCTTGTCAGACTGAGCCAACTGTCAGGAAAGGAACAAAGGTAAAAACTTATATATTTTAATTTTATGTTAAATTATATATTTAACTTATACACCTCTACGAGTTTTTACTCACTGAACTGTTAATAGCATATTCACAGTAAATGACCTTTACTGTTGTATTGCCATCTTATCTAGTAATGATTAATGTTCTTATATGAGTAATGTAATTTCTTATGGATAGCAAATCTTCTGCCTGATAATCACTTCTAGTTATTGGGAATTTATGTTCTACAGTCCATCAAAAAAAAACAGGCAGATCAAGTGGTCCAGCTCAATCTAAACAAAAGTAGGCAACTCTTCCTCAGTCTACAGTATTTCTCATGCACATCTCTATAAAGTCTATGAGTGCCAGGTACTTAAATTCTAATAAACCCAGGTCAATCCTTAATTGACTATTTCAACGTTATGTCACTTTTTAAGAATTCCTAGAGATAATATTTTTGTGGAGTTATTACTGAAGTAATTCAATATTTAATGTCATCAGTCATATTACTTAGAATTTGATTGTCCAAGTAAACCTGAAATAACAAAATACTAGTACTCCTTTAATTGCATTTAACTCCTAATTATTCTTCTTTTGATCAGAGAATAAGGAAGCACCTAAACTCCTACAGTGATTTCATGATTCAATGTTTAGCATAAATTGCCTCCTGGCTTAGAAGTTCTTTGACTTTCACAGTTCCCAGTAAGGGCACTTGTTCGGGAGGCGATTAAGTAATTTTTCCTTAATTGTTATATCAAAACAGTAAAACACAAGAACTAAGCAGCACTTATTTACATACCAAAAGCTGGAGGCTGGTCTGTTGAAAACTGTGTTAAATCTCCCAAAGCTTTCAACAAAGCCTAGGCTGCAGCCCGAGAAACGTCTGAATCTATTTAGCACTTTAAGAGGAAAGCATAAGGAGCAGAGAAACCAAGGAAAATGTTTGGATTTCAGCTTCCAGTATTTGAGTTTGCAAATAGCCCATTCCAGAGACCAAGTACAATTCTAGATCACAAATGTTCCCAATGCATTCAAATGCTGGGCTTTGTTTAGATTCCTGACATCAAAAGCCAAGCCCAAATTTAAATGTGCAAATATTGAATACAATCAAAGAATTTCTGTTTACTTGAAAATCCAATTCCCTGAAGAAATATTACAGCTCTGGGGATACATGCGAAATCTAATTGCATTTATAAACAAACCAAACAAAACCAAACTCCCCAAAATAATGTTTAATGTAAACATTACTCAGACTGAATGAAAGTTTCAACAACTAGACCTCAATAAATATGAAGGGCTAATACAAGGCAATCTTAGCTGATAACCTGTACAGTGGGATGGGGCAGGAAGTCTTCTGCATTTTTAGGTGAATGGCAGAGAAAGTATTGTAAGAGCAGTTAGCGATAGTGCCTGCAGTTTTTAAAAGATCTATGAAACAACAAAACCATTCTTTACAACCCTGCCCCAGCGTAGGAAGATGATCTTCATCATTAAGACCTCCTCAGGAATAATTAAAGCTTCTACTGCAAGTACTGAAAATCCAAGAATTCTGATCCAGACCTTCAGAACAGGACTAAATTTCATACTTCCTTAAGACTGACTTAGAAAAACTGCCATTGTGAATTGAAGAGTTGGGATCCAAAAATATTATTCAAGTATGGAAACAACACCGCTTAGGCAAGTACCAGCAAGTCATACACCCACACACTTCTGAAAATGTTTGCATATTTCTATTTCAATCACAGCACACAGATATTTAGGTATATCACAGATAACAACCTGTTAGAACCTTTCTCCTCAGCCCCATAGACATATCCACCATTATTCGACCTGACTTCATTTAAGCTGATCTCCATTTGATTTTAGACTTAATTTTTAACATTTTTCTTTTTTCAAATTTTGAATGGAACAACAAAAGTGAAATACTACCTCTCTAGAAACTCCCCAGGTTAATCACTTAGGACCTGACAGAACACAAAGGATTCTTAACTTTTAAAATGCTACATTATATTGCAAAGGCAGAGGATACATCACCAGCCTCAAATCGGTTGACAGAGATGAAACCCAATAGTGCTTGAGGGACTCTATTTCCAGAGCCACTCTTTATTTCAGGCTAGAGAATTACATGCCAGAACCTGACAGCCTCCAGAGGCTCCAACTTTCTGTTTAGCAGAGATAGACAATTATCTATTACACAAAAATGAAAGGAATGTGCTGTGCTTCAAAATATTTTAGTGATGTAACAAGCAGGAATCAGTTACATGCACTTGGAATTTTTCCTTCTTTGGTGTCTCAACATATCGTACCCAGGAAATCAAATAAGCAACTCAGTGGGAACTTTTTCAACAAATCTGCCCAAAAAAACCAGTGACAGCTGAATTACAATTCAGGTACAGTATTTAGAAATGAAATATTTTAATAAGTCTATCATACTAACATTCAAGATTAACCTGCAAGACATGAAAATGTTCATGATTTCAAATTCCCACTTATAAGTCAACGTCCTTTCAAGTATTTTGAATACCACTTTTATCCTTTGCCTCCACACCTGTGGATGGTTTTTTTTTAAAATATCAACTAATTGTTATGACACATTTCTAAGGGGCAGATAAAACAATTTGGATAAAAAAATAAATCCAGAATTGCAGTTCATGGCTAAATCTAATTAATTTGGGGCACTTAGAACTTCCACATCTACAAAACAATTTATGATTTATATCCATCAAACAGAAATTATTTGTTTCTTTACATTTCTGAGTTACATAAATTGAGCATCAAGCAGAAGATGGTGTTTTGTGTCTTTTATACAAGACCAATG
The DNA here is from genome assembly GCA_035583155.1 of Acropternis orthonyx. NCBI lineage: Eukaryota > Metazoa > Chordata > Aves > Passeriformes > Rhinocryptidae > Acropternis > Acropternis orthonyx. The sequence goes on along the minus strand of JAWWEU010000158.1, from coordinate 6,387,756 downwards.
TCAGATGAGCTGTAACAGACAACAGAAGTTCTATGTGATTTGTAATAAAGACCTAAACCTATTTTTGCCAAATTTTTTTCCAGTCACCTCTTAGATTAAAATATATTATGCCTGTATTCTAAAAGGAATGTTTATCAGTCTTACTGTGAAAATCAACCTTATCCTTATACTCTCCTGGGCCTGGAGATTTTTACAAGTATTGGTGGAAAATTCCAAACTTTCCTGACAGGATTTTGTCCTCTGGTAAACATTTTGTAGAAATGGGCTACAGAAGTTATTACAGTTGTAAAACTCTTTAAATAAAAAGAAACAACCTTAAAAATGTTTTTCAACAAGATTCCACCTGTGTTTGTCCACATACAAAAGAATAAATCCTTCCACAGGAGACAACCTATTCTCACAGATTACACATCTCAGCTTTATTGGCCAATCCCAAGAGGCTTGGAATGGATGGCATTTAGCCATATCTGTTCTTATTGCTGAATCTCTCCATTAAAGTCAAAGAGACTTTGAGTCAAATTCCCCCGTGCCAGGCCAATTCCCTAAAGCCATCTATTTCCAACATATTAATTAGCTGCATAAATCCCTTGGAGGATCTGAAACTTCAGATTTCTGCCTGTCACCCTTACACTTGTTTATGTAATACCCTACAGCAGTTTGCTGTCCCCCTCCAGCCATCACTAACCCAGCAGCTACACGTGGCATCAACAAGCAGCTCTTTAACTCCTCACCATCAACCGGATTGGCAGGGAGCTGGCAAAACCAGCTCTTAAATCTATCAAATCAAGACAAAACGAAAAGGAAGGAATATTAAATAACAATAACCCCCAACCAAAGCTGTCATTTCATTGGCTAATTAGCCGGGGCGGGGGGGCGGTCAGGCATTGGCACACGGTCGGAGTTGGCGGTGTAAGTCCCAGCCCGACCGGCCGGCAATGACGCGCTTCAGGCAGTAGATGGCGCTGCCTCTTTCCAGCGCTCCCCATCGGTGCGGGATCAGGACACGCGTTCCCGAACCTCTGGGAAGGACGGGCCCCGCGGTGCCGCTGTGTCCCTGCCCGGCCAAAGCAGAGACAAGCTGCCTCCCTGTATCAGCACGGCTCATATAACCTGTTCAGAAAGGCTGTTTATTATGGAATAAAAAGAGACACACTCAGACTCTGGTTTTTCTGCCTTTGGAAATGTAAGATTTAAATACTTAAGAGATGCCCATGGTGTTTCCAATTCTCAAGCTATTTTGCACATACCAAAAGCAAATTCACTAACTGTGAAGAGGACAGAGCTACTCCTCTGCTGCTGTTCATGGTTTGCAGCCCTCAAAACCTTCTACCCCCAGTCCTGGGATTACATCAATGCAACAATCAGATTGATGACGGCGAAATTGCTGCAGGAAATTGCTTTCTCCCTGACCCAAACCAGATTTTCACTCCATCATCAGTGGGTAGGATCATGCTGAAGGCACCATTTTGCATGACTGGTAAAACCAGAGGCCCTGAACAGCTGTGGATACCGCCTCAACCCAGTGCAGCTCATTAGCTTCCTGCCTACTCCTGTTCCACCCATTTCCACATACAGCCCTTTTTTTTTCCTGCCCTCAAGATTATCTCTGTTCCTCTACATTGCTAAGAAATTCCTGGGTTTCACCTCAAAAAGACACTTAGACTTCAAAAAAAATTTTTAGATATTACAAGTAAGATTAATCAATGCATTCAAGCATATAAAACATGCATAAAAACATACCACAGTTAAGCCCTTATTGGGATGCAGTAGCAGTCAGTTACTTAACCCATTTATAGGATTTTATAGATTTTAGCAAATCCAACCATATCCTAATGCACTGTTTAAGTCCATGCCACTTGCTTAGCTTGCCTATTATCAGAAGACTAGTAGCTAAAGAAGTAGGATGAATGACCTTGAAACATCACAGCACACTCAGACCTTTTGATCCATTAACACATCAGATGTGCAGACACAACAGATCACAAGAATGACCTGGTGTGGAAAATCTTGCAAGTTTTACCATTAAGCATTAGGACCGGTCTATTGGCCTCGAGGCACACAGGAGGAAACACAAGATACACTACACAGTGTCATGGTCCTCACGGTTTTGTGATTCATTGGGGAATCTAATCTGAATGTCATGTAAACAGCATTCACCACCTCAGGTTCTTTCCAAATTTCCAATACAAAAGGCCTTGCATCTTGACAAAAACAGCACCTATGAGATTTCTTGGTCTCTCTGACTGAAAGAGAAGAAAATCCTTAAGGTAAGCCTCTCACTTGGTTTGGAGCCTGACAGCTATAGCTGAAATTTGAAAGTAGAAACATACCAAAAACTAAAATGAAATGAAAAATTGCCTACAAGCTCTAAAATTAGTTTACTGCCTATATATGCTTGGAAACTGAATTGATTTGAGCTGATTTGGTTCTCTTTTTGTCCATATGAGTTCATCTAGATATTTTACTCTGAGCAACACATGTTTTCTGTGACACAGAAGAGAGGTTTCATTATTTTTTCTTTTTAAATCAGCTTTAAAGGAATAAAGCTTTACTCACTCAGCCTTATTACATTAACAACGGTAGTAAGAGCCAAGGCCAATTATAGTTACTTGGTCATAAAATAAAACAATTGCAATTGACCAGTGTAATTTAACTTGCATTAAAATGTAAGTGGTAGAACCCCACCTTTGTTTTATTTGATATGTTCTGTAAGAAGGAAACATTAACTCTAGGCAGTATATTTAACAACTCTTGAGAAAATTCTATGTAATAGTCTGGCCTATAAACACAAAGAGCTGAAGTTATGCAGGCTAGAAAAGGAAAATTCAAAGGAAAGGTCCTTGTAGAATTATATTCTAAGAACACCCTGACAAGCAGCACAAGTGCAAAAGCATAGTTTTCCTCTCTGAAATACCAAATCTAACTACCAAAAAATAAAATAAAAAAAAAAAAAAAAAAAAAAAAAAAAAAAAAAAACCAGTTAAGATTTTAACATATATATCCTTCACAAAGTAATCTTTGCCTGGAAGAAACATATCTAGTAAAAAGACTGGACAGTAAGTGTTATCATTTCCCTAAAAGTTATCTTCAGCCATTTGAAAGGTGGCCTTCCAAGGAAAATAATGCATTTTCCACTATTTGCTTGTGTGCAAGATGCAGAATTAAGCTCTTTTAGAAAGCACAGAAAAAGCTAGCACTTGTAGAACTGGGGGGAAGCCTCTGGCTGTTTTTCTATTCCAGTGGTTAAGAATTGGTAAAGACAGTGCTCATGAAAGGCAACTGTCCGTTTTTCATAGTATTTCAATACCTTTTCCCTAAAGTTTCTATCCAAGGCTGCTCCACAAAATCCTGTACACGTCTTTGTTACTATAGCACTCCAGCAAGACAGCAGTTTTCAATGTGATCACATCACTGCTGGAGCAACATGGGATCTGTCTCCCAACCTTTCCTCACTAAGTACACTCCAGCTTCACTTTCCAGCTCATTGCTCTTCAAATATCACTACAGATCTATGGGAAGTACCAAAAGGAAAAAGTCTAAATGCTTATACAGAAAAAAAACCCCCAAAATATCTGTGTAGACACATAGTCTATAAACCCTCCAATACTACAACTTTTTCTTACACCATCTAAAAAACCTAAAGTCATATTTACTAATTTGAGTTTAAATACTTGAATTGCTTTATTTTTCTGCCTATTCTGAAATGCAGGTGTGTTCAAAGGGCGCATCCTGCATTGCCCCAAAATAATGCAGCAAACACAAAGGTATCATAACGCTGAGAACTGAGTTATGAATCTTTTCCGGAATTGCTATACTATAATCCAAATGTACACCATGGACGTGGCTTTAACACACATAGCACACAGCTCAGTGGGGTTGTGTTATTCTTGAAAGACTTTGCTTCTTATCAGTCCTGCGTCTTTTAAAATGCCTTCTAATTTTCCTAATTTTAAAGGAAACATGACAGTGGTTTGATAAAAGCCTCAAAAGGCTGGTAAATAGTTCAGGAGTTGAAGCAACTAATAATAGAGTTCATAAGACCTGCTGACATTTGCCTATAAATAATCATAGCCTTCCCTCAGGGAATTCTCATTTACCTTTTCACAGAGGCAGTTGCTAGTAGTAAATGAGATAATACAAAAAGAGTATTACAGAGCAAAACCAACACAGTTCTTTTCTTTCCTTTTGAATTTTTATGTATCTTTTCAGGTCAGAATTACATTTCACATAACTTTTCTTAAACACTTTTGCTCAAACAACCCAGTTATTCAACTATTCATATGAAACAAAAATTATATTAGTTTGACAAAATTGTTCATATAAGAAACACCCGTTTTTGCCTGGTTTTGTTCTTTGTATTGATCTAAATAGAAAAGGTTTTAAAACTTCACTGACAGTCAACACACTTTTGCAGCCAATACCAGAACCTTCCATATCTGCTTCTGAATTATTCAATTTACAAGGTCAATGGTACTTTTATGCTAAAACTGCTCTGTTGACCAGCCTGCCATGAGATTTCAGGCATACTTTGCTCATGTTGCCTTAGCCCTCTAGTCTACTTTCATAAAACCACTAGGCACATGATTCCCCAAATTCTTGTATTTCTCTCCAATTTATCTAATCTTTGTACAAAAAGAATTATCACCAAAGATTTAAAAAAAAAAAAGAGAGAACCAAACCAACAACAGAACAATAAATAAAACTACTCTAAATTAAACTCTACCACAATGAGAGCATAAGGAGCCACATTGTTTCACCACGAAATTAGGAAATGGTAATGAGTACTCAACCCACTATACTGTTTAAGAGATATAAATATCATTTATTTCCACACATGTATTCCACATAGGTGGGAAATCTACATACCTCTACCTGTAAACAAAGCTATAAACAGTTTTCATCCTGCCAGCTGCTAGGATAACTTGATACTAAAAAATACTCTTTAGCAAACTTGCTAAAAATCAAATTATCCGTAATTGAGTTATATTTCACATGTATTCTAAAGCAACATTTTTACACATATACTACAGAAAATATATCTTGCATTAATTACTCAATGCAGGCTTCAAAAGTAATGTTTTTTCTCCCACTCCCTATTTCATCATCAGCCTCTGTAAACTGCATAAAATGGAATCTCAGTCTTGTAATGGACTGGAATTTACTTTTCATTGAAAGATTCAATCTTGTTTGTCCTCCATACAAATCAGTATGTCTGTCTATGAAATCTCCAGTGTTAAGAGAGAAAGCCATAATAATAATAGTGTAATAACATAGCAACACCAGTAACTATCTTCTTCACCTCACAACACTAACCTAAAATATCATAACTGGAAGCAACAAGTTTGATATGCTTGGCAAAATTTAAAAAATAACCAAACAAAAACCCATAAGCAAACAGCACATGCATGCATTAAAATAAATAAGAAAACAGTAAATCAAAAATTTTACATTTGTAATTGTTAAAAATCACGTAACATTAACACTGCACCACAGTCACAAGACCAAAAAAACCCTGGAACTCAAGTTTAGAAATCTGCAAGACTTAAACGTCCTGATAAATTCAAGGAGTCTTAAAAGCCTTGGGAACTGCAGAAACATTTCTACAGAGCTCTCCCAGTCTAACAGCTGTAGAAGAAGAGAAACAAAGCTTTGTGAAATATTTGACTCACATAAAATAGTTTGTGTTTGGTAAATTCCTACACAGAGCTGATGGTGCATTCTGCACATCAGTCTGGGACTAGAAGAAAATTTCATGATCACTGTTGGGTAATTTCTACACAGAAAAAGTAAAGAACTCAAGTTTTTCATCAAAGTGAAGAATGGAAATGTTCTGCTAACATTCCAATCGTTCATTGATTTTTGATTTTTTCTTACAAGCTTTAATATAATTAGTTTTGCAAATCACACAGGGGACACAGACATTCAGATTAATTTAACGTTTGTTTTTGAAGTGCTTTCAGCTGATATCAACATACCGATACCATTCCATCCCTACTTCCCAAGTACCAGAGCTCAGCTACATCTGCTGCAAACTGGTGAGAGAAAAATAATAACAAAGGTATTAAATCAGAGGGGGAATTGAGATAGCAAGTGATTTTTTCAAGAGGCATTTTCATTAGGAAATGTAATTCACTACAATAACATATATGCAAACATGTTTGCTACCAGAAGCAAGTACTTGGTGTTCTTTTTTTTACCTATAGACTGTTCATTTGTTTGAAATCGTGTTTCTTTGAAGCTTTTATTAAGGCAGGACCTTCACCTGTGTAGGCCATAATCTTTATGTCACCTTTTCCCTAACTTACTAGATGAGCCCATATTTCGCCTATATAAAGTTACCCACACCTTGCTTGCAGGATGAGCTGGGTAGCTCTGTTTTCTGCCCAACTTAGATACAAGATCATGGATCTGTTAAGATGCCTCTGAATACATGTAATTTCAGCTCTACATCTGGGTTGGGAAGTGATAAACGTTTATATTGTCAAGAAGCAGAATGGATATGGGACAATATCACTGAAGGATTTGGGGGTGAATCTTTTTTTGGGGGGGGTGGTGTTTCAGTAGGTGTTGGAATATTGTTTTATAGGCTTGAGTGTTGTCCTTTTTTTTTATTATTATTCTGAAAATACTTTTGCTATTGTTCTATAGTTGAATAGTTACCCATACTCACAGTTCAGATCTTGGCATGAACCAAGCCAGTGGCAAGACTCCCAGTGATTTTAATGGGATCAGGATTTGGTGCTGTAAAACAACTGGCTGCTCTCCTCTTCAGCCCCATGAGACCCATAATGTCATTTATTATGTGGCATTAAAACTATGGGTGGTATAATGCCTGCTCTCTGTCATTTAACTACAAACTGTAGCTTAACATCATAATGTAAACATAATTCACATGCAGTAAAGTTTTCTGGGCAGGAATTGCAATATGAAGTAATTAAAATTACAGCAGGATTTGCCTTCTTAACACTGAATAAGCAATTCTGCAAGGGTACAAAAAGCAACACTGAACACAGTGACTTAAAAAGACAGTTAGGTTTCTGCTTACTGCTGATTTAATTTTAAGAATGAGAGAAACAAGCTTGCTTCCACTTGCCTTATTTCTGAGGAACTTTCCCATAAAAGTTACACAAGCATTTAGCTAAAAATATTTCTATATCCAAGTCAGATAATCGCACACATGGGATATAGAGTTTAATTTCTGCATTTCAGCAACACTGACAGTAAATTAGAAATAGAGAATGCCATGAAAGAAAAAAGTTAGAGAGAATTTTATTAATTTCACATCCTTCAGTTATAGGGCAACCTCATTCATCCAATCTCTGGCTGCTAAATCTGATCCTATTTAGATTAAACAAACATATATTCCTTTTGGAATGAAGCTGTGCATCCATGCTTTATCTGAGTCAGAAATCATACGGAAAGCTTTTATGTTTATAAGTACTGACTATAAGGGGAACAAAGTTTTCGAGGAGACACTTTAAAATATACTATATAATTCAGAGAAAAAACCCCAGATTGTTACATACAGCAGACTGAAAGATTTGTGTGAATGGACCATCCAAAAGGAATCATGGAATCCAAACTCAAATGCTTCCTATGCACACAGTGGTTGTGTAGGGTATGCTTTATCAAGGGCTCCTCTCAACAGAACATGGAGGGCAACAAATACATAGCAACTGGAGAACAGTTTCCTGTAGTTTTACTCACAGTCTGTGTGGGAAGCTCAGTTTTACAGGAAGAATCTCTAAGATTTCCAAGTATTACATGCAGAGAAAACTTTACTATTGTGTTAAGTCTCCACATACACCAGAACATCCAAACTTTAGGGTCAAATTCAAACCCAAATTATAGTCAAAAACATCGTAAATAAAGAAACAGGTAATGATGTTAAAGTAATTCACATAAAATCTTTAAAGTGTTTATTCCTAAGGAAATTTGCAGAGAAAACACTTTTCTTTTACTGTGAGCAACACTGAATCTGAAAGAAAGAGCTTCCACAGGAAAAAAAACAGTCAGTAATCCACAATGTGCTCTGCATTTCCATTTCCACTCCCCTTCTTGCCTTAATTAAGTGCAAAACCTCTAATGAAGACCAAGATGCAAAGCTACAAGATCTCAAAGGCTCAAGATTCCACAAAACCATAGACCAGACACATTGCAGACATTTCTTGTGTATTTTATTACATGCCTTTAGCAGTATACTCATTTTTAATTCATAACTATCAACAGCAACAAGAAGAGAAAAATGTACCTAGAGAAGTCAAGACCAGGATCATAAGCTATGTAAGATGCTGGCTTTTCAGAACACATCTCCATGCTGGCAGAGGCTCAGCCTCTACCTGCACAAGATTTAAAGTTCAACATAAATCAGTTCCTGTGAGGATTTTGTTGCCTCTTTGTGAATATTTTCAGCAGCAGCATCTTGCTCAGTTCAGCTGAAATCCGTCAAGACTGAATGGTG